>CM046331.1:13402837-13736836 GCA_025403435.1 Artocarpus heterophyllus
CATACCCTCCTCTGTTTCCGGATGTTCATCGGTCCGCAAACATCACTATGCACAAGTTCTAGAACCCCTTTGGCCCTATTGCCCTTAGACCCGTTTGGTCTTTTGGTCATTTTACCCTCCCAACAAGACTCACATTGAGGTATAGATTCCACCTTTAAGTGACTTAAAGGTTCATCCCTTACCACCTTTGAATCCTATTCAGGTTAATATGGCCAAGGCGCAAATGCCAAAGATAAGTCTTATTAGAGTGAGAAGTTTTAAGTCTTTTTGAGTCATTATCATTTATCTCAGCATTAAGCAATAGGTCCATCTTAGGTTTGATAAAACATAGATTATTTTGCATCCATCCAGAACAGATAAAAGATTTGTTTTTACGAATCACCACTTTTTCATTAAAAGATACCACGTAGGAGTCTTTAAATAAAGAAGATATAGAAATTAAATTCCTTTTAAATTTAGGAACATAAAAACAATCTCGCAAAATTAAACTCCTATAATTATCAAAATAAAGATGGACATCTCCCACTGCTTCCGCTGAGACCAAGGATCCATCGCCCATCCGAAGCTGTTAAGTCTTCACGAAGTAGACTTCTCGTTTCTTTGAATCCCTGCAGAGAAACACAAACATGATTAGTTGCACCAGAATCTATGACCCAAATGTCACTGGATTCCTCAACCAAACAAATTTCTAAATATAGAAGATCACACCTACCTCCCTTGGAAAGGAAGTCCTTGCAATGCTTCTTTATATGCCCGACCTTACCACAGAAGAAGCACTTAAGCTTCTTTGGGTTCTTCTTCTTCTTCTTGCTCTTGGTAGCAATAGGAATAGAAGACTTCCCACTTTTGGCCCGTTGCTTCTTTCCATTTCCAGAGTTAGAATTGGAACCAGAAGCAGCTACCATATTGGCCTCACCACCAGCAGGAGACTCCCTGATCAGCAGTTCAAACTCCTGTAACTGTTTCATCAGTTTTGTCAAGGTCATATCCCGTCTATTGCTTAGATTAAAAGTAGCTCTAAATGGAATAAATTCCTTAGAAAGAGTCTCAAAGACCATAGTCATCTGAGTTTCAGCATCGATGTCGGCTCCATTGGTTTGAGCCTCAGCGAGGTAACCCATGACCAACATCATATGCTCCTTTACAGATGTCCCCGGTCTCTGTCTACAGTTTAAGAGTTTCCGAAGCGCCCCTTGCCGCTTTGTTATGGCCTGGCCTCCAAACATGTCCTCAAGATTATCCAAGATCTGCTTCGCCGTCTCATAATCCTGATGTTGAGCCTGCAGCATGTTGTTCATGCTAGCCATAACATAGCAGCGGGCCTAATCATTAGCATCTTTCCAGCTGATCGTACGCTTGGAATTGCTCATTACTTGAGTCTCCCGTAGGCTCGGGAGGACAAGGAGTTGTCAGAACATATTTCAGTTTCTCAAAGGAAAGGACAATGTCCAGGTTCCGTTTCCAATCGTTATAGTTCTCACTGGTTAATTGGTTTTTGTCAAGTATCGATGATAAAGCGTTTTTAGACATTTTCAATCTACAATAAAGAATCATATACCAAACATAAGCAAACATATATAATAATTTAGTAAGATAACACAATCATGTAAAATCATACAAATGTGTTTATGTGTCAAAACCTTGAAAATATCACAACCTTACAACGATAATTCCCAACTCATAATTCAACAAGCTCCTAGGGGAGTCATGCCAAATTCAATCAAGGAACAAGGATCCCCTCCTGATTAATATATGCCATCCAGGACCCGTATGATCCAGCATATAGTAATAATCGTTTCTTTGGCCATTAATTTTATTAACAGAGCTCCTAGGGGAGGTTAATAATAAAATTAACGTGAGTGTATAACCACCATTTCAATATTTTATCCATGATTTATAATCACCACCTAGGGGTGTGCAACCCTAAATCATACTAAAATACCTTATCCTTTCAGAGATCCAATCTGGTACATGATAGAAATCCCTTCCTAGGGGTCAAGACCACCATGTTCTTCCTATGGACCAACGATGGAGGCCTTAGGTTCTCTCCTTCGAAAACCTTCTCCCACTCAATCCTTTGAAGTCAAGGTTTTATTTTAAAATTATGCATGAACAATTTTAATATGAGCGGCACTTCCTATTCTATATGGCATGTTATCAATATACATGGTAAATCATATTATAATGCAGACAAGCAAAGCAATCAAGCAAAGCTACAAGCATAATAATAATAATAACCGTAATATTATGGTTCCACCCTAGAGAATAGAAAAATAAGATTACAAGAGAATAATCGAGACATTTATCGATTCTTCATCCTTGAATCCTCAAGCTGTATCCTTCTTCATGTAATATCCATCTTCAAGTCCTCAATCCCGTATGAATCGAACACTTCATATTTCCGGTCATATCCAAATTTAACGTTTTTCAGAATCGTCCCAAAAATAAAATTAAAACTGCATTGAAAAATTGCACCTTTTCTGGACATTTGATAGCTCTCGGCTGGCAGGCCGATCTAGGTGATCGGCCTACCGATCATGGAGGTCCGGCCTGCCGATCTGTGACCTCGGCCTGTCGGCAGAGCACCAAAATTTCTACCCCACTGTCGGCTTGTCGGACCGTACGTCCGGCCTGCCGATCTGTGACCTTCAGGCCTGCCGAACTATGAGGTCCGACATGCCGACCGAGCAGAAAACCCTCAATCTAGAAAATACAATTTCAATGCAATTCATCAATTTTATTTTCAACAATTCAAAAACATAAAATTAGAGACTCAGGAAATACTTGGAGGTGCCATCATCAATCTTTAAGATCCGACTTCTCGTTCCGTCTTCTCCGAATAATTATTTAATTACAAAATTCTTACAAATTAAAAATTAAATAACAATTCCTAGACGAGATGATAGTCCGCCATCTAACTACATGAAAAACCTAGATACACATTCTAACCTCTAAGGAACCATAACCGGTATTAATTAATTAATAAATAATTAAACAACAATTTAATCAACCATAATTAATTAATAAACTATCACCACATAATCCATGACAACATACATATTATATAGAAACCTAGAGTGCCATCTCTCTATAAAATTCAATTCAAGCATAGGAGAGATTAAGATCACAAAATTTATGCATATAACATGATCACAAACTTGCAAATTTATGTAAAACCTGTCTCCGATACCAGTTGTTGGAAACAAAGTGCGCAGCGGAATTTTTAAAAATTTTTCATCAGAGTATTTTCAAAACACAAGTTTGACATGTTATATGTATAAATTAAACAGATCTTACTAACCTTAGTGTGCCGAAGAACCTCCAGCGACCTGTGTAGAGAAGTAACGTTCTAGAAGAGCCTCAACCAACTGGTCTTCTTAGCTATTCTCTATCCACAACCGGAGTGAGTGTGGGCTCATACGTACAGCTCTTCCACCAGGTGACTCTCCTTCCAACCAACAGAGAGAACCCAAAGCTAGTGTTCGTGATTTGTGAATAAAAGCTCTCAGGGAGTTTTTAGATGCTCACTAGAAGAGTATCACTCTTAATCTCTCAAATTGATCAATTTGTAAATCATTAGACTCACTCCCTTTTTATACCTATGGGTCCTAGGGTCAGTCCATATCAGATTAGGTCTCAAAAAATCTTAACAGAATCAAGTTCGGATCAATATCTGATAAGATACGCGTGAAAAACGCGTAATCTTATGTGCGCTGATAGGCAGGCCGAACTGTTTGATAGGCAGGCTGAACTGGCCAATTCGGCAGGCCGAACACGTCATCCGGTAGGCCGAACTGCCGAGAAAAAATCTCCACAAATCTTTTATTTTCCACCCGAGATTCTAAAGGATAAAGTCTCAGTTTTGATTCAAATAGCCCAATAGAAAAGATATCTGATCAAAACAAACCTTATCAAGATAATCTCTAAGAAAATAAATCAATTCACAATAGTTCTACAAGTTTATCTTGATCCAATTTATCCAAATTAAATCAACCGATAAACAGACAATAATTATCTGATCACAATAATTCAACAAGTTTATCTTGAACTAATTTCTTACAAAATTAATTCAACCAATAAACAGACATGAATTATTTGATTCTTACAATTTTTAAACCAATCTGATAAATCCGACATAAGTCACCAATTATTGGAAAAGCACGCCAGTGACGTTATAGGATTTTGTGAGCTAGCAAAGGGGACCAAAATGGACCTATAAAGTTCAAGCTCATGATAATTATGAAACCCAATATCCCAGATATACATTTCACAATTATCAACTCCAACGCTACTCCACTAAAAGCTTGGAGCTGCACTCTCGAACTTTATAGAATTACGAAGCTCGTGTAGCTAAGTCTCCATGACATATCATAGTGTATCGTATCCCCATATGATCATCCATAATCGGCTTAAGGACAAGTTCTGTCTTACCTTCCCGATTATTTTTATCTTACGTTCCATTGTCTCACCATTAGAAAACTTACCATCCAAAGATAGTATACCATTCGGTTACACCTATGTATCCAAATGGTTGAGCGCTCCAGTTTTCCAATTACAGGACAACGCATATAAGAGGATATCATTACTCCTAAAGAGGAGCTATGGATTCCATATCTATGAATAATAAGTCTACGCTATCAAGAGTCATGCCTCCAACGTACCGGCATGCATGCCACTATAGAGATGTGGGAGTCACCCATTGGTACATCAAAAGACACAAGTCGAGACAACGGGCCCATTATTCATCTCAGAATTAAGATACAATACAAATGATTGTCTAAAGTGAATCAATTTGTCAAGACAGAATTATTAATCCAAATCAATTCACTTTATGTCCCGATCCAACACATCATCACCTATGACAACGTGCCAATGTTTCTATTCATGGAGTCCAACTCCGATGGTCAAGACAAACCATCTCCCAAAAGATATATAGACAACATAACAATCTTTACATGAATAAAGCGCCCAACTTTATTCCCTTGATTGTGGATCATATGTTTTAGACTGTCACCCTAAGAATTGTGTCTTCCGCATAATCATCCAATCATATGCCCAATTCTTAAGGTTTAGACTGACAGTCTCAGACTACTGTTTGCTTATCATACATTCAACAAATATGAACATAAAGAGGATAATATTTGGTATATATATAAATAAATTCTTTATTGATAAAAATGTCTCCAAAAACGTATTACATTTTTACTCCTTAGGGCATACATGTCTAACACAAACATCCTTGGTCGGCCTGCCGAAGTCTAAAAGTTAAGCCTGCTGATCATGTTTTCGGCCTGCCGAACGTTGATAAGTTTTTGGTCTGAATTGCAAAGCTTCTACCGGCCTGCCGGTTGAGGGAACTCCAGCCTGCCGATCATGTTCGGCTTGCCGAAGTCCCAAGTTTGGCCTGCCGAATTGTGGGAGTAAATGACTTTTATATGATGAGTTGATTAAGGAGATAGGATGTGATGTTTTTTTATAAGTCCTGCTTTTACAATTTGATATACCTATATTATTAAATAAGTTCATGATTAATTTAAAGTATAATTGAATAAATTATGACATAGAATAAGTTAAACAATGTTATTTTAAACAATGATAAGTTATAAAAAAAAAATAGATGTATGAATGGATCCTGGTTATGTATGTTTAACTATGTTTATATTTGAAAACATCGTATAAGCTATGTAATTATGTTTATGTTTAAGGTTTAATAAGTATGAATGTATGAATGTAACGATATCTGTGACGTCTGAGCTAAGGGGCGTTATAGGCTTTGGTATCAGAGAGATTTTTCGATTATAATTCATATCGCCACACGTCAATCCAAGTCCTCCAAGTAAGTGTGTTATTAAGTTAGATGTATTGATGCAAGTATGATGATAAGATTAAGGTTTTAATGTTTAATGATTAACAATCTAGTAGTGAAAACCTGTCTCATAAATTGAAGATTATTTCTAAGTCCTAATTGTTTTAGGAAATTAACGATGGACGGCCACAGAAGAATGCAGACTCGCACCCAGACCAATGAAAGACTCATGACAATGATTGCTGAACTGCAAAGGCAGTTGGAAGACCAAAGAAGGGAAATTGCTGCTTTAAGGGCCAACGACCAGAATGACGAACGTCGAGGCAATGATGTGCCTCCTCCTCCTCTTCTGCAGCCTCAAGTCAATGAAGTCCCAGCTCCTGCTGCTGAACCAAGAGCAGCTTATCAGGAACCTTTTCTGGTCAGATGGAAGAGAGTCAAGCCAGCGGACGTTGAGGGTTCTAAGGATCCGCTTGTAGCTCAGGGATGGTTAAAGACGGTCGAAGTCACCCTAAGACTTATGGATTTCACGGACAACGAGAAGGTCCTCTGTGCCTCGTATTGCCTCACCATGGAGGCCAGGATATGTGGGATGGCATCGAACAAAGCAGGAATGTTGAAGAAATGACATGGGCTGACTTCATTCATGAATTCAACACAAAGTTCTTCCACATGAATGTCATGAGGAAGCATTATGAGGAGTTCGAGAGCTTACGACATGTAACGCCCCTTAATTCGGACGTCATAGATGTCGTTACATACATACGTTCGTACTTGCATAAACTTTAAACATATAAATAATATCAAACTTAATCAGTATTATTGATTTGAAAAGTACTTAAACCTACATAACCAAGTTCCATTCATACCTTCAAATTTTTTTTTTAAAACTTATCATTGTTTTAGAATAACAAGGTTTAACTTTTTCCATATCATAATTTATTCAATTATACTTAAATTAATCATGAACTTAATAATATAGGTATATCAAGTTGTAAAAATCAGAACTTAACAAAACATCACAACATACCACATTAAACATCAAATCATTTAAAACTTACTTACTCCCACAGTTCGGCAGGCCAAACTTGGGACTTCGGCAGGCCGAACATGATCGGCAGGCCGGAGTTCCTTTAACTGGCAGGCCGGCAGAGGCTTTACAATTTGGACTAAAAATTCATCCATGTTCGGCAGGCCGAAAAATGTGATCGGTAGGCCGAACTTTTGGACTTTGGCAGGCCGGCAAAAACGTTCGGCAGGCCGTCTGAGACCAATCTTTGAGAAGTCCAAAATTTTAAAACCAACCAACTTTTCGTAAAACATAGCGGAAGTTCATAATTCATTAAAAATGATAAAATAACCTATAAAACCATAATATAAGTATTCTTAAAACTTAACATAAAATATATGTTTAAAAATATAACTTAATAAAAAAAACATAAAAGTGTTCTTCTTGGCGTGCTTCTGGTTACAATTCATCGTGCATATGCTCACACACCATCCCATGTCCTCCGCCTAGTCCATGATTTTCTTACCCTTATCTGTAACATGACATAAAACATTATTAAGCTAATGCTTAGTAAGTACATATAATTCTCACAATTTAAAACATTTCATAAACATCATCATCATCATCATCATCATCATCATCATATCATAAAAGTGCTTTAAGCACAATTTCATAGAAACATATCTTTTATTACATTGACCATTTTAGAACTTATTCCATTTTTTATCTTAAGGGCCCAAGTGTTGCACCATAAACATCATCATAGGCGCACCGTCATGAGAGGAGAAGGGTAACTAATCCCAAACCAAACATGATAGCAAAACATAACATTTCATAACATTGGGTATGCAACACTTATTAGGTGATACATATATACATACTTTTCATACTTTAAAACATGCCATAAACATCATGCATAACTTAAAATCATGAAAATCTTTCATAAGAAATCCTTTAAGGAAAATCATCATAAAATCATCATGAATATCCTTGTAAACATATCATCAAACCTTGAAAAAGGTGTCATGTTGCAGGTGAGAATGTACTTACCTTATCGTTAGCTTACTTAACCTTAGCGTGATTTGGTGACGATGCCTCAGTCTCGTAGTGCTCATTCCTTGAGTGTTCATGCCATTTTCCATTTTAAAGATGCAATACATTAATACGTATAATAAAACATCCATGCATATATCATTCATTCATCTCATAATCCATAGCCATCATCGTAAAACATGAAATTATCATCACATATATATTTTCATCTCATCCATTCTCATAACATTCATACATATAATACTCGTATACATTATCACATTTTACAAACATATCTCATAATCATCATCATAAAAATTATCATCAAAACATATAAACGCTATTCATAACATGCTTCCTTAAAAATTAAAACATTTCATATATTATAAACATGAAAATCTTTTTTTTTTGAAAAACGTTTTCTAATAATTTTAAAACACATATACTTTAATTTAATAATTCATACAAACATCTTATTTTCATGCATAAAATCATTTCATTATCATAAAATCATATATATATATATAACATATAACATTTCATGTCATAAAATACATTCATCATACATACTCATACATATGCATATTTTAACAACTTTTCATGAAAAAATCATATTTACCCCTTGAATGAACATTACATTTTTATTCATCAAAATTAAACAGTAACATTACTGTGAAGGGTAGAAGACAGAAATATCCATTTTTCATAAAACTACCGAAAAGACATGAAAAAACACAATACAACATATATGCATAACATCACATTTAAAAATTTGAGACAAAACACAATACCTATAGAAAGATATTGTAGACGAAATGAGGAGAAGAATTTCTTTTCAAAAATACTAGAAAAGCCTTATTCATACCTTGAAGTTTCTTCTCAAAATCCTTGAATTTTATCCAACGAAGTAAGACTTTTTCTTTCAATATACTCAAAAAAATTTTTGTGAGAGAGAGAGGAAGAACTCGTGGAGAAGAGAAGAGGAAGATAGGGAAATCAGAAAATGTCTCAGAATTTTTTTGAGAGAGAGAAAGCGTGAGAAGGAGAGAAAATAGTAAAAAGAAGAAACGTTAAAATTTTTAACGTAATAAATACCATTGATGGGAATTCAATTCCCTTCATTAAGTCAGAAATTTTCTGACTGTTGAGGGTGTGAGGCGTGGAGAGTGGAAGAGAAAGAAGGAAAGTCAAATCTCCACTCATTACTTACCATGTTTTGCCCTATTTAAATAGGAAACCATTTAAATTGATACAAATCAATGCAAGTCAAACCCTTTAATTTCCTTAACTGATAAAAACATTCCATTATTATGCCAATTAATCACATTAATTCATCCAATTAACGTAATTAACTCGCCTTAACTCTGGAGAGATTTCTGCTGACTGCTAGTCAGCCATGTTCAGCCTGCCAGTTCCACCAGGTTCGGCCTGCCGATGGGTTTCTTCGACCTGCCGATCTCGGGCAGAATGTTTGGCCTGTTGATCTTAAAAGTTTGGCCTACCGAACTGTCCTTAAATGCCATATAATAAAACATACATTCATTATTGCATCATAAATAAACATAAACTTAGAATTTCACATGAACACTAGAGCAAAACGATCCCATGCGGTCGCCACCTGTCACAAAACTTGACATAAAAAGTTAGTAACATGCACATCACATATCTTATCATATAACAAAATTTATTAATAACATTCCTTAACAATGTTACTAACTTAACGTGGTCCATTACATAAAATAGGCGGGTGTTACACGACATGGGGATATGTCAGTCACTAATGTGGTGACAAAGTTTGACCAGCTTGCCCGTTTATGTCCAGGGATGGTTATGAATGAATGTGAAAGGGTCAGAAGACTGATAAGAGCCCTTAGGCTAGATATTGCTGCAATTGTTGATGGAGCTAGTCCGCCAAGGGCCCAAGAACAGGTTGTTATGAGGGCTCAACGTGCTGAGTTTCATTTGTGAAAGTTAGGAAGGAACCAGCCTCAGCCTAACCAACAGGTCAACAATGCAAGCAACCAGAACCGCCCTCCCCACAGGAACAACAATAACAACAACGGCAGCAACAACAACAACCAGAACTGGAGGAACAATAAGAGGAAGGGCAATCCTTCACAACAGCAAGGCCAAGACAATAAGAGGCACAATGACGGTCAGTGCAACAACAATGACAGGCGATTTCAACCGTGTGCCAAATGTGGAAAGAAGCATCCAGGGGAATGTCGCTTGGGAACAAACCAATGTTTCATCTGTGGTCGTGAAGACCACTTTGTAAAGAACTGCCCCAAGTTGATGAATGCCAATGCCCCGTAGAGACCTCCTCCTTAAGCCCAGCTTCATCAGATGCAAGCCTCCCTTTAAGGGCCACTTATTAGTCAAGGGAGAATTGAAGCCACACCGACGAATGCCTGGATCTATGCCATGACAAAAGAACAAGTGGCTGCAGAAGCTTCTAATGTGGTCACAGGTCAGATAACAAGCTTATTTAATGATGCTTATGTTCTTTTTGATACGGGTGCCACACATTCTTTTATATCTATGTCATATACTAAGAAGTTAAAGGTTCGTTTAGAGCCTATGAGACAGGGATTCACTACGACACTACCCTTCAGGAAAGTGATATTATCCACGCACTGTTTGCGTGCAGTACCCCTATGGATTTCTAATAGGAAACTTTTCATCGACCTCATTGTGATCGACATGCATGACTGTGACATGATTCTTGGGATGGATTTCCTAAGCAAGTACAATGCATCTATCAAATGTCAAAAATGAAAGGTGATCTTCCATCCATAAGGTGATCAGAAGTTCATTTATGTTGGTGAGTCTAGAAAGAAACCTAGCATGTTTTTATCGGCAATGAAAGCAAGGAAGTTATTAGCAAGTGGCTACATGGGCTATCTGGCGAACGTTGTAGACAAAAGCCAAGAAGGAAAGACAAGAATTGAAGATGTGCATGTTGTTCATGAATATGAAGATGTGTTTCCTGATGATCTGACGAGTCTACTGCCAGAAAGAGAAGTTGAATTCGAGATTGAGCTCGTTCCAGGCATTGATCCAATCTCAAAAGCACCTTATAGAATGCCCCGACAGAATTAAAGGAGCTTCACATGCAATTAAAGGAGCTACTTGACAAAGGATTTATCGGGCCAAGTCACTCACCATGGGGTGCTCCAGTTTTATTTGTGAAGAAGAAGGATGACACTATGAGACTCTACATCGACGACAGAGAGCTAAACAAGGTGACGATCAAGAACAAGTACCCGTTGCCTCGAATTGATGATTTGTTTGATCAGCTCAAGGGTGCATCTATGTTCTCAAAGATTGATCTACGATCAGGATATCACCAGTTGAAGATTAAAGAAGGAGATATTCCCAAGACTGCTTTCAGGTCGAGGTATGGTCACCATGAATTTGTGGTTATGCCTTTCGGTCTGACGAATGCACCTGCTGCCTTTATGGATTTGATGAACAGAGTATTCAAGGATTTCCTCGATAAATTTGTTGTTGTATTTATCGATGATATTCTTATCTATTCTAAGAATCAAGAAGAACATGAGGAGCATTTAAGGATTGTGCTGGAGACTTTAAGAAGACACCAGCTATATGCTAAGTTCTCCAAATGCGAGTTTTGGCTGGATAAAGTGTCATTCTTGGGGCATGTTATTTCAAAGGATGGGATTATGGTTGATCCTGCTAAAGTAGAAGCTGTTCTCAACTGGAAGCAACCGATGAATGCAAGTGAAATAAGGAGCTTCTTAGGTCTAGCAGGTTATTATCAGAGATTCGTAGAAGATTTCTTCAAGATAGCAGCTCCACTCATGAACTTGACTCGCAAGGGAAAGAAGTATGAATGGACGGATGTATGTGAAAAGAGTTTTCAAGAACTGAAGAAAAGATTAACGACAGCTCCAGTGTTGGCAATTCCTGAGGGAAATGATGGGTTCGTAATCTATAGTGATGCTTCCAAGATGGGCCTAGGAGCTGTATTGATGCAAAATGAAAAGGTGATTGCTTATGCTTCAAGACAACTGAAGTACTACGAAAAGAACTATCCTACTCATGACCTTAAGTTAGCAGTAGTTGTTTTTACGTTGAAGATATGGAGACACTACTTATATGGGGTCCAATGTAAGATCTTCACTGATCATCAAAGTCTGAAGTACTTCTTCATGCAAAGAGATCTGAACATGAGACAACGAAGATGGCTAGAGTTGGTGAAGGATTACGATTGTGAAATCCTTTATCATCCTGGTAAAGCTAACTGAGTGGCTGATGCTTTAAGTAGGAAGTCAATTGCCACGTTGATGTCTATGCAAGCAATGTCTCCACCTTTAAGGAAGGAAATTCTAAACTTTGGTTTAGAACGTATAGCAGGCCAGCTATCAGCACTCTCTCTTGCTCCGATGATGTATGATGAAATTCAGAGTAAGCAAGATGATGACATAAGCCTTGTAAGGATCAAGCAAGAAATGAAAGAAGGAAACTATAAAGAGTTTTGTATTGTGGATGACGAAACTCTGTACCTCAAGGACCGTTTATGTGTTCCCAATGTTGATGATTTAAGGGAAAAGATCTTGGCAGAAATTCATGACACTCCTTACTCTATTTATCCAGGTGCAACAAAGATGTATAATGATCTAAAAGATAACTTCTGGTGGTTTGGAATGACACGTGATGTTGCAAAGTATGTGAAGAAATGTATGACATGTCAGCAAGTAAAGGCTGAACACCAGAGACCTGGTGGTGAACTGCAGTCTATCCAAATACCGAAATAGAAATGGGAAGATATAGCAATGGATTTCATTATCGGTTTGCCCAGAACTATGAATGGCTATGATGCAATTTGGGTAGTTGTGGATCGGCTGACGAAGACGGCGCATTTCATTTCTATCAAGATCACTTACTCTATGGAACAGTTAGTGAAACTCTATGTTAAGGAAATTGTACGACTTCATGGGATTCCCAAATCAATCATCTCAGATCGTGATGGCAGGTTCACATCTAAGTTTTGGAAGGGTGTACAGGCTGCAATGGGAACCAGGCTTCATTTCAGTATAGCTTTTCATCCTCAGACTGACAGCCAAACGGAGAGGACGAACATGATTCTAGAAGATATGCTACGGGCATGTTCTCTCAATTTTAAGACCAGCTGGTGTAAAATGTTGCCGTTAGCAAAATTTGCTTACAACAACAGCTTTCAGGCGACAATTGGGATGGCACCATATAAAGCACTGTATGGGCAAAAATGTAGGTCGCCTATATGTTGGCACGAAGTTGGTGAAAAGAAGTTGATGGAAAGCGTAGATGCTGAAAGAACCGATTTCGTGAATGAAACATCTGAGATGATAAAGTTGATAAGAAGAAGAATAGAGACCGCACAAAGCGGTCAGAAGAGTTATGCTGACAAGAGAAGAAGACCCTCAGAGTTCACTGTGGGCGAATATGTGTTTTTGAAAGTTGCACCAATGAAAGGAGTTATGAGATTTGGGAAGAAAAGCAAGTTAAGCCCAAGATTCATTGGTCCTTATGAGGTGGCTAAACGAATAGGCAAAGTAGCTTATCAGCTAAAGTTACCATCTGAAATGTCTGCAATGCACGATGTATTTCATGTCTCCATGCTCAATAAGTATGTTCTGGACCCTACGCATGTGATTGAGCTACAAGTGATCGAGATACAAGAAGACTTAAGTTACGAAGAAAAGCTAATAAAGATACTCGATCGAAAAACCAAGACCTTGAGGAATAAAGAAATTCCATTAGTCAAGGTGTTATGGCAAAATTAGCAAGTCGAAGAAGCCACATGGGAACATGAAGATGACATGAAAGCTATGTATCCACATTTATTCTAAGTTTCGGGGATGAAACTTTTATAAGGTGGTGAGAATTGTAACACCCACCTATTTTTATGTAATGAATTACGTTAAGTTAGTAACGACGTTAATGATATTTTATGATATACGTAATGATATATGATGTTAATGTTACTAACTTTTATGTCAAGTTTTATGACAGGTGACGACCGCATGGAATCGTTGTGCTCAGGTGTTCATGATTATTTTTAAATTATTTTTAATTATGATGCAATAATGTATGAATGTTTTAATGTATGGCATTTATGGACAGTTCGGCAGGCCAAACTTTTAAGATCGGCAGGCCGAAATGTCTGCCCGAGATCGGCAGGCCAAAGAAACCCATCGGCAGGCCAAAGAAACCCATCGGCAGGCCGAACTTGGTGGAACCAGCAGGCCGAAGGGGAAAATCGGTAGGCCAAACACGGCTGACGAGTAGTCAGCAGAAATCTCTCCAAAATTATGGCTGAGTTAATTACGTTAATTGGATGATTTAATATGATTAATTGGCATAATAATGGAATGATTTTATCAGTTAAGGAAATAAGGGGTTTGACTTTGCATTGATTTGTGTTAATTTAAATGGTTTCCCATTTAAATAGGGCAAAACATGGTAAGTGATGAGTGAGAGTTTTGACTTTCCTTTTTCTTCTTTCTCTCCTTCAGGCCAATTGCCCTCTAACAGTCAGAAATTCTAACTTAATGGAGGGACTTAATGAAGGGCAATGAATTTCATTATGATTGTTACGTTAAAAAAAATTTTAACGTTTTCTTTCCTCAGATTTTTCTCTCAACTTCTCACTCCTCTCTCATTTATTTTTGAGACGTTCTTTCATTCTCTCTTCCTCTTCTCTTCTCCACACATTTCACTTCCTTCTCTCTCAAAAATTTTCTGCAAGAAAATTGAAAGAAAAGGCATATTTTGTTGGTTAAATTCAAGGGTTTTGAGAAGAAAATTTTCAAGGTAAGGACTCATTTCTTGTGTTTGTGAATCTCCTCCTCAATCCGTCTACAATATATTTCTTTAGGTATTGTATTTGTTCCGAGTTTTTAATACGTTATGCATGTTTGTGTTATGAGATGATTTTTTTTAAGTTTCATGTCTTATCGGTTTTTTTATGATAAAATAAGAATTTTCTATCTTCTACCCCTCACAGTAAATATAACTGTTTAATCTTGATGTATGAAAAATATATTGATATTTAAGGGGTAAATATGATGTTTTTCATGAAAGTTGTCAAGAGTGTGCATGTATGATATATAATGAAGGTATTTTATGTTATTTTTAAGAAAACTATTTTAACAATATTATTTCTAGATTTTTGTTTATGAATTGTTATTTATGTTTAAATGATTTTATGATAATAAAATAATTTTATGCATGATAATATGATGATTGTATGGAGTTTTAAATTAAAATATATGTATTTGTTCGAAAACGTTTTATTTAAAAGATAAATATGTTTAAATTGTATGGTTTGTTTTTATATGCTTAAGGTAATTTTTATAATTTTAGAAAAATCATAATAACATGTTTATGTGATGACAATGTTTATGGTTATGAATTATGTTTGTAATATGAGATGAATGTATGTATATTTGAATGTTATATGAATGGATGATTTACGCTATGATGTTAAGTATTGATTTTATTGTGTTTTAAATGGAAAAATTGCATGAAAAGACATAGGAACGAGCACTTCGAGACCGCAACGTCGTCACCAAATCATTTAAGGTTAAGTAAGCTAGCTGTTAAGGTAAGTACATTCTCACCTGCAACATGACACGTTTTTACAAGATTTGATGTTATGTTCATTATGATATTCATGATGATTTTATGGATATTTTCCTTAAGAATTTCTATGAAAGATTTTCTGATTTTAAGTTGTGCATGATGATTTTCGCATGTTTCAAAGTATGAAAATTATGTATATATGTATCACCTAATAAGTGTTGCACACCAATGTTATGAAATGAAATGTTATGATGTCATGTTTGGTTTTGGATTAGCTACCCTTCTCCTCTCATGACGGCGTGCCTATGATGATGTTTATGGTGCAACACTTGGGTCCTTAAGATAAAATGGAATAAGTTTTTAAATGATGAACTGTAATGAAAGATATGTTCTATGAAATTGTGCTTAAGGTACTTTTATGATATGATGACAATGATGATGATGATGTTTATGAAATGTTTTAATTTGTGAGAATTATATGTACTTACTAAGCATTAGCTTAATCATGTTTTATGCCATGTTGCAGATAAATGTAAGAAAATCATGGATTAGGTGGAGGACATGGAGAGGCGTGTGAGCACTATGCATGATGAATTGTAACCAGAAGCACGCCAAGAAGAATGATTTTATGTTTTAATCAAGTTATATATTTTGAACATATTTTTATGTTAAGTTTTAAGAATACTTATACTATGGTTTTATAAGTTATTTTATCATTTTTAATGAATTATGTACTTCTGCAACATTTTATGAAAAGTTGGTTTGTTTTAAAAATTAATTTCTTCTCAAAGATTTTGGCTCGGTCGGCCTGCCGAACATCCTTGGTCGGCCTGCCGAAGTCTGAAAGTTCGGGCTGCCTGATCATGTTTTCGGCCTGCCGAACAGTTGATAAGGTTTTGGTCTGAATTACAAAGCCTCTACCGGGCTACCAGTTGAGGGAACTCCGGCCTGCCGATCATGTTCGGCTGTCGAAGTCTCAAGTTTGGCCTGCCGAACTGTGGGAGTAAATGACTTTTATATGATGAGTTGATTAAGGAGATAGGATGTGATGTTTTTTTTATAAGTCCTGATTTTACAACTTGATATACTTATATTATTAAATAAGTTCATGATTAATTTAAAGTATAATTGAATAAATTATGATATGGAATATGTTGAACAATGTTATTTTAAACAATGATAAGTTATAAAAAAAAAAATTAGATGTATAAATGGATCCTGGTTATGTATGTTTAACTACGTTTATATTTGGAAACATCATATAAGCTATGTAATTACATTTATGTTTAAGGTTTAATAAGTATGAATGTATGAATGTAACGATATCTGTGACGTCTGAGCTAAGGGGCGCTACAATATGTTTTTAGAGACATTTAAACGTGTATGCCATAAAGAGTAAAAATGTAATATGTTTTTAGAGACATTTTTATCAATAAAGGATTTATTTATTATTCATATACCAAATCTTGTCCTCTTTACAATCGTGTTTGTTGAATGTATGTTAAGCAAAGAGATGTCTAAGACTATCAGTCTAAACATTTAGAATCCGGCATATGATAGACAAATTATGCAAAAGACATGATTCTAAAGATGACGACCTAAATCATAATATCTACAATTGAGAGAATAAAGTTGGGCACTTTATTCATGTAAATATTGTTATGTTGTCTATATTCCTAACGGGAGATGGTTTGTCTTCACCATCGGAGGTGGACTCCGCGAATAGAAACATTGGCACATTGTAATAGGTGACAATGTGTTGGATCGGGACATAAAGTGAATTGATTTGGATTAATAATTCTGTCTCGGCAAATCAATTCACCTTAGATAATCATATGTGTTGTATCTTAATCTTGAGATGAATAGTGGGTCTGTTACCTTGACTTGTGTCTTTTGATATACCAAAGGGTGATATCCACATTTTATGTTGGTATGCATGCCGGTACGTTAGAGGCATGACTCTTGATAGGTAGACATATTATTCATAGATGTGGAATCCATAGCTCCTCTTTAGGAGTAGATGATATCCTCTTATTTGTGTTAACCTATAATTGGAAGACTAGAGCGCTCAACCATTTGGATACATAGGTGTAACTGAATGGTATACCATCTTTGGCTGGTAAGTTTTCTGATGGTGAGATAATGGAACGTAAGATAAAAATAATCAGGAAGGTAAGACAGAATTTATCCTTAAGCTAATTATGGATAATCTTATGAGTGTATGACACATTATGATATGTCATGGACACTTAGCTATAGGGGGTTTGTAATTCTATATAGTTTAAGAATGCAACTCTGAGCTTTTAGTGGAGTAGCGTTGGAGTTGATAATTATGAAATATATATTTGGGATATTGGGTTTGATAATTATCAGGAGCTTGAACTATATGGGTCCATTAGGTCCCATTTGCTAGCTCATAATAAATCCTATAATGATAAGACCTGTTTTTCCAATAATTGGTGACTTGTGTCAAATTATCAGATTGGCTAAAATTCGATAGGATCAGATAATTTATGTTTGTTTATCGGTTGAATTAATTTTATGAAAAATAAATTCAAGATAAACTGGTTGAATTATTAGGATTAGAGAATTCATGTATGTTTATCGATTAGACTAATTTTGAATAAATTAATTCAAGATAAACTTGTTGAATTATTCGGAATATTTATTTTCCTAGAGATTATCTAGATATGACTGTTTTAATCAGATAACTTCTTTATTGGGTTATTTGAATTAAAACTGAGGCTCTATCCCAAGAATCTCGGCTAGAAAATAAAGATTCATAGGGGTCATTTATCGTTAGTTTGGTAAGCTGATCTTTTAATTTGGCCTGCCAATGGGGTAAGTTGCCAATTCGGCTGCCGACCAAGTAATAAATAGATCACATGTTTTCACATGGATTTTATTAGACATCGATCCTGATTTGATTTTGATTTGAATTTTTGATCCTTTATCTTCTAAGGATTGACCTCTGGGTTTAACCTCTATAAAAAATGGTGTGAGTCTCATTGTTATTTAGATCAGTTGAGAAATCTAGAGTGAGACTCTGAAACTCCCCAGAGAGCTATTGTTCACACATCACAAACTATAGCTTTGGGCTTTTTCAATTGGTTGGAAGGTTAGTCACCTAGTGGAAGAGCTATACGAGTGTGTCCATACACACACTGGTTGTGGATAGAGAATAGCAAAGAAGGCTAGTTAGTTAAGGTCATTTTAGAATGTTACTTCTCTTCATGGATTGTGGAGCTTTTCAACAAATAAGGTTAGTAAGATCTAGTTAATTTATGCATATAGTGTGTCAAACTAGTGTTTTAAAAAGTACTCTTATATAAAAAATTTTAAAATTCTGCTACATACTATTTTTTCAATAATTGGTATCAGAGCCATGGTTTTTACCTAAATTTATGAGTTTGTAATCATGCTATATGTATAAATTGTGTGATCTTGATCTCTCCTATGCTTGAATTTAATTTTATAGAGAGTTGGCACTCTAGGTTTCTATATATTTATATATATTTTCATGGATTACATGGTGAATGTTTATTAATTAATTATGATTGATTAAATTATTATTTAATTATTAATTAATTAATTAATTTATACTAGTTATAGTTCCTTAGAGGTTAGAATGTGTATCTAGGATTTTCATGTAACTAGATGGTAGACTATTATCTCCGTCTAGGAATTATTATTGAATTTTAGATTTGTAAGAATTTTGTAATTAAATAACCATTCGAAGAAGACGGATCTAGAAGATGAATGATAACGTTCCCAAGTATTTCTCAAGTCTCTAAATTTTATGTTTTTGAATTATTAAAAATAAAATTGATAAATTACATTAAAAACTGTATTTTTTGAAAAACTTGATTTATACTCGGTCGGCATGCCGTACCCTTAGGTCCAGCAGGCCAATGGTTGCAAATCGGTAGGCCAGATTTTAGGTTCGGCAGGCCATCAGTGGGGTAGAAATTTGATGGCTCTAGCGGCAGGCCAAACTTTTAGGTTTAGTAGGCCAATCTGTGATGACCGATAGGCCGATCACACAGATTAGTGTGCCTGTAGAGAGCTATAAATTTTTCCAAAAAAGGTGCAGTTTTTTGATGTAGTTTTGATTTTATTTTTGGGATAATTCTGAGAAACATTAAATTTAGATATAACTGGAAATATGGAGTATTTGATCTATGCAGGGTTGAAAACTTGAAGATGGACATTACATGAAGAATGATACAACTTGAATATTTAAAGATGAAGAATCGATAATATATTTTGATTTATCTCTTTTAATCTTTATTTAGTTGTAGCTTTGCTTGATTGCTTTGCTTGTCTGCATTACAATATGATTTGCCATGTCTATTGATAACATGCCATATAGAATAGGGGGTGTTGCTCAATTAAAATTGTTCATACATGTTCTTAAAATAAAACCTTGATTTCAAAAGAATGAGTGGCAGAAGGTTTTTGAAGAGAGGACTACGGCCTCCATCGTTGGTCTATAGGTAGCACATGGTGGTTTCGACCCCTTGAAAGGGACTTCATCATGTACTGGGTTGGATCTTCGAGAGGATAAGGTATTTTAGCATGATTTATGGTTGCACACTCCTAGGTGGTGATTAAAAATCATGGATAAGATATTGAAATGATGGTTATACACTCATGTTAATTTTATTATTAACCTCCCTTTGTTGCTCTGTTAATAAAATTAATGGCCAAAGAAACGATTATTAATATATGCTAGATCATACGGGTCTTGGATGGCATATATTAGTTAGGAGGGGATCCGTGTTCCTAATTGAATTTGTTCCTAATTGAATTTGGCAAGACTTCCCTAAGAGCTTGTTGAATTCTGAGTTAGGAATTGTCGTTGTAAGGTTTTGACACAAAAACACATTTATATATCTTACATGATTGTGTTATCTTACTAAATTATTATAATATGTTTGCTTATGTTTGGTATATGGTTCTTTATTGTAGATTAAAAATGTCTAAAAATGTTTTATCATTGATACTTGAAGAATTGTAAGGACTTCTTTTTTGGAGGAGGTACGTGTGATCTTCTGTATTTAGAAACTTGATTGGTTGAGGAATGTAGTGACATTTGGGTCATAGATTATGGAGCAACTAATCATGTTTGTATTTCTCTACAGGGGTTCAAAGAAACGAAAAGTCTGATGCATGAAAACTTCACGTCTCGGATGGGCGACGGATCCTTGGTCTTAGCTATAGCAGTGAGAGACGTCCATCTTTATTTTGATAATTATTAGAATTTAATTTTGCGAGATTGTTTTTATGTTCCTAAATTTAAAAGAAATTTAATTTCTGTAGCTTATTTATTTAAAGACTCCTACTTGGTTTCTTTTAATAATAAAGTGGTGATTTTTAAAAACAAATCTTTTATCTGTTCTAGATAGATGCAAAATAATTTATATTTTATCAAACCTAAGATGGACTTAGTGTTTAATGCTGAAATGAATGATAATAAATCTAAAAGACTTAAAACATCTCACTCTAATAACACTTATCTTTGGCATTTGCGACTTGGTCATATTAACCTAAATAGGATTCAAAGGTTGGTAAAGGATGGACCCTTAAGTCACTTAAAGGTGGAATCTATACCACAATATGAATCTTGTTTGGACGGTAAAATGACCAAAAGGCCATTTGGGTCTTAGGGAAATAAGGTTGAAGGGGTTCTAGAACTTATGCATAGTGATGTTTTAGGACCGATGAACATCCAGGCATAAGAAGGGTATGAGTATTTCGTCACTTTTATTGATGATTACTCAAGGTAGGGGTATGTATACCTAATGCGCCACAAAAGCAAAACTCATGACAAGTTCAGGGAGTTTCAAGCTGAAATGGAAAAGCAATTAGATAAACCCATAAAGGTACTTCAATCTGATCAAGGTGGTGAATACCTTTTTGATAAGTTCTTGGGACATTTATTAGAGAACGAGATTTTATCCCATTTGACTATGCTAAGCACTCCGTAGTAGAATGGCGTAGTAGAGAAAAGAAATAGGACTTTGTTGGACATGGTTAGGTCTATGATGAGTTATTCATCATTGCCTTTGTCTTTCTGGGGATATGCACTATAAAACCGCATGTTATCTTTTGAACAACGTGCCTTCAAAATCAATTCTTAAAACTCCTTGCGAGTTGTGGATGAGAAAGAAGGCATCCTAAAACCATATTCAAATATATGGATGTCTGGCTCATGTCCTATTTAGGGATGCGAACAAGTTGGAAGCATATTCAGAAGTTTGTGTGTTTGTAGGATATCCAAAAAGGACTAACGAGGGTTATTTCTATAACCCAAAGGCATATAAAGTCGTGGTTTCAACTAATGCAACTTTCCTTGAGGAGAGTTACATGGATGACTTTAAGCCTCGAAGCAAAGATGTGCTTGAGGAGTTGAGGAGTGATTTGATCACTCTAGGGGTTCTGGTAGAAACCACTATAATCATTGTAGAAAAACCAAACAAACCCAAACAACAACCTAAGGGGCTTCAGCGTAATGGGAGGATTGGGCGTCAACCTGAGAGATATTTGTTCAATGGTGAGGCCTATTTGGCTGAACTAAATGAACTTGATAGGGATCCTTACACTTATGCAGAGGCTATGGAGGATGTTGATTTGAAACTCTAGACAAAGGCCATGAACACAAAGATGAAGTCTATGGAGACTAATCAAGTCTAGAAGCTTGTGGATCTTCTCGAAGGGGTAAAACCCATAGGGTGTAAGTGGATCTACAAGTGAAAAACAAGAGTGGATGGAAAGGTCAAAACCTTTAAGGCTAGACTAGTAGCTAAGGGATACACACAAAAGGAAGGAATCAATTACGAGGAAACCTTTTCGCCTATAGCCATGCTTAAATTCATTCAGATCCTCTTGTCCATAGCTACCGCACTCGATTACGAGACTTGGCAAATGGATGTTAAGACGGCTTTTCTAAATGGCTATCTCGATGAGTCCATTTATACGGACCAACCAGATGGGTTCAACGTCAAGAATCAGGAGGGTAAGGTTTGTACGTTGCTAAAGTCAATATATGGACTTAAGTAGGTTTCTCGTTCTTGGAATACAAGATTTGATCAAGTAATTAAGACTTATGGGTTCACACAAAATGTGGAAAAACCATGTGTTTACAAACACAAAAAGGATGGGAAGGTGGTTTTTCTACTACTCTATGTAGATGACATCCTGCTAATTGAGAATGATGTTGGGGCGTTGTCATCAGTCAGATTATGGTTGACCAAGTAGTTTGATATGAAGGACTTGGGTGAGGCTAATTTTATTCTCAGTATCCAGATCTTTTGGGATAGGAAGAACAAAATGATAGCTTTGTTCTAGGCAGGCTACATAGATAAAATTCTTAGGAGGTTCGTAATGT
Source organism: Artocarpus heterophyllus (assembly GCA_025403435.1). Lineage (NCBI taxonomy): Eukaryota > Viridiplantae > Streptophyta > Magnoliopsida > Rosales > Moraceae > Artocarpus > Artocarpus heterophyllus. Next base: position 13,425,665 of record CM046331.1, read on the forward strand.
AAGATTCCAAGAAAGGTGGGCAACCATCTAGGTCTGGAATTACTCTTTCTAAGAAAGACTCTCCAAAGTCTAAGGAAGAAAAAGAATACATGAAGAAAGTGCCTTATGCTTCGGCAGTCGGTAGTCTCATGTATGCTATGCTTTGTACACGACCAGATATTTGTTACGCTGTTGGAATTTTAAGTTGATTTTAGGCGAATCCAGGACTGAACCACTAGGTTGCGGTCAAGCATATTTTCAAGTACCTAAGAAAGACTCGATGATTTATGCTTGTGTATTCGGATAAGGATTTGACTCCTCTAGGATACACTGACTTAGATTTTCAATCCTGTCTAGATTTGAGGAGATCGACTTTTGGTTTCGTGTTTACTTTTGGCTGCTGTGCCATCAGTTAGAGACGTATGAAGCAAGATTGAACTTCTGATTCAACGACAGAGGCTGAATATGTGGCAGCTAGTGATGCTTCGAAAGAAGCAGTGTGGCTCCGCAAGTTCCTTGAGGATTTTGAGGTAGTTCCTGGTATAGATAAGGCAGTGTCACTGTACTGTAACAATAGTGCAACAGTAGCTAATGATAAGGAACAAAGATTTCACAAGAAGAGTAATCATATTGATTGAAAGTATCATGTGATAAAGGACTTCGTAGAGGGTGGGTATGTCGCTATTTGCAAAATCGTATCCGAAGATAATTTAGTTGATCCATTTACGAAGACACTAACTTTGAGAGTTTTCGAGAGGCATGTGGAAGCTATAGGGATGTGAGATTTGTCATATTTACTCACTTAGTGCAAGTGGGAGGTTGTTAGACATGTATGCCCTAAGGAGTAAAAATGTAATATGTTTTTGGAGACATTTTTATCAATAAAGGATTTATTTATTATTCATATACCAAATCTTATCCTCTTTACATTTATGTTTGTTGAATGTATGTTAAGTAAACAGAAGTCTAAGACTATTAGTATAAACCTTTAGAATTGGGCACATGATGGACAGATTATGCGGAAGACATGATTCTAAAGGTGATGGTCTAAATCATAAGATCCGTAATTGAGGAATAAAGTTGGGCACTTTATTCATGTAAAGATTGTTATATTGTCTATATCTCTAACGAGAGATGGTTTGTCTTGGCCATCGCAGGTGGACTCTATGAATAGAAACATTGACACATTGTCATAGTTGATGATGTGTTGGATCGAGACATAAAGTGAATTGATTTGGATTAATAATTCTGTCTCGGTAAATTGATTCACTTTAGACAATCATATCTGTTGTATCTTAATCCTGAGATGAATAGTGGGCCCGTTATCTTGACTTATGTCTCCGGGTGGAAAAAGGGGATGGTTCACTTTGCATATCCTAGGCAACGTTAGTTGTATTACACCAGGGCAAAAGGTCTCTACACATGGATTTGGATGCACAATCTATTTAAAAATGTTACACAAACAAAACTTTGCTTAACATATTGTAAAGCCCAGAAATGGGGTTAGTAGATAATTGAACAATTAAAGCACATTAAGTGGATTACACTAATCTAGAACCAAAAATACACTATTATTGTAAATAAGTAAAATACTTGCTCTGGAGTCTTTAAATTATAAATAGTAAAAAAGAAGTCCAAAATTACAAAATATCTCCAAAGTATGCAGACGTGGGACATTGGCGTATCGATACAGTTTCTATACACAAAATACATCACATTGAAAATTAAAAATTAAATACAATAAAACCGTACATAAACTATGTCGGGCTTCAAGATCTAAAAGAGGCAACTGAGCACTTATAGCAGCAAACACAAACTTTAAAATCCAAAAAGGGAGAGGGATATAGAAAGGGGTGAGCTAAATACTCAGTAGGGGAAAAAGGGATTACGACAAGAAAATGACTCAAACCACATGCATCGACACTCAGATACATATTTCACAACACAAGACAAACATGAGTACCAAGCCATCATATAACAATAAATATAAGCGTGCTATTATGCAAAGCCAAACCTAAAGCTCATTCTCAAGCTATTGTACTTGTCTCAAAGCTCTTTTAGAGTTTTCATACCTAATCATTTCTCTTACGGTCTCAGAATCATTTGTGTCATTGAAATCAACAAGGGTCAATCTTACACAAATATCAATATATAAATAAACACAGTGAACCTCACCAATGTCGATATATACAGACAAACATGGTGAACCTCACTGAGCCATGGGCACCTTACCAAGGCTAACCAACCTATTTTAACCTAGTCACTACGAAATAGATCCAATCAAAATGGGATGCTTACCCATTATGGCTAAAAAAACTAAAAAGTAAATAACAGAATTTAAATAGCAAACATAACCAACAGGAGGTAAATTCCCACATCTTCCACTTACTCTATTACAAGTTTCACATTACTCATAGTAATTACCATACCATGACTTGAACAAAAGAGCTCAAGGCTATATGCTTACTTGAATTCCATAACTCGAGCTAATAGTACAAGGACCTTCATATGCCGAGCATCTCACCAAGTGTAATTACTAATGCATATGCCAATAAAACACTTAAGGAGAATAAAACATTATCATAGAATCTCAAACATGAAAACTTTTCATTAGACCTCACACTAGAGTTCATTGTTCAAAATTCTCGAAGTCATCAAAAGTAGCAAAATTGGCATTATAGGAAATAAACCGATAGGGATTACATCGAGTCACTTCACGCCATTTACCAAACCTTCTAAATTGCTCAAAATATTCATCAAGTTATCAAGTCCTAGTATTTAAGAGATTCTGCAACATTTGCCAAGTTTTTAAGTGAAACTTCAAATATGCACAATTTAGGCTACACAATCTCAAAAGAGTTGAAACTAACTGCTACAAGTCACAATTTGTAGGTTCTAAAAGATTTTATGGTTGGTTTGGGTTCAGGCATCATATATCAAAAAGTGATAGTTTTAGCTCTTCGTTTTTTCGATTCTTGAAAAACGCAGTTTTGATGATTGATATAAAACTACTCATAAAACATTCTATACACCTCCAAAAATTACAAAATCAATGCCTAATTGAAGTTAACACCTTGATATTCCAACAAGCCATTATATGCTTAATTTTGACTCTATTAAGATCTTCAAAAAGGCCTCAAACCAGAAGCTGCTATTGGTTTTTTTGTATACCAAATTGCCTAATTTCTAAAGTGCACAACTTAGGCTATGGTTACCGATTGAGACAACACTTGAGGCTATGCAAAACTTAGAATGTATACTTTAAGTTTGTATAAGGTTCTAAGGTGGAAACTAAATGGATACATATAGTTTTATCGTTTCTTCAAGGCAGCCATTGACGAGGTTTTATGAATTTGTTATGTTGTTTACTAGCTTAAACTAATAGTCAGATCTCAATTACGTGTTCTAGACATAGAAAAACAATCTAATCCAAGACCAAAAGGTTCAATTACATTAACAATGTCAAAATAACAAACTAACACTCCCATACATATGCCTTTATAAACCAAAGATCTAAATGAGTGATTCATTACACGTCAAAAGTATTTGTTATGCTCCAATTTATAGAACATCTATATTCAAGCGTGATAAACCTTCAAACATTCAAACACATGCCTTAAGATATAGCGTGGGGGAAGATTTTACAATCTTTACCTATGTTTCAAGATTTATGCATAAAGTGAGGTTCTAGAATCTTTTCATAAACTCAAATTTCCCTTAACATAATCATCCAAACAACTATGCCGACAAAATCATCCAAACATAACTACTTACTTTATCAAAGTACTTTAAATTGGTTTTAATAAATTCCTCAAGCCAACTAACTAAAACTCAAATCATGTAAGGTATCAATCTAAGTACCATGGATTTCTCCATAATTGCATTCCATCGAACATTTACCATGCATGAATAGTTTCTAGTCATAGGTCACAAGCTCAAATGAGAATTTAAACCATATTAAACACACTTCATAGAACAAGTAGAAAATTAGAGTTTAAAGCTTAATAATCCAAATCCCAAGTTTCCAAATTCACAACATATCATCCTAATACATTAGGACTTTTCATTATCATTCTCTAGTATGCATCATCACCATAATTAGAATGTCCAAAGCTAAAATTACAACTCAGTATCTTTTAATTTAAGAAAATTGACTTATTAACAACCAGGAAAAAGAACATGCATCATTCAAACCAAGTGAATAACATACAAATTAAAAAGGAAAAATTATAAATAAAAATCAGATTTACCAAGGAATAAAATAAAACATAATTTCAGTTTTATAAAATTGGAAAAACTCACAAACTCAAAACATGCAAAAGAAATTTCAAAGAAAGTTTGAAAGAAGAAAATCCCACCACGTTTTCTTCATCCAAAATCAACAAAGACACGCTCCTTCCATAGAATCACACCAAAATCAGTTTGCCCATGAGAAGCTTAATAGAATCCCTCTTTGATGGTTGATTCTTAAGAACTCCAATGGATTCAATTCTCAACTATAAGTTTCACACTCTGATTATTTTACTCTCTTACACCCCGCGTTTTGGCCCCTTAATTCTTTTGAATTTGTTTTTTCTTTTTAAAAAACATTTTTCTCTTTTTTAATGATAATTTAATAGATAAGCGTTGGGATATAGAAATTAATCACCCCAAAAGGGACAAAGCTAGGTCACCAAGAGATACAGAACTTAATTACCACTCTAAGATATAGACCTATTTGATTCACTACCCTAGACGTCCAACTCTAAGGATACATAATCAATAATTCAAGACTTAACCCTTACAAAGATTGAGACTCAAACTATTCATAAAATTTATTCAAACAAGGTTAATACGAATGACAACTTTGGCTTCTATTTATAGGCTTTATGTAACCATGCAAGGTTCACTTTGGCAACCTTAATATCAGCCATTAAAACAAATGCACGTAGGTTGACCCATGCAAGGTTATTAACACCACCTAGTGCTTATTACACTTAAATTTTGAAAATACAATGAAAAGAATGTAATACAAAGAGGGACAAATACAGATAATTTTTATGTCTAAATACATGTAAAGCTCATGCAATTTTCCTTCTCAAACTCGAATTCCCCTCCTTCTTTACAATTACTTCATTTTTCCTTTTATAACATGCTAAATTCATACTTTTTGACACATAAAAGCAACACTAAGTACCAACAATCAATTTACACTCTTTTCCTAATATATTACGCTATAAGCACACCATGTTACATACTACTACCTATCAGCCAAGTATGGCTGATTTATTCCACTTCTAAAACGTGCCTAAATTACTTCCATTGGCAGATTATACATGCCCATTTTCAGCCCCCTCGCAAATGAATTTTCCTTGCTATTTTTATCCTAATTTGACCCTAAAATAGCCATAATTTCGTTCTCCGCATCAGTCCACTTAATTTTAGGTTTAATCAAAGTGATGGTAACATCAAATGTAGCAAAAATTAAAAGGCTAACGATTGACACCGTCCATCCTTTCTACTAGCCAATAATGTGTGCCAATTTTGGCATTAGCATAACCTTTAATTTGGCTGAAAACATAATCCCACACCTTCATAATTTCAAACCCCATTACCTCATCAAACATAGGAAACTTCCTATTGATTACCTTGGAGCTTGTTGCCTTGCAACTACGAGTAACTTTCCATCCTTTTGTATGTTGCTCGAGATTGAACTCCTCAATGATGATGCCTTCCATGTTTTCTTCATGGGTTGAGCCCTATGTGATAATCAAGCCAAATAATACAAATAAAACCCATTTAATGTTTTCACTCAAACCCTCTCCAATAATTGTTTTTAATTTAATAACAATAGCAAGGATGAAACAAGAAAATAAAAACTTGATGAAGCCCTTCCATGCACGTCCATTCTTGGATCCTTTAGGTCCATGCACATTTTGCAATCGAGTCATATGTTTGACTCCATGCTCTTGCATTATTCCCCTTGGGTTCGAAAGAACTTGTTCTAGAGTTGAAACTAGCATTCCTAGCTCCATGTAATCAAACTCTTCATTATTTCCCTAGATGATAAGACCTATCTCCTTTTCTCCATAAAAGCTTTTATTAGGCAATAACACGATGCGCACTTCATCTTTTGTAAATGAATAGGTGTTCTTGCACCCATCTTGTACCACTTCTCGGTCATAAAACTATGGCCTTCCAAGTAAAATATGACACGCATCCATCGGCACCACATCACACAAAACATCATCATGATAATTGGAACCACTTGATAACGAAACTAAACAGTGTTGAGAAACTCTAACACCTCCTTCCTTTTTAAACCATTGGATTTTGTAAGGATCGGGATGAGGTTCTCTTACAATCTTGAGCTTGTTTACCATAGTTTCCGAAACAACATTGGTGTAGCTCTCTCCATTGATTATGAGATTGCAAATTTTTCCTTTGGAAGTGCATGCTTTGTAGAACAAACTCTCACATGGCCAATCCTCATTTTCAGCCACCATTGCATGAAGAGTTCTTCGAACCATGAGTGCTTCTCCTACATCTCCACTTGTTTCTTTAAATTTTTCTTCCTTCTCGACCTCTTCTTCTTCAACTTCCTTGATAATTGTAGTGATATTACATTAAGGGCATTTTGAAGACATATGCCCTAACTCATTGCACTTGAAACACCGCCTTTTGTCTGCAGGATGTTGAATGCTCTTGTGGTCTACTTTAGTCCCACGGGTTGACGGAGTCACCTTAGCCTCGGTAGTTGAGGTCCTTGTAGGATAATATGATCAGCTTGGCTTTGGCTTGACTTGTTGCAACTCAACATCTACCACCAATTTTCAAACATCATTGAATGTCCAATAAGATTGTAAACGTATGACATCAGAAATCTATTTTTTAAGGCCGCCCAGAAAACATGCAATGGTTTGCTCCTCGGGCTCTATGACATCACAGTTTAGCGTCAAATACTTGAATTCTTGAGTGTATTCCTCTACTGCTAGGTTTCTTTGTTTAAAATTGTGAAATCGAAGATAGTTATCTTGTTTGTAGTTATTAGATAAAAACCTCCTTTTCATTTCTCTTTTCCATTTATAGCATGTTTTGATTGATCGCCTCCCTTCTCACATGCGTTCTCGACATAGATTCTCTCACCAAAGAGAAGCATAGCCCTTTAGTTTAATGGATATGAGTTTCACCTTTCTCTTGTTTGAATATTCCTTGAATTCAAAAATCCATTCCACTGTGTAGAGCCACTCTAGAAAGTGGTCACCATAACCATGTCCATCAAAATTTGGAAGGTCTACCTTGATGCTGCCTTCTTTGTTTTTATGCAAAATCTCCTACGAGGCATGGAATGATCAGAACAAGAATCTCCCTCGGAGGAGTCGAGGTCTTCTTCCTCACTTAAGTCACATACCGGAGGCACTTGTCGAGGTTGGTTGGCTACTTCATGAAGACATTCATTTTGGGCCATCTCCTCCAACAATTGACCTTGCAACATCATAATCATGGCTTACATTTCCTCCACTGCGAGATCATTATTGGCACTCTCAGGAATCACTCCCAAGGGTTCTTCAACTCTTCTTGCGGCATGACGGTGTGCCATCTTGTTCACACAAGGGTCCAAATCAAAATGAAAAAGTGGAAAGTACAAGTTCTTCCCAGAGTTGGCTCGAACTTGTTCAGACACTAAATTGCTGGCAGATTCTTAAGAACTCCAACGACTACTTCCAATTCTTAACTACAAGTTACACACTCTGATTTTTTGTACTCTCCTACCCCCTACGTTTTGGCACCTTAATTCTCTTGATTTGTTATTTCTTAAAAAAAATGTTTTTCTTTTTTTTTTATAATGATCCCAAAAATGAATCACCACCCAAAGGGACAAAGCTAGGTTACGACTAAGAGATACAAACTTAATAACCACCCATAGACATAAACCTATTTGATTCACCACCCTAGACATCCAACTCCGAGGATGCAGAATCAAGAATTCAAGACTTAACCCTCACAAAGGTTGAGACTCAAAATATTCATAAAATTCATTCAAACAAGCTTAATACAAATTATAACTTTGGCTTCTATTTATAGGCTTCATGTAATCATGCAAGGTTCACTTTGACAACCTTAATATTAGCCATCAAGACAAATGCATGTAGGTTGACCCATTCAAGGGCATTAACACCACCTAGTGTTTATTACACTTAAATTTCAAAAATACAACTAAAAGAATGTAACATAAAGAGTGACAAATACATATCATTTTTATGTCCAAATACATGCAAAACCAATGCAATTTTCCATCTTAAACTTGAATTCCCCTCCTTCCTTGAAATTACTTCATTTTTCCTTCTATATCATGCTGAATTCATACTTTTTTTAACACACAAAAACAAAACTAACTACCAGCAATCAATTTATACTCATTTCTGAATATATTACGTTGCAAACACACCATGCTACACACTTCTATCTATAAAGCAGGTATGGCTGATTTAGTCCACTTCTAAAACTTGCCTAAATTACTTCCGTTGACACATTATACATGCCTATTTTCAGCCCCCTTGCCAACTGAGTTTTCTTTGCCATTTTTATCATAATTGGTCTCCAAAATAGTAATAATTATGTTCTCCATATTAGCCCACTTAATTTTATGTTTAATCAAAGTGATGGTAACACAAATGTAGCCAAAATTAAAAGGCTAATGATCAACACCTTCCATCCTCTCTCCCAAGCCATAATCTTACTAAAATAGGAGCCAATTTTGGCATTAACATAACCCTTAATTTGGCTAAAAACATAATCCCACACCTTAGTAATTTCGAACCCCATTACCTCATCAAACATAGGAATCATCCTTTTAACTACCTTGGTGCTTGTTACGTTGTAACTATGAGTAAATTTCCACCCTTTTGCATGCTGCTCAAGATTGAACTCCTCAATGATGATGCCTTCTATGTTTTCTTCTTAGGTTGAGCTCCATGTGATAATGAGACCAAATATTACAAGTAAAACCCATTTAATGTTTATACTCAAACACTCTCCAATAATTATTTTTAATTTAATAACAACAACAAGGATGAAACAAGAAAGTAAAATTTGATGAATCCCTTCCATGCACGTTCATTCTTGGTTTTTTAGGCCCATGCATGTTTTGGAATCGAATCATATGTTTGACACTATACTCCTGCATTACTCTTTCTCCCATCTTGTTTTAAGTGATTTTGAAGGAGAAAGAGGATGAAAGGGTGTTAGGCAAAGAAAGAGAGGGCGAGGAAGAGTTGAACTAAGACAGAAGAAAGAGAGAGAAATAGTATGATGGAGAGGGAGAGTAATGAAGAACGAAAATAAGAAAGAGAGAGAGGGAGGAGTTACATGTATAAAGAAGAAGCATGGGAAAAAATAAGGGAAGGAAAAGAGAAAGAGAAAAAGGAAAAAAGAAAAATAAGGTTTTTGCACTTTTTACAAAAAAGTAGACATTGAAAAAGGCTCAATTTAAGTAGGTAAAGTAGGCCATTTACAAAATTGTAGTTTTCGATTCAGAAAACTATTACACAACTACAGTTTTTGGACATATAATACTGATAGGAACTAACACATCAGTTTTGAATATTTTATTTTTCTACGCAAAAAATTTATTCAAAAATTATATTATATTGAAAATTAATAACAAATCTTCAATTAATTCACACTAATAACTTGATTAAATTAATTAATCTAGGTGCTGCTCATATATCGAAAATCAAAACATGATTTAGGTCCTAATGAAACAAATCTTTCTTCCCCTTTGTCTTATCCTTTAAACTTGTTCCTATGACCATAGGACTACACAAATATTGAGTAATAGTTACAATTTCTATGAAAGAAATGGTTATACAAAGAAAATTGCTACTCATTAAACGATAAAACTTGCAATCTAGTATTTATTAGACATGTATGCCCTAAAGGAGTAAAAATGTAATATGTTTTTAGAGACATATTTATCAATAAAGAATTTATTTATTATTAATATAACAAATCTTGTCCTCTTTACGTTCATATTTGATGAATGTATGTCAAGCAAACAAAAGTCTGAGACTGTCGGTTAAACCTTTAAGAATTGGTCATATGATGGACAAATTATGCAGAAGACACAATTCTTAAGGTGATGGTCTAAGTCATAAGATCTGCAATCGAGGGAATAAAGTTGGGTGTTTTATTCATGTAAAGATTGTTACGTTGTCTATATCCCTATTAGGAGATGGTTTGTCTTGACCATCGGAGGTGGACTCCATGAATAGAAACATTGGCACATTGTCATAGGTGATGATGTGTTGGATCGGGACATAAAGTGAATTGATTTGGATTAATAATTCTGTCTCAGTAAATCGATTCACTATCTTTGGATGGTAAGTTTTTTGGTGGTGAGATAATAGAACGTAAGATAAAAAATAATTGGGAAGGTAAGACAGAACTTGTCCTTAAGCCGGTTATGGATAATCCTATGTGGATATGATACACTATGATATGTCATGGAGACTTAGCTATATGGGCTTCGTAATTCTATATAGTTCTAGAGTGGAGCTCCAAGCTTTTAGTGGAGTAGCATTGGAGTTGATAATTATGAAATGTATATCTGAGAAATTGGGTTTCATAATTATGGGGAGCTTGAACTATATAGGTCTATTTGGTCCCCTTTGCTAGCTCACAACATCCTGTAATGATACGGCGTGCTTTTCTAATAATTGGTGACTTATGTCAGATTTATTAGATTGGTTGAAATTCGAAAGAATCAAATAATTCAAGTTTGTTTATCGGTTGAATTAATCTTGTGACAAATTAATTCAAGATAATCTTGTTGAATTATTGGGATTGGATAATTCTTGTGTGTTTATAAGTTGATTTAATTTTGAATAAATTAAACCAAGATAAACTTGTAGAATTATTAGGAATTCATTTATTTTCCTAGAGATTATCTACATAAAGTTGTTTTAATTAGATAACTTCTCTATTGGGTTATTTGAATAAAACTGAGACTTTATCCTATAGAATCTCGGGTGGAAAATAAAAGATTTGCTGAGTTTTTTTTTTCGACAGTTCGGCATGCCGATTTATAAGTTAGTTTTAGGCTAATTAATTAGATAATTCTCACTTAATATTTTTGTTAGTTTTGAGCAATTTATAATGACTTGATAGTTTTCTGTGTTCTTTTGTAGGTTTTGAGGAAAAAAGATGCATGGTAGCAAAGTGCTGGCCAAAGCGGACAGAAAATAAGCAAAATTGGACTTGGGATAAAAATGAAGCCTAGAAATCAGCTTATAGGTGCCTAGGCGCTCATACAGATGAAGTTATATACAAAAACCCAAGAGCAATGCTCCTAGGCACCACAACTTGGGCGCCTAGGTGCTATTCTATGAACAAAGAAACCCTGGAGCAAAAGCGCCTAGGCGCCATAACTTGGGCTCCTAGGTGCCATTCAATGAAGGTCGAAGGAGGCTTATTAACACTGCGGCGCCTAGGCGCCACAATCCTAGCACCTAGGCGCCAGTTCGAAAACTTTTCACATGTTTGTAGGCGCTACAATTTTGTCACCTAGGCGCCAGTTCGAAAACTTTTCACATGTCTATGTAGTGCCTAGGCACTACAATCCTGGCGCATAGGCACCATTACGAAGCCTAGGCGCGAGAAAATTGAGCCTAAGCACCATTGCGATTCCAACTTAAATTTCAGTGTAATTTCATTTTAAAATTGCCCTTTCAAACCCTAGCCTATAAATTGAACATTTTAGAGGGTTGGAACACGGATTTTGACAGAGAGATATTGCAGAAAAGAAGGGAGAGGACACACTACTTTGGAGAAGAAGATCGGTGCAACCCGGAGACGGAACCATCTTCCCATCCAAACATACAGTTCTTTTCTTCTACTCCTCATGTTTAAGAGATTGTTTAAGATGATTTTTAGTTTCATTATGAACTAATTTTCTCTATTCTAGGGCTACAATGTAGCCAAAGTATGATTGTTCAGTTTTATTTAATTTAATTCAATTTGATGTTTATTCATTATCTATGCTAAGTGTTTAATCTAATCTTAATGCTTGTAAAAGTTTGCACACCTTTTGCATGATTTGTGATTTAATTTGATGTTGAGAAGCGATAATTAAATTAGACCATGATTGAATGCCATGAGATCACATAAGATAGAGATATCTATGAGACTTGTGTAACACTATGAATTTCTTGTTTGTAATGAATCTTGGTAAGTTTAGAGTTTCCATAGAGATGTAGGAAATTTACTAACTGGGATAAATTATTAATGCTTGAGAAAGATTAATGACTACCTAAGAGAAATTTGTTATCAACATAGGAATAAATGTCAATTGATTAAATTAGATAAAGTAGATACGATTAATTGGTGAGTCGAAAACCCTATAAGTCTTAATATATTGAATTCTCATCTGTTAAAGTTGTAATTTCACAATTTTCATTCATTTAGTTTGTATTACTTTTACCATTTTATCATTCCATTGTTTCCTATATCTTAGTTGTTCAAATAAAATTAGAGTTAGAGTAATTTGGTACTTAGTGACAGTTAGTCCTCGAGGGAACGATCTCTACTCTCACTTTATTATTTGTCTATGATTCTGTGCACTTACAGATTTTTCGCAACACCGATCCTCAAGTTCAGCCTACCGATAGGGCAAGTTCGTCCTGTCAATTAAGCAGATCGTGTTGGAAACAAAGTGCACAGCGGAATTTTTTAAAAAAATTTTCATAAGAGTAATTTCCAAAACACAAGTTTGACATGTTATATGTATAAATTAGACAGATCTTACTAACCTTAGTGTGCCGAAGAACCTCCGTAACTTGTGTAGAGAAGTAACATTTCAGAGGAGCCTCAACCAACTGGTCTTCTTTGCTATTCTCTATCTACAACCGGAGTGAGTGTGGGCTTACACGTACAGCTCTTCCATCGGTGACTCTCCTTCTAACCAATAGAGAGAACCCAAAGCTAGTGTTCGTGATTTGTGAACAAAATCTCTCAAGGAGTCTTCAGATGCTCACTAGAAGAGTATCACTCTTAATCTCTCAAATTGATCTGAGTAAATCATGAGACTCACTCCCTTTTTATAGCTATTGGTCCTGAGATAAGTCCGCATCAGATTAGGTATCAAAAACTCGAAACAGAATCAAGTTTGGATCAATATCTGATAAGATCCACGTGAAAACGCGTAATCTTATCTCTCACTGATCTGCAGGCCAAACAGGCCCCATCGGCAAGCCGAACATGTCATTCGGCAGGCCAAACTCCCGATAAAAAATCTCCGCGAATATTTTATTTTTCACCCAAGATTCTAAAGGATAAAGTCTCAGTTTTGATTCAAATAACCCAATAGAGAAGTTATCTGATCAAAACAAACTTTATCAAGATAATCTTTAAGAAAATAAATCAATTCACAATAATTCTACAAGTTTATCTTGTTCTAATTTGTCCAAAATTAAAACAACCGATAAACAGACAAGAATTATCTTATCGCAATAATTCAACAAGTTTATCTTGAACTAATTTCTTACAAAATTAATTCAACCAATAAATAGATATGAATTATTTGATTCTTACAAATTTTAAACCAATCTGATAAATCCGACATAAGTCACCAATTATTGGAAAAGCACGCCGTGTCGTTATAGGGCTTGGTGAGCTAGCAAAGGGGACCAAAATGGACCTATAAAGTTCAAGCTCATGATAATTATGAAACCCAATATCCCAGATATACATTTCACAATTATCAACTCCAACGCTACTCCACTAAAAGCTTTATAGAATTACGAAGCTCGTGTAGCTAAGTCTCCATGACATATCATAGTGTATCGCATCCCCATATGATCATCCATAATCGGCTTAAGGACAAGTTTTGTCTTACCTTCCCGATTATTTTTATCTTACGTTCCATTGTCTCATCATTAGAGAACTTATCATCCAAAGATAGTAAACCATTCGGTTACACCTATGTATCCAAATGGTTGAGCGCTCCAGTTTTCCAATTACAGGACAATGCATATAAGAGGATATCATTACTCCTAAAGAGGAGCTATGGATTCCATATCTATAAATAACAAGTCTACGCTATCAAGAGTCATGCCTCCAACGTACCGGTAGGCATATCACTATTGAGATGTGGGTGTCACCCTTTGGCACATCAAAAGACACAAGTCAAGACAACGGGCCCATTATTCATCTCAGGATTAAGATACAATACAAATGACTGTCTAAAGTGAATCGATTTGCCGAGACAGAACAATGCATATAAGAGGATATCATTACTCCTAAAGAGGAGCTATGGATTCCATATCTATGAATAACAAGTCTACGCTATCAAGAGTCATGCCTCCAACGTACCGGTATGCATACCACTATTGAGATGTGGGTGTCACCCTTTGGCACATCAAAAGACACAAGTCAAGACAACGCGCCCATTATTCATCTCAGGATTAAGATACAATACAAATGACTGTCTAAAGTGAATCGATTTGCCAAGACAGAATTATTAATCCAAATCAATTCACTTTATGTACCGATCCAACACATCATCACCTATGGCAACGTGCCAATGTTTCTATTCACGGAGTCCAACTCCCATGCTCAAGACAAACCATCTCCCAAAAGGGATATATACAACATAACAATCTTTACATGAATAAAGTGCCCAAACAATCTTTACATGAATAAAGTACCCAACTTTATTCCCTCGATTGCGGATCATATGTTTTAGACCGTCACCTTAAGAATCGTGCCTTTCGCATAATCAGTCTATCATATGCCCAATTCTTAAGGCTTAGACTGACAGTCTCAGACTATTGTTTGCTTATCATGCATTCAACAAATATGAACGTAAAGAGGACAAGATTTGGTATGAATAAATTCTTTATTGATAAAAATGTCTCCAAAAACGTATTACATTTTTGCTCCTTAGGGCATACATGTCTAACAATCTCCCACTTGCACTAAGTGAGTAAATACAACAAATTTCGCATCCCCATAGCTTCCACATGCCTCTCGAAGACTCTCCCAGTAAGTGTCTTCGTAAATGGATCAGCTAAATTTTCCTCTGACGTGATCTTGCAAACTGTGACAAGCACGCCCTCAACGAAGTCCTTTATCACATGATACTTCTGATCAATATGCTTACTCTTCTTGTGAAATCTTGGTTCCTTAGCATTAGCTACCGCCGCACTGTTATCACAGTACAGTGATACCGCTTTATCCAAACCAGGAACTACCTCAAGATCCCCAAAGAACTTACAGAGCCACACTGCTTCTTTCGAAGCATCACTAGCCGCCACATACTCGGCTTCCATCATTGAATCTGAAGTGCAATCTTGCTTTGCACTTCTCCAACTGATGGCACCGCCACCTAGAGTAAACACAAACCCCGAAGTCGATTTCCTAGAATCCAGATAGGATTGAAAATCCGAATTAGTGTATCCTAGAGGAGTTAAATCCTCACCTGAATAGACAAGCATATACCCTCGAGTCCTTCTCAGGTACTTGAAAATATGCTTTACCGCAACCCAATGGTTCGGTCCTGGATTCGCCTGAAATCGACTTACAATCCCGACAACGTAGCTAATATTCGGTCCAGTGCAAAGCATGGCATACATGAGACTACCCACTACCGAAGCATAAGGCACCTTCTTCATGTATTCTCTTTCTTCATAAGACTTTGGAGAGTCTTTCTTAGAAAGAGTAATTCCATACCTAGATGGTTGCCCACCTTTCTTGGAATCCTGCATTACAAACCTCCTGAGAATTTTATCTATGTAGCCGGCCTGAGACAAAGTTATCATTTTGTTCTTCCTAACCTGAAAGATCTAGATACCGAGAACAAAATTAGCCTCACCTAAGTCCTTCATGTCAAACTGCTTGGTCAACCATAATTTGACCGATGACAATGCCCCAACGTCATTGCCAATTAGCAGAATGTCATCTACATAGAATAGTAGAAAAACCACCTTCCCATCCTTAATGTGTTTGTAAACACATGGTTCATCCACGTTTTGTGAGAACCCATAAGTCTTGATCACTTCATTAAATCTTATGTTCCAAGAGCGAGAAGCCTGCTTAAGTCCATAAATAGACTTTAGCAGCTTACAAACCTTACCCTCTTGACCCACTACCTTGAACCCTTCTGGTTGTTCCATATAAATGGACTCATCAAGATAGCCATTCAGAAAAGCCATCTTGAGCATCCATCTGCTAAATCTCGTAGTCGAGAGCGGTAGCTATGGACAAGAGAATCTGGATGGACTTAAGCATGGCTACAGGCTGAAAAGGTTTCCTCATAATCGATTCCTTCCTTTTGCGTATAATCCTTAGCTACCAATCTAGCCTTAAAGGTTTCGACCTTTCCATCCACTCCTCTTTTCCTCTTGTAGATCCACTTACACCCTATGGGTTTTACCCCTTTGGGAAGATCCACAAGCTCCCAGACCTTATTAGTCTCCATAGACTTCATCTCTACGTTCATGGCCTCTGTCCAGAGTCTTTAATCAACATCCTCCATGGCTTCTGTGTAAGTATAAGGTTCCCTGTCATGTTCATCCAGTTCAGCCAAGAAGACCTCCCCATTGAACATATACCTCTTAGGTTGACACCTGATCCTCCCACTACGCCGAAGCCCCTGAGGTTATTGTTCAGGTTTGTTTGGTTTTTCTACACCGATCGGAATGGTTTCGTTCGGAACCTGCAGAGTGAACGGATCACCCCTTAACTCCTCAAGCACCACTTTGCTTCGAGGTTTAAAGTCGTTCATGTAACTCTTCTTAAGGAAAGTTACATTAGTTGAAACCACGACTTTATTTTCCTTCGGGTTATAAAAATAACCCCCTTTAGTCCCTTTTGGATATCCTACAAACACGTAAACTTCCGAACGTGCTTCCAACTTATTCGGATCCTTAAACAGGACATGAGCCAGACATCCCCATATGCGAATATGGTTTAAGGATGTCTTCTGTCTTGTCCACAACTCGTGAGGAGTTTTAGGGACCGATTTTGAAGGCACATTGTTCAAAAGATAACATACGGTTTGTAGTGCATATCCCCAAAAGGATAAAGGTAATGATGAATAACTCATCATGGACCTAATCATGTCCAACAAAGTCCTATTCCTTCTCTCCGCTACGCCATTCTACTGTGGAGTGCCTGGCGCAGTCAAATGGGATAAAATCCTATTCTCTAACAAGTGTCCCAAGAACTCATCAGAAAGGTATTCCCCACCTCGATCAGATCGAAGTGCCTTTATGGGTCTACCCAATTGCTTTTCCACCTCAGCCCGAAACTCCCAGAACTTATCATAAGTTTCGCTTTTGTGGTGCATTAGGTACACATACCCATATCATGAGTAATCGTCAATAAAAATGACGAAGTATTCATACCCTCCTCGTGCCCAGATGTTCATCAACCCACAAACATCACTATGCACAAGTTCTAGAACCCCTTCGGCCCTATTGTCTTTAGACCCGTATGGTCTTTTGGTCATTTTACCCTCCAAACAAGACTCACATTGAGGTATAGATTCCACCTTTAAGTGACTTAAAGGTCCATCCCTTACTAATCTTTGAATCCTATTCAGGTTAATATGGCCAAGGCGCAAATGCCAAAGATAAGTCTTATTAGAGTGAGAAGTTTTAAGTCTTTTTGAGTCATTATCATTTATCTCAGCATTAAGCAATAAGTCCATCTTAGGTTTGATAAATATAGATTATTTTGCATCCATCTAGAATAGATAAAAGATTTGTTTTTACGAATCACCACTTTTTCATTGAAAGATACCACGTAGGAGTCTTTAAATAAAGAAGATATAGAAATTAAATTCCTTTTAAATTTAGAAACATAAAAACAATCTCTCAAAATTAATTCCTATAATTATCAAAGTAAAGATGGACATCTCCCACTGCTTCCACTGAGACCAAGGATCCATCACCCATCCGAAGCGTTAAGTCTTCACGTAGTAGACATCTCGTTTCTTTGAATCCCTATAGAGAAACACAAACCTGATTAGTTGCAGCGGAATCTATGACCCAGATGTCACTGGATTCCTCAACCAAACAAGTTTCTAAATATAGAAGATCACACCTACCTCCCTTGGAAAGGAAGTCCTTGCAATGCTTTTTTATATGCCTGACCTTACCACAGAAGAAGCACTTAAGCTTCTTTGGGTTCTTCTTCTTCTTCTTCTTGCTCTTGGTTGCAGTAGGAATAGAAGACTTCCCACTTTTGGCTCGTTGCTTCTTTCCATTCCTAGAGTTTGGATTGGAACTAGAAGCAGCTACCATGTTGGCATCACCACTAGCAGGAGACTCTCTGATCAGCAGTTCAAACTCCTGTAACCGTTTCATTAGTTCTATCAAGGTCATATCCCGTCTATTGCTTAAATTAAAAGTAGCTCTAAATGGAATAAATTCCTTAGACAGAGTCTCAAAGACCATAGTCATCTGAGTTTCAGCATCGATGTCGGCTCCATTGGTTTGACCCTCAGCGAGGTAACCCATGATGAACATCATGTGCTCCTTTACAGATGTCCCCGGTCTCTGTCTACAGTTTAAGAGTTTTTGAAGCGCCCCTTGTCGCTTTGTTAAGGCCTGGCCTCCAAACATGTCCTCAAGATTATCCAAGATCTACTTCATAGTCTCATAATCCTGATGTTGAGCCTGTAGCACGTTGTTCATGCTAGCCATAACATAGCAGCGGGCCTGATCATTAGCATCTTTCCAGTGATCGTACGTTTGGAATTGCTCATTACTTGAGTCTCCCGTAGGCTCGGGAGGACATGGGGTTGTCAGTACATATTTCAGTTTCTCAAAGGATAGGATGATGTCCAGGTTCCATTTCCAATCGTTATAATTCTCACCGATTAATTGGTTTTTGTCAAGTATCGATGATAAAGTATTTTTAGACATTTTCAATCTACAATAAAGAATCATATACCAAATATAAGCAAACATATAAAAATAATTTAGTAAGATAACACAATCATGTAAAATCATACAAATGTGTTTATGTGTCAAAACCTTGAAAATATCACAACCTTACAACGATAATTCCCAACTCAGAATTCAACAAGCTCCTAGGGGAGTCATGCCAAATTCAATCAGGAACACAGATCCCCTCCTGATTAATATATGCCATCCAGGACCCGTATGATCCAACATATACTAATAATCGTTTCTTTGGCCATTAATTTTATTAACAGAGCTCCTAGGGGAGGTTAATAATAAAATTAACGTGAGTGTATAACCACCGTTTTAATATTTTATCCATGATTTATAATCACCACCTAGGGGTGTGCAACCATAAATCATACTAAAATACCTTATCCTTTTAGAGATCCAATCTGGTACATGATAGAAATCCCTTCCTAGGGGTCGGGACCACCATGTTCTTCCTATGGACCAACGATGGAGGCCTTAGGTCCTCTCTTCAAAAACCTTCTCCCACTCAATCTTTTGAAGTCAAGGTTTTATTTTAAAATTATGCATGAACAATTTTAATATGAGCGGCACTCCCTATCCTATATGACATGTTATCAAATACATGGTAAATTTTCATCAGAGTAATTTCCAAAACTCAAGTTTGACATGCTATATATATAAATTAGACAGATCTTACTAACCTTAGTGTGCCGAAGAACCTCCGCAACCTGTGTAGAGAAGTAATGTTCCAGAAGAGCCTCAACCAACTGGTCTTCTTTGCTATTCTCTATCCACAACCGAAGTGAGTGTGGGTTCACACGTACAGCTTTTCCACCAGTGACTCTCCTTCCAACCAATAGAGAGAACCCAAAGCTAGTGTTCGTGATTTGTGAACAAAAGCTCTCCGGGAGTTTTCAGATGCTCACTAGAAGAGTATTACTCTTAATCTCTAAAATTGATCTGAGAAATCATGAGACTCACTCCTTTTTTATAGCTATTGGTCCTAGGGTCAGTCCATCTCATATTAGGTCTCAAAAACTCGAAACATAATCAAGTTTGGATCAATATCTAATAAGATCCGCGTGGAAACGCGTAATCTTATCTCTCGCTGATCGACAGGCCGAATAGCCTGATTGGCAGGCCAACAAGCCCCATCGGCAGGCCGAACACGTCATCTGATAGGCTGAACTCTCGAGAAAAAATATACGCGAATCTTTTATTTTCCACCCGAGATTCTAAAGGATAAAGTCTCAGTTTTGTTTTAAATAACCCAATAGAGAAGTTATCTGATCAAAACAAACTTTATCAAGATAATCTCTGAGAAAATAAATCAATTCACAATAATTCTACAAGTTTATCTTGTTCTAATTTGTCCAAAATTAAAACAACCGATAAACGACAAGAATTATCTGATCGCAATAATTCAACAAATTTATCTTGAACTAATTTCTTACAAAATTAATTCAACCGATAAATAGACATGAATTATTTGATTCTTACAAATTTTAAACCAATCTGATAAATCCGACATAAGTCACCAATTATTGGAAAAGCACGTCGTGTCGTTACAGGGCTTTGTGAGCTAGCAAAGGGGACCCAAATGGACCTATAAAGTTCAAGCTCATGATAATTATGAAACCCAATATCCCAAATATACATTTCACAATTATCAACTCCAATGCTACTCCACTAAAAGCTTGGAGCTGCACTCTCAAACTTTATAGAATTACGAAGCTCGTGTAGCTAAGTCTCCATGACATATCATAGTGTATCGCATCCCCATATGATCATCCATAATCGGCTTAAGGACAAGTTCTGTCTTACCTTCCCGATTATTTTTATCTTAAGTTCCATTGTCTCACCATTAGAAAACTTACCATCCAAAGATAGTATACCATTCGGTTACACCTATGTATCCAAATGGTTGAGCGCTCCAGTTTTCCAATTACAAGACAATGCATATAAGAGGATATCATTACTCCTAAAGAGGAGCTATGGATTCCATATCTATGAATAACAAGTCTATGCTATCAAGAGTCATACCTCCAGCGTACCGGTATGCATACCACTATTGAGATGTGGGTGTCACCCTTTGGCACAATAAAAGACATAAGTCGAGACAACGGGCCCATTATTCATCTCAGGATCAAGATACAATAAAAATGACTGTCTAAAGTGAATCGATTTCCCAAGACAGAATTATCAATCCAAATCAATTCACTTTATGTCCCGATCCAACACATCATCACTTATGGCAATGTGCCAATGTTTCTATTCACAGAGTCCAACTCCGATGGTCAAGACAAACCATCTCCCAAAAGGGATATAGACAACATAACAATCTTTACTTGAATAAAGCGCCCAACTTTATTCCCTCGATTACGGATCATATGTTTTAGACCGTCACCTTAAGAATCGTGTCTTCCACATAATCAGTCCATCATATGCTCAATTCTTAAGGCTTAGACTGACAGTCTCAGACTACTGTTTGCTTATCATACATTCAACAAATATGAATGTCAAGAGGACAAGATTTGGTATGAATAAATTCTTTATTGATAAAAATGTCTTCAAAAACGTATTACATTTTTGCTCCTTAGGGCATACATGTCTAACAGATCGGCCTGCCTATGTACGAAAAGAAGATCACGCATTTTCATGCAGATTTCATCAGATATTGATCCAAATTTGATTCTGATTCAAATTTTGAGAGCTTATATGATAAGGACTGACCTTAAACCCAACCTCTATAAATAGGGAATGAGTCTCATAAGTTATTTAAATCAATTGAGACATTTATTGTGATACTCTACTGGTGAGAATCTGAAAACTCCCTAAGAGCTCTTGTTCACAAATAACGAACACTAGCTTTGGGTTCTCTCAATTGGTTGGAAGGAGAGTCACCTGGCGGAAGAGCTGTATGTGTGAGCCTACACTCACTCTGATCGTAGATAGAGAATAGCGAAGAAGGCTAGTTGGTTGAGGCTTTTTTAGAATGTTACTTCTCTTCACGGTTTGCAGAAGTTCTTCGGCATTCAAAGATTAGTAAGATCTGGTTAATTTATGCATATAGCATGTCAAACTTGTGTTTTGGAAAATACTCTGATATAAAATTTTTAAAATTTTACTGCATACTATTTTTTCAACAATTGGTATCAAAGCTAGGTTTTTTACATAAATTTAGAGGTTTGTGATCAAGCTATATGTTTAAATTATGTGATCTTAATCTCTCCTTTGCTTGATTTTAATTTTATAGAGAGTTGGTACTTTAGGTTTCCATATAATTTTATATGTTGTCATGGATTATATGATAAATGCTTATTAATTATTTATGGTTGATTAAATTATTATTTAGTTATTTATTAATTAATTAATTTATACCGGTTATGGTTCCTTAGAAGTTAGAATGTATATGTAGGCTTTTCATGTAATTAGATGGTGGACTATTATCTCCGTCTAAGAATTATTATTTAATTTTAAATTTGTAAGAATTTTGTAATTAAATAATCATTCGAAGAAGACTGATCTAGAAGGCAGATCTACAATATGGATGATAACGCTCCAAGGTATTTCTTGAGTTTCTAATTTTATGTTTTTGAATTGTTGAAAATAAAATTGATGAGTTGTATTTAAATTTGTATTTTCTGAAAACGGTGATTTTTGCTCGGTCGGCATGACAAACTCTCCTGTTCGGCAGGCTGATGGTTGCAAATCGGTAGGCCAGACGTAAGATTCAGTAGGCCGTCAGCGGGGTAGAAATCAGGTGGCTCTGGCCGCAGGCCGAGCTTCTAGTTGAATAGGCCAATCTATGAAGATCGGTAGGCCGATCACCCAAATCGGCTTGCCTGTAGAGAGCTGGAAATTTTTTTAGAAAAGTTGTAGTTTTTCGTGCAGTTTTAATTTTATTTTTAGGACAATTCTGAGAAACATTAAATTTGGATATGACCAAAAATATGGATATTCGATTCATATGGGATTGAAGACTTGCGGATGAGCATTACATGAAGAAGGATATAGCTTGAGGATTCAAGGATGAAGAATCGATAAAATGTTTCAATTAGTCTCTTGTAATCTTTATTTTCTAGGCTGGAACCATAATATTATGGTTATTTATTATTTTGCTTGGCTGCATTATAATATGATTTTCCATGTATATTTATAACATGCCATATAGAATAGGGAGTGCTGCTCTTATTAAAATTATTCATGCATGTTCTTAAAATAAAACCTTGATTTCAAAAGATTGAGTGGGAGAAGGTTTTCGAAGAGAGGACCTAAGGCCTCCATCGTTGGTCCATAGGAAGAACATGGTGGTCCCGACCCCTAGGAAGGGATTTCTATCATGTACTAGATTGGATCTCCTGGAGGATAAGGTATTTTAGTATAATTTATGGTTGCACACCCCTAGGTGGTGATTATAAATCATGGATAAATTATTGAAATGATGGTTATACACTCACATTAATTTTATTATTAACCTCCTCTAGGAGCTCTGTTACTAGAATTAATGGCCAAAGAAATGATTATTAATATATGCTGGATCATATGGGTCATGGATGGCATATATTAATTAAGAAGAGATCCGTGTTCCTGATTGAATTTGGCATGACTCCCCTAGGAGCTTGTTGAATTCTGAGTTGGGAATTATTGTTGTAAGGTCATGATATTTTCAAGGTTTTGACACATAAACACATTTGTATGTTTTTACATGATTGTGTTATCTTACTAAATTATTATTGTATGTTTGCTTATGTTTGGTACATGATTCTTTATTGTAGATTAAAAATGTCTAAAAACACTTTATCTTCAATACTTGACAAAAACCTATTAACCCAAGAGAATTATAATGATTGGAGATGGAACTTGGATATCGTCCTCTCCTTTGAGAAACTAAAATTTGTGCTGACAACCCCTTGTCCTCTAGAGCCTATGGGAGATTCCACCAATGAGCAATTCCAAGCGTATGATCGCTGGAAAGATACCAAAGATCAGGCCCGCTGCTATGTTATGGCAAAGCATGAATAACGTGCTGCAGGCTCAACATGAGGATTATGAGGCTGCTAAGTAGATCTTGGATAATCTAGAAGATATGTTTGGAGGCTAGGCCATAACAAAGCCGCAAGGGGCACATCGAAAACTCTTGAATTGTAAGTAGAGACCAGGGACATCTGTAAAGGAGCATATAAAGAAGCATTGCAAGGACTTCCTTTCCAAAGGAGGTAGGTGTGATCTTCTGTATTTAGAAACTTGTTTGGTTGAGGAATCCAATGAAATTTGGGTCATAGATTCTGGTGTAACTAATCATGCTTGTGTTTCTCTGCAAGGGTTCAAAGAAATGAGAAGTATGCCTTATGAAGACTTCATGCTTCGGATGGGCAATGGATCCTTGGTCTTGGCAGAAGCAATGGGAGACGTCCATCTTTATTTTGATAATTATAAGAATTTAATTTTGTGAGATTGTTTTTATGTTCCTAAATTTAAAAGGAATTTAATTTCTATAGCTTGTTTATTTAAAGACTCCTATTTGGTTTCTTTTAATAATAAAGTGGTGATTCGTAAAAACAAATCTTTTCTCTGTTTTGGATGGATGCAAAATAATCTATACTTTATCAGACCTAAGATGGACTTACTACTTAATGCTAAGATGAATGATAATAACTCTAAAAGACTCAAAACTTCTCACTATAATAAGACTTATCTTCGGCATTTGCGCTTTGGTCATATTAACATGAATAAGATTCAAAGGCTGGTAGGGATGGACCTTTAAGTCACTTAAAGGTAGAATCTATGCCTCAATGTGAATCTTGTTTAGAGGGTAAAATGACCAAAAGACCATTCGGGTCTAAGGGCAATAGAGCCGAAGGGGTTCTAGAACTTGTGTATAGTGATGTTTGCAGACCAATGAACATCCAAACACAAGGAGGGTGTGAGTACTTTGTCACTTTTATTGACGATTACTCAAGGTATAGGTATGTGTACTTGATGCACCACAAAAACGAAACTTTTGACAAGTTCAGGGAGTTTCGGGCTAAAGTGGAAAAACAATTGGGTAGAGTCTTAAAGGCACTTCGATCTGATCGAGGTGAAGAATACCTTTCTAAAAAATAATGTTTTCAGACATATAATACTGATAGGAACTAACACATCAGTTTTGAATATTTTATTTTTCTACGCAAAAAATTTATTCAAAAATTATATTATAATTGAAAATTAATCACAAATCTTCAATTAATTCACACTAATAACTTGATTAAATTAATTAATCTTAATTAATTACTCTAGGTGCTGCTCATTTATCAAAAATCAAAACATGATTTAGGTCCTAATGAAACAAATGTTTCTTTCCCTTTATCTTATCCTTTAAACCTATTCTTATGACCATAGGGCTACATAAATATTGAGTAATAGTTAAAATTTCGATGAAAGAAATGGTTGTACAAAGAATATTACTACTCGTTAAATGACAAAACATGCAATCTAGTATTTGTTAGACATACATGCCCTAAAGGAGTAAAAATGTAATATGTTTTTGGAGACATTTTTATCAATAAAGAATTTATTTATTATTAATATACAAAATCTTGTCCTCTTTACATTCATATTTGTTGAATGTATGTTAAGCAAACAAAAGCCTGAGACTGTCGGTCCAAACCTTTAAGAATTAGGCATATGATGGACAGATTATACGGAAGACACGATTCTTAATGTGATGGTCTAAATCATAAGATTTGTAATCGAGGGAATAAAGTTGGGCACTATATTCATGTAAAGATTGTTACACTGTCTATATCCCTATTGGGAGATGGTTTGCCTTGACCATCGGAGGTGGACTCTAGGAATAGAAATATTGGCACGTTGTTATAGGTGACAATGTGTTAGATCAGGACATAAAGTGAATTGATTTGGATGAATAATTTTGTCTCAGCAAATCGATTCACTTTAGACAATCATTTGTATTGTATCTTAATCCTGAGATGAATAGTAGGCCCATTGTCTTGACTTGTGTCTTTTGATGTACCAAAGGGTGACACCCACATTTTAATAGTGGTATGCATGACGGTACGTTGGAGGCATGACTCTTGATAGTGTAGACCTATTATTCATAGAAATAGAATCCATAACTCCTCTTTAGGAGTAGTGATATCCTTTTATATGCATTATCCTGTAATTGAAAAACTAAAGCGCTCAACCATTTGGATACATAGACGTAACAGAATGGTATACTGTCTTTGGATGGTAAGTTTTTTGTTGGTGAGATAATGGAACGTAAGATAAAAAATAATTGAGAAGGTAAGACAGAACTTGTCCTTAAGCCGATTATGGATAATCCTATATGGATATGATACACTATGATATGTCATGGAGACTTAGCTATACGGGCTTCGTAATTTTATATAGTTCTAGAGTGGAGCTCCAAGCTTTTAGTGGAGTAGCATTGGAGTTGATAATTATGAAATGTATATCTGAGATATTGGGTTTCATAATTATGGGGAGCTTGAACTATATAGGTTTATTTGGTCCCCTTTGCTAGCTCACAACATCCTGTAACGATACGGCATGCTTTTCTAATAATTGGTGACTTATGTCAGATTTATTAGATTGGTTGAAATTCGAAAGAATCAAATAATTCAAGTTTGTTTATCAGTTGAATTAATTTTGTGACAAATTAATTCAAGATAAACTTGTTGAATTATTGGGATTGGATAATTGTTGTGCGTTGATCAGTTGATTTAATTTTGAATAAATTAAATCAAGATAAACTTGTAGAATTATTAGAAATTCATTTATTTTCTAGAGATTATCTACATAAAGTTGTTTTAATTAGATAACTTCTCTATTGGGTTATTTGAATAAAACTGAGACTTTATCCGATAGAATATCGGGTGGAAAATAAAAGATTCGCTGAGTTTTTTTTTTCAACAGTTCGGCATGTCGATCCTCAAGTTCGGCCTGTCGATGGGGCAAGTTCAGCCTACCGATTAGGCAGATCGGCCTGCCTATGCGCGAAAAAATGATCACGCATTTTCACGCAGATTTCATCAGATATTGATCCGAATTTGATTTTGATCCAAATCTTTGAGACCTTATCTGATAAGGACTGACCCTAGACCCATCCTCTATAAAGAGGGAGTGTGTAACACCCACCTATTTTTACGTAATGGATCATGATAAAGTTAGTAACGACGTTAAGAAAATTTTATTAATAATTTATATGATATGTTATGATTTATGATTATAATGTTACTAATTTTTATTTCAAGTTCTATGACAGGTGACGACCGTATGGAATCGATGTGTTCAAGTGTTCATCTTCATTTTAATGTATGCTTAATTATGATGTAATGATGATTTGAAAGTTTTAATGTATGGCATTTAAAGACAGTTCGACAGGCCGAAAAGTCTGCCAAAGATCGACAGGCCGATGGGAACCATCGGTAGGTCAAACTTGGGGGAATCGACAGGCCGAACATAGCTGACGAGCAGTTAGCAGAAATCTTTCCAAATTTATGGTTGGGATAATTACGTTAATTGGGTGATTAATTGGCATAATAATGGAATAATTTTGTTAGTTAAGGAAATAAAAGGTTTGACTTCGCATTGATCTGTATTATTTTGAATGGTTTCCTATTTTTAGAGGGCAAAAATATGGCAAGTGGGACTAATAGTTTTGACTTTCCCTCCTTGCTCTCCTTCCTCCATGCCAATTAGCCATCAATTAGTCAGAAAATTCTGACTTAATGGAGGGTATTGAATTTTCATTGGTTATGCTAATTACGTTAAAAATTTTTAACGTTCTTTTTCTATTTTTCTCTCATCCTCTCACGCCTTCTCTTTCTCAATTTCTGAGACGTTTTCTCCTTCATCTCTTCTCCTTCTCTTCTCCACGAATGTCATCCTTCTTTCTCTCAAAAATTTTCTGCAAATATTGAAAGAAAAAGTTATATTTCGTTGGTTGAATTCAAGAATTTTGAGAAGAAAATTGTTAAGGTAAGAATTCATTTCTTTTGGCCTTTCTGAAAAGCATTTCTCCTCCTCAATTCATCTGCAATATCTTTCTCTAGGTATTGTATTTTGTTATGAATTTTTAATATGTTATGCATGTATGTGTTACGTGATGTTTCTTCAAGTTTCATGTCATTTCGATGTTTCTATGATGAAATATGAAAATTTCTATCCTCTATCCTTCACAGTAAAATATTACTGTTTGACTATGATGTATGAAAAAGCATTTTTTTTTTTATTTTAAGGGGTAAATGTGTTTTGTTTTTCATGAAAGTTGACAAGAATGTTCATGTATATGTTATGATATATGCTACAAAGTTTGGTAATATTTTGATGAATGTATTTTGTGTTATGAAATTTTTTTGAGAATAGGTCAAGAAAACTGTTTTAACAATATTATTTTGGATTTTCATTTTATGAAATTTTTTATATGTTTAAGTGATTTTATTGATTATGAAATAATTTTATGATATTGAAATGTATGATAATAAGACGTTTGTATGAATTTAAAATTAAAAAATATATGATTTTAATTGTTAGAAAATGTTTTCAAAAGATTTTCATGTTTGTAATGTATGATTTATTTTGATGATAATACTTAAGGAAGCATGTTATGAATAATGTTTATATGAGATGAATGTATATGTGATGATAATTTTATGTTTTGGCAATTATGGTTATGAATTATGTTTGTATTAAGATGAATTTATATGTGATGGTATATGAATGGAGGTTTTATGATAAGTGTTAATTTTATTATATTTTTAATGGATAAATGGTAGGAACACACAAAGGAACGAGCACTTTGAGACCGCGGCATCGTCACCAAATCGTACTAAGGTTAAGTAAGCTAGCTGTTAAGGTA
The DNA here is from genome assembly GCA_025403435.1 of Artocarpus heterophyllus. NCBI lineage: Eukaryota > Viridiplantae > Streptophyta > Magnoliopsida > Rosales > Moraceae > Artocarpus > Artocarpus heterophyllus. The sequence goes on from CM046331.1 coordinate 13,454,432, forward strand.
AGTACATTCTCACCTGCAACATGACACGTTTTATAAGGTTTGATGGTATGTTCACAATGATATTCATTATAATTTTATGGTTATTTTCCTTAAAGGATTTTTTATGAAAGATTTTCATGATTTAAAATTATGCATGTATGATGATGACATATTTCAAAGCATAAAAATTATGTATATATATGTATCACCTAATAAGTGTTGCACACCAATGTTATGCTATGATATGTTATGATGTCATGTTTTGTTTTGGATTAGCTACCCTTTTTCTCTCATGACTGCGCGCCTATGATGATGTTTATGGTGCAACACTTGGGCCCTTAAGATAAGATGGAATAAGTTTTAATATGGTCAATGTAATGAAGGATATGTTTCTATGAAATTGTGCTTAAGGCACTTCTATGATATGATGATGATAATGATGTATATGAAATGTTTTTAATTGTGAGAATTATATGTACTTACTAAGCATTAGCTTAATCAAGTTTTATGTCATGTTGCAGATAAGGGTAAGAAAATCATGGAATAGATGGAGGACATGGGAAGGCGTGTGAGCATTAAGCACGATGAATTGTAACTAGAAGAACGCCAAGAAGAATGTTTTATGTTTTAAATCAAGTTTTATATTTGAACATATTTTGATGATTAAGTTTTAAGAATACATGAACTATGGTTTTATATTTTATTTTATCATTTTAAAGAATTTTGACCTTCCGCATTTTTATGAAAAGTTAAATCTGTTTTACAAATTAAGTTTTCTCAAGGATTTTGGCTCGGTCGGCCTGCCGAACATTAATGCTCGGCCTGACAATGTTTGAAGGTTCGGCCTACCGATCACATATTCGGTCTGCCGAACGATGACATGTTTTAAGCCAGATTTGCAAAGCCTCTGCCGGCCTACCGGTTGAGGAACTCCGGTTTGCCGATCATGTTTGGCTTACCGAAGTCCCAAGTTCAGCCTGCTGAACTGTGGGAGCATGTAAATTTTTAAGTGATGTGTTGAGTAATGAGTAATGATGTGATGTTTTTATAAGTTATGATTTTACAAATTGGTATATCCATTTTATTAAAATAAGTTTATGATTAATTTTAAGTACAATTGAATTAATTATGGTATGAAACAAGTTAAGCAATGTTTGTAAAAAATATATATATATATGAACGGATCCTAGTTATGTATGTTTATTATATTTACCATTTAAAGTATCGTATAAGTTTTGTAATTATGTTTACGTTTAAAATTTAAATAAGTATGAATGTATGAATGTAACGACATCTGTGATGTCCGTAAAAGGGGGCGTAATAGGCTTTGGTATCAGAGCAAATTTTCGATTACAATTCATATCACCACATGTTGATCCAAGTCCTCCAAGTAAGTATGTTATAAAGTTAGATGTTATGATGCAAGTATGATGATAAGATTAAGGTCTAAATGTTTAATGATTAATGATCTATTAGTGAAAACCTGTCTCATAGTTAGAAGATTATTTCTAAGTTCCTAATTCTTTTAGGAAATTAACGATGGACGGCCACAGAAGAATGCAGACTCACACCCAGACCAACGAAAGACTCATGACAATGATTGCTGAGTTATAGAGACAACTTGAGGACCAAAAAAGGGAAATAGCTGCGCTAAGGGCCAACGGCCAGAATGATGATTGACGAGGCAATGATGAGCCTCCTCCTCCTTCGCAGCCACAAGTTAACGAAGTCCCAGTTCCTACTGCTGAACCAAGAGTGGCCTATCAGAAACCCCTACTTGTCAGATGGAAGAAAGTTAAGCCAGCAGACTTTGAGGGTTCTAAGGATCCACTAGTAGCTCAAGGATGGTTGAAGACGATCGAAGCCACCCTAAGGCTCATGGATTTCACAGACAACGAGAAGGTTCTTTGTGCCTCGTACTGCCTCACCATGGAGGCCAGAATTTGGTGGGATGGCATCGGAATGAGCAGGAATGTTGATGAGATGACATGGGCTGACTTCGTTCATGAGTTAAACACGAAGTTCTTCCATATGAATATCACAAGGAAGCATTATGAGGAGTTTGAGAGCCTGCGCCAGAGGGATATGTCAGTTATTGATGTGGTGACGAAGTTTGACCAGCTTGCTCGCCTATGTCCAGGAATGGTTATGGATGAAAGTGAAAAGGTTAGAAGGCTGATCAAGGTTCTTAGGCCCAAAATTGCTGCTATTGTGGATGGGGCAAGTCCACCCAGGACTCAAGAATAGGTTGTTATGAGGGCTCAACGTGCTGAGTTTCATTTGTCCAAGCTAAGAAGGAACCAGCCTCAGTCTGGCCAACAGGCTAGTAATGTAAACAACTAGAACTGCCCTCCACTCAGGAAGAAGAAGAAGAACAACAACAACAACAGCAGCAACAACAGCAATCAAAACTGGAGGAATAACAAGAGGAAGGGCAATCCTCAAAATCAGCAGGGCCAAGACAACAAGAGGCACAATGATGGTCAGCACAACAACAATAACAAGCGGTTTCAACCATGTGCCAAATGTGGAAAGAAGCATCCAGGGGAATGTCGCTTGGGAACCAATCGATGTTTCATTTGTGGGCGTGAAGACCACTTTGTTAAGAACTGCCCCAAGTTGGTGAATGCTAATGCCCTGCAGAGAGCTCCTCCTCAAGCCCAGCTTCATCAGATGCAAGCTTCCCTTGAAGGGCCACTTATTAGTCAAGGGAGACTTGAAGCCCCTCCAACGAATGCCCGAATCTATGCCATGATGAAAGAACAAGTGGTTGTTGAAGCCTCCAATGTGGTCACAGGTCAGATAACAAGTTTATCTAATGATGCTTATGTTCTTTTTGATACGGGTGCCACACATTCTTTTGTATCTAGGTCATATGTTAAAAAGTTAGAGGTCCGTTTAGAGCCTATGAGAGAGGGATTCACTACGACACTACCCTCTAGGGAAGTGATATTGTCTACGCACTGTTTGCATACAGTACCCCTATAGATTTCTGATAGGGAGCTATTCGTCGACCTCATTGTGATCGACATGCATGACTACAACATGATTCTTGGGATGGATTTCCTAAGCAAATATAATGCCGCTATTGAATGCCGCAAACAAAAGGTGATCTTTCATCCAGAAGGTGATCAGAAGTTCATTTATGTTGGCAAGTCCAGAAAGAAACCCCACATGTTTCTATCTGCAATGAAAGCAAGGAAGTTATTAGCAAGTGGCTGCATGGGCTATTTGACAAACATTATAGACAAAAGTCAAGAAGAAAAGATAAGAATTGATGATGTGCCTATTGTACATGAATATGAAGATGTGTTTCCTGATGATCTGACAAATCTACCGCCAGAAAGAGAAGTTCAATTCGAGATTGAGCTCGCTCCTAGCACCGATCCGATCTCAAAAGCGCCTTACAGAATGGCCCCGACAGAGTTAAAGGAGCTTCACACACAATTAAAAGATCTACTCGACAAAGGATTCATCAGCCAAGTTCCTCACCATAGGGAGCTCCAGTTTTATTTGTAAAGAAGAAGGATGAAACTATGAGACTCTGCATTGACTACAGAGAGCTGAACAAGGTCACAATCAAGAACAAGTACCCGTTGCCTCGAATCGATGATTTTTTTGATCAGCTCAAGGGTGCATCTGTGTTCTCAAAGATTGATCTACGATCGGGATATCATCAGTTGAAGATTAAAGAAGGAGATATCCCCAAGACTGCTTCCAGGTCGAGGTATGGTCACCTTGAATTTGTGGTTATGCCTTTTGGTCTGACGAATGCACCAGCTACTTTTATGGATTTGCTGAACAGGATATTCAAGGATTTTCTCGATAAATTTGTTGTTGTATTTATCGATGATATTCTTGTCTATTCTAAGAATCAAGAAGAACAAGAGGAGCATTTAAGGATTGTGCTGGAGACTTTAAGAAGACACCAGCTTTATGCAAAGTTCTCTAAGTGCGAGTTATGGCTTGATAAAGTGTCTTTCTTCGGGCATGTTATTTCAAAGGAAGGAATTATGGTTGACTCTGCTAAAGTAGAAGCTGTTCTCAACTGGAAGCTACCGATGAATGCAAGTGAAATAAGGAGCTTCTTGGGTTTAGCATGTTATTATCGGAGATTCGTAGAAGATTTCTCCAAGATAGCAGCTCCACTCATGAGCCTGACTCGTAAGGGAAAGAAGTATGAATGTACAGATGCATGTGAAAAGAGTTTTCAAGAACTAAAGAAGAGGCTAACGACAGCTCCAGTATTGGCTATTCCAGAAGGAAATGATGGGTTTGTAATTTATAGTGATGCATCCAAGATGGGCCTCGGAGCTGTATTAATGCAAAATGAAAGGGTGATTGCTTATGCTTCAAGACAACTAAAAGATTATGAAAAGAACTATCCTACTGATGATCTCGAGTTAGCAGCAGTCATTTTTTCGTTGAAGATTTGGAGACACTATTTATATGGGGTCCAATGCAAGATCTTCACTGATCATCAAAGTCTGAAGTATTTCTTCACACAAAGAGACTTGAACATGAGACAACGAAGATGGCTAGAGTTGGTGAAGGATTACGATTGTGAAATCCTTTATCATCCTAGAAAAGCTAACCGAGTGGCTGATGCTCTAAGTAGGAAGTTAGTTGCCACGTTGATGTCAATGCAAGCAATGTCTCCACCTTTAAGAAATTCTAACCGCTTATGTGTTCCCAATGTTGATGACTTAAGGGAAAAAATCTTGGCAGAAATTCATGACACTCCTTACTCTATTCATCCAGGTGCAACAAAGATGTATAATGATCTAAGGGGTAACTTTTGGTAGTTTGGAATGAAACGTGATGTTGCAATGTATGTGAAGAAATGTATGACATTGGTGGTGTGATAACGCCCCCAAAATGTTTATCTTCTTAATAAACGGTAGACGTATGTAGTATAGAAAAGATTGTCGTATCCATAGGGAGGTGAAAATTTTGTAACTCGAGAGATTGATAAAAATAAACGGTCAAAGAGGTAAGCAATTTTTGAAAGCAAAGAAATATTTTTGTGATTTTTCTTTTTACTCAAAATTTAAAACATAAAATTAAAGTGGTGAAGCTTTGAGAATTCCTTGTATTTTTTGCAACTGGTATGGAATTTTAACTCTTATTAATAATTATCTAAAGTATTTGATTTATTATATCTTTTTTTCATTAATTGCAAGCACATTTTACTAATTATATAGGTCAACCTAAATCAACAATATAGCAAGCCATAATTAGGGCTGTACAAAAACTACCCCGCACCCGCCAACCGCCCGCGCCCGCGCCCGAGCCCGCCCATCTCGAAAAAAGCGGGTTTACGTTAGCAACCCACTGGTGGGCAGGTTGAACCCGCCCACCAATATATTCGGTGGCCAGGTTTGGTTTTAAGTTTTTGAGGGCGAGTTCAACCCGCACCCGCCTGCCTATATATTTAAAAAAAAATTATCATTTATTTGATTTTGTTCTTATTTTAGAGATGATTGAACAATCTAACACTCCAAACACAGGCTTGGCTGCCTCTTGACATATTAAAAACTGGAAATTGTCCTATTATTTTGTGAAGTGATCAAAATTCAAATCAAGTAAGTTAGTAGAGAAAGCCCTAAAAGAAAAAGAACACTTGACGTTGTTTATCATTTCATTTGTAGCATTCTATTATTTTCGAACCCAATGAATAGGCTTTAATCTTTATGGACTCTTGACTTTGTTCATCACTTCATCTGTAGTTGATGTTTCTTGTTGCAGTGAATGATTATTTTCTAAATTTGTACTTTTGAATACGGTCATTGTCTTTAAGCATCAAACTTGTTGGGAATGCTTTATGTATTATCATCTTATATTTCCTACAAATTTTCTTCACTTTCTAAAAAAAAGGTCTAAAAAATTACATTGGGCAATAGCATAAATCTAAACTGCCTCAACCCGTCCGCAACCACCCAAAACCAAACCGAAACCACCCGTCATGTGGTGGGTGGTTTGCGGGTTGGTTAATGCCAACCCGCCATCTAAAAAAACCGCACCGCACCCGCCTAAAAACCATCAAACCGCCCACCGTTCACCCCTAGCCATAATGCAGTAAGGGTTTTCCTATAAAAACTAGCAAAATAACCATCTGTCACTAATGATTTGGTGCACTAATTATGAAAATTATAACCGCTGTCACTCAATTATAACTAACATAATTTTAAGATAGAAAAGATAATAACAAATCAAAATTAATATATTTTTATGGAATAAATTACTGCGTTAATTTCGACAGCACCTCGACTTATTAATTGGTTTAAGAATACACTATGCCATCCTCTATCTACAATAAATCAAGAATTACCAAGCATTTACTGTGCCAGTCTATGTCTATAATGCAGCAGAAACTCAACTTAATAAATGAGCATGACTTTAGTATTTTTAATATTAATTATGCAACACAATTAAATTACATAAAAAAAAGCATGACTAAATTTATGTAAAAATTGGCAGCATAAAAACAGCAACAATAATTATTGAAAATATAAAAATATAATTTATTCCACAAAAATATAAGCATTACAACACAGACATAGAGTTAAAGTCCATACCAGAATACTATGCATACAAGATCATCTCTGCCTCACCAGACTCTCTACACTAAATCAAACATATATATATATATATTTTTTACCTAAGAGATAAAAGAGGTAAAAAGGAAAAAAGGAGAAAATTAAGGAAAAGGGCCAAATGGCCCGAAGGAGGGGTTGTGTGTGAATGAGGGGGAGCAAGGTATTTATAGTGAAAATTTTTCACTATTTACATATTATTTTATTATTATTATAATTTTTTCATTATTGTTGAAGAATCGGATCAAAATGATCCAATGTTATCTCCGTTTCCACGCTGAGATTTGCTCTTTGACATGCGAATTTGAGTTTGTAATCCAGTGTGATGCAGACCAAACTAGCACAGAACAGGCACGATCTGAACCACTCAAAACGAGATCCAATGGCTGTCAGACGCGGGCAAGATGGTCCCAGGTGGGGCCAAGATTTAAGATCGATGGATGAGTCAAAGTATTCAGATCTCACGGTTTAGAGAATGGATGCACGTGGACACGACCACACACGATCCAAAGCAGCCTGAGATTCCCTCTGCCTCACCTGCAGACTTGTCGGCGCGTGTTATGCACGCGCCAATCATATTTCGACACGTGGACTCTACCCTGCTGATGCACCGGATGATGCATTGATACGCATCTCTTTCTTAGACGGCTGAGATCAATCTGTCAGTTGATCCGGCAATCCTTGTTACGCCACGTGTCCCTCTGAATATTTTAAGGATTTTTTTTATGCATTTGATGTCCGATTTTGTCCGTTTTGGTGTCATTTTGCTTCGTTTTTCCAATATTAATTAAAACACACAAAAATAAATAAAAACTCCTAAAATTTTTAGTCTCTTACGGTTTGACACAAATATAATCTTTATGACTTGGAAATATTTTTAGAAATTACTAAAAATATAATAAGACAAATATAATCTTAATGATGTATATGAAATGTTTTTAAATTGTGAGAATTATATGTACTTACTAATCATTAGCTTAATCAAGTTTTATGTCATGTTGCAGATAAGGGTAAGAAAATCTTGGAATAGACGGAGGATATGGGAAGGCGTGTGAGCATTAAGCATGATGAATTGTAACCAGAAGAACGCCAAGAAGAATGGTTTTATGTTTTAAATCAAGTTTTATAATTTGAACATTATTTTTATGTTAAGTTTTAAGAATACTCAAACTATGGTTTTATATTTTATTTTATCATTTTAAAGAATTTTGATCTTCCGTATTTTTTTTTTATGAAAAGTTAAATCTGTTTTACAAATTAAGTTTTCTCAAGGATTTTGGCTCGGTCGGCCTATCAAACATCATGGGTCGGCCTGCCAATGTTTGAAAGTTTGGCTTGCCGATTACGTTTCTGGCCTACCAAACGATGATAGGTTTTTAAGCCAGTTTTGCAAAGCCTCTACCGGCTTGTCGGTTGAGGGATTCCGGCCTGCCGATCATGTTCGGCCTGCCGAACTGTGGGAGCATGTAACTATTGAGTGATGTGATGTCGTTATAAGTTATGATTTTACAACTGGGTATATCTATTTTATTAAAATAAGTTTATGATTAATTTAAAGTGTAATAGAATAAATTATGATATGGAATGAGTTAAGTAATGTTATTTAACAATGTTAAGTTACAAAAATATATATATATATATATGTATGAATGGATCCTGGTTAAGTATGTTTAATTATGTTTACATTTAAAGTATCGTTTAAGTTTTGTAATTATGTCTATGTTTAAAGTTTAAATAAGTATAAATGTATGAATGTAACGACACCTGTGACGTCCTTAATGGGGGCGTAATAGGCTTTGGTATCAGAGGGATTTTTCGATTACAATTCATTTTGTCACACGTCAATCCAAGTACTCCAAGTAAGTATGTTATAAAGTTAGATGTTTTCATGCAAGTATGATGATAAGATTAAGGTCTAAATGTTTAACGATTAATGATCTAGTAGTGAAAACCTATCTCATAATTGGAAGATTATTTCTAAGTTCCTAATTCTTTTAAGAAATTTATGATGGACGGCCACAGAAGAATGCAGACTCGCACATAGACTAATGAAAGACTCATGACGATGATCCCTGAGTTGCAGAGACAACTGGAGGATCAAAGAAGGGAGATTGCTGCTTTAAGGGCCAACGGCTAGAACGATGATCGACGAGGCAATGATGTTCCTCCTCCTCCTCGGTAGCCACAAGTAAACTAAGTCCTAGCTCCTGCTGCTGAACCAAGAGCGGCATATCGAGAGCCTCTTCTAGTCAGATGGAAGAGGGTTAAGCCAACAGACTTCGAGGGTTTGAAAGATCCGCTGGTAGCTCAAGGATGGTTAAAGATGATTGAGGCCACCTTAAGACTCATGGATTTCACGGATAATGAGAAGGTCCTCTGTGCCTCATACTGGCTCACCATGGAGGCCAGGATATGGTGGGATGGCATCGAACAGAGCAAGAATGTTAAAGACATGTCATGGGAAGACTTTGTTCATGAATTCAACATGAAGTTCTTCCATGTGAATGTTACAAGGAAGCATTATGAGGAGTTTGAGAGCTTATGTTAGGGGGATATGTCAGTCACTGATGTGGTGACAAAGTTTGACCAGCTTGCTCGTTTATGTCCAGGAATGGTTATGGATGAAAGTGAAAGGGTCAGAAGACGGATCAGAGCCCTTAGGCCAGATATTACTGCAATTCTTGATAAGGAAAGTCTGCCAAGGACTCAAGAGTAGGTTGTTATGAGGGCTAACGTGCTGAGGTTCATCTATCCAAGCTAAGAAGGAACCAGCCTCAGTCGGGTCAACAAGCCAACAATGTAAGCAACCAGAACCGTCCTCCGCACAGGAACAACAACAACAGTAGCAGCAGCAACAACAATAATCAAAACTGGAGGAATAATAAGAGGAAGGGTAATCCTCAAAACCAGTAGGGCCAAGACAACAAGAGGCACAATGATGGCCAGCACAACAATAATAGCAAGCGATTTCAACCATGTGCCAAATGTGGAAAGAAGCATCCAGGGGAATGTCGCTTGGGAACAAACCAATATTTCATCTGTGGGCATGAAGACCACTTTGTTAAGAACTGCCCCAAGTTGATGAATGCCAATGCCTCACAGAGAGCTTCTCCTCAAGCCCAGCTTCATCAGATGCAAGCCTCCCTTGGAGGGCCACTTATTAGTCTAGGGAGAATTGAAGCCCCACCGACGAATGCCCGAATCTATGCCATGACGAAAGAACAAGTGGCTGCTGAAGCCTCCAATATGGTCATAGGTCAGATAACAAGTTTATCTAACGATGTTTATGTTCTTTTTGATACGGGTGCCACGCATTCTTTTGTATCTATGTCATATGCTAAGAAGTTAGAGGTTCGTTTAGAGCCTATGAGACAGGGATTCACTACGACACTACCCTCTGGGGAAGTGATATTGTCTACGCATTGTTTGCATATAGTACCCCTATAGATTTCTGATAGGGAGCTATTCGTCGACCTCATTGTGATCGACATGCAAGACTACGATATGATTCTTGGGATGGATTTCTTAAGCAAGTACAATGCCTCTATAGAATGCCGAAAATGAAAGGTGATCTTCTATCCCGATGGTGATCAGAAGTTCATTTATGTGGGCGAGTCCAGAAAGAAACCTAGCATGTTTTTATCGACAATAAAAGCAAGGAAGTTATTAGCAAGTGGCCGCATGAGCTATCTGGTGAGCATAGTAGTCAAAATTCAAGAAGAAAAGATAAGAATTAAAGATGTACCTATAGTTCATGAATATGCAGATGTGTTTCCTGATGATCGGACAAGTCTACCGCCACAAAGAGAAGTTGAATTCGAGATTGAACTCGCTCCTGGCACCGATCCAATATCTAAAACGCCTTACAAAATGGCCCTGGCAAAGTTAAAGGAGCTTCGCATGCAATTAAAGGAGCTACTTGACAAAGGTTTTATCAGGCCAAGTCACTCACCATGGGGAGCTCCAATATTGTTGGTGAAGAAGAAGGATGGCACTATGAGATTTTGCATTAACTATAGAGAGCTGAACAAGGTGACAATCAAGAACAAGTACCCGTTGCCTCGAATTGATGATTTGTTTGATAAGCTCAAGGGTGCATCGGTATTCTCAAAGATTGATCTACGATCAAGATATCACCAGTTGAAGATTAAAGAAGGAGATATTCCTAAGACTGCTTTCAGGTCGAGGTATGGTCACCATGAATTCGTGGTTATGCCTTTCGGTCTGACTAATGCACCTACGACGTTCATGGATTTGATGAACAGGGTATTCAAGGATTTCCTCGATAAATTTGTTGTTGTATTTATTGATGATATTCTTGTCTATTCAAAGAATCAAGAAGAACATGAGGAGCATTTAAGGATTATGCTAAAGACTTTAAGAAGACACTAGCTTTATGCAAAGTTCTCTAAATGCGAGTTTTGGCTTGATAAAGTTCTTGGCTTGATAATGCGAGTTTATGCAAAGGAAGAGATTATGGTTGACCCTGCTAACGTAGAAGCTGTTCTCAATTGGAAGCAACCGATGAATGCAAGTAAAATAAGGAGCTTCTTGGGTTTAGCAGGTTATTATCGGAGATTGTGGAAGATTTCTCCAAGATAGCAGCTCCACTCACGAACCTGACTCGCAAAGGAAAGAAGTATGAATGGATAGATGCATGTGAAAAGAGTTTTCAAGAACTGAAGAAAAGGCTAACGATGGCTCCAGTGTCGGCAATTCCTAAAGGAATTGATGGGTTTGTTATTTATAGTGATGCATCCAAGATGGGCCTCAGAGCTGTATTAATGCAAAATGAAAAGGTGATTGCTTATGCTTCAAGACAACTGAAGGATTATGAAAAGAACTATCCTACTCATGACCTCGAGTTAGCAGCAGTCGTTTTTGTGTTGAAGATATAGAGACACTATTTATATGGGGTCCAATGGAAGATCTTCACTGATCATCAAAGTCTGAAGTACTTCTTCAAGCAAAGAGACTTGAACATGAGACAACGAAGATGGCTAGAGTTGGTGAAGGATTATGATTGTGAAATACTTTATCATCCTGGAAAAGCTAACCGAGTGGCTGATGCTCTAAGTAGGAAGTCAGTTGCCACGTTGATGTCAATGCAAGCAATGTCTCCACCTTTAAGAAAGGAAATTCTAGACTTTGGTTTGGAACTTATAGCAGGCCAGCTATCAGCACTCTCTCTTTCTCCGACGATGTATGGCAAAATTAAGAGAAAACAAGATGAAGATGTAAGCCTTGCAAGGATCAAGCAAGAAATGAAAAGAAGGAAAATATCAAGAGTTTCGTATTTCGGATGACGGAACTTTATACCTCAAAGACCGCTTATGTGTTCCCAATGTTGATGATTTAAAGGAAAAGATCTTGGCTGAAATTCATGACACTCCTTACTCTATTCATCCAGGTGCAACAAAGATGTATAATGATCTAAGGGGTAACTTCTGGTGGTTTGGAATGAAAGGTGATGTTGCAAAGTATGTGAAGACATGTATAACATGTCAACAAGTAGAGGCTAAACACCAGAGACCTTGTGGTGAACTGCAGTCTATCCAAATATCAAAATGGAAATGGGAGGACATAGCAATGGATTTCATTACCGATTTGCCCAGAACTGCGAACGGTTATGATGCAATTTGGGTAGTTATGGATCGCTTGACTAAGACGGCGCATTTCATTCCTATCAAGATCACTTACTCTATGGAATGGTTAGTGAAACTCTATGTTAAGGAGATTGTATGACTTCATGGAATTCCCAAGTCAATCATCTCAGATCGTGACGGCAGGTTCACATCTAAGTTTTGGAAGAGTGTACAGACTGCAATGGGAACCAGGCTATATTTCTGTACAGCTTTTCATCCTCAGACAGACGGCCAAACGGAGAGGATGAACTTGATTTTAGAGGATATGCTACGAGCTTGTTCTCTCGATTTTAAGGCCAGCTGGTGTAAAATGTTACCGTTAGCAGAGTTTACTTACAACAACAGCTTTCAAGCGACAATTGGGATGGCACCTTATGAGGCGTTGTATGGACGGAAATGCAGATCACCTATATGTTGGCACAAAGCTGGTGAAAAGAAATTGATGGAAAGCGTTGATGCTGAAAGAACTGATTTTATGAATGAAAGTTCTGAGATGATAAAGTTGATAAGAAGAAGAATAGAGACCGATCAAAGCCGTCAGAAGAGTTATGCCAACAAGAGAAGAAGACCCTTAGAGTTTGCCGTGGGCGAATATGTGTTTTTGAAAGTTGTATTAATGAAAGGAGTTATGAGGTTTGGGAAAAAAGGCAAGCTAAGTCCAAGATTTATCGGTCCTTATGAAATCTTGAAGCGAATAGGCAATGTAGCTTATCAGTTGAGGTTGCCTTCAGAAATGTCCACAATGCACGATGTATTTCATGTCTCCATGCTCAAGAAGTATGTCCCAAACCCTACGCATGTGATTGAGACACAAGTGATCGAGATACGAGAAGATTTAAGTTAGGAAGAAAAGCCCATGAAGATACTTGATCGAAAAACCAAGACCTTAAGGAATAAAGAAATTCCATTGGTCAAGGTTTTATGGCGAAATCATCAAGTTGAAGAAGCCACATGGGAACGTGAAGATAACATGAGAACTATGTATCCTCAATTATTCTAAGTTTCAAGGATGAAACTTTTATAAGGTGGGGAGAATTGTAACACCCACCTATTTTTATGTAACAGATCACGTTAAGTTAGTAACGACATTAAGAAAATTTTATAATAATTTATGTTATATGTTATGATATATCATTTTAATGTTACTAACTTTTATGTCAAGTTTTATGACAGGTGACGACCGCATGGAATCGTTGTGCTTAAGTGTTCATGATTATTTTAATGTATGTTTATTTATGATGCAATGATGAATTGAATGTTTTAATGTATGGCATTTAAGGATAGTTCGACAGGCCAGACTGTCAAGTTTGAAAGGCCGAAAAAGTCTGCCCAAGATCGGCAGGCCGAAGGAAACCATCGGCAGGCCGAAAGGGAATGGCATGCCGAACACAACTGATGAACAGTCAGTAGAAATCTCTCTAAATTTATGGCTGCAATAATTACGTTAAATGGGTGATTTATTGTGATTAATTGGCACAATAATGGAATATTTTATCAGTTAAGGAAATAATAAGGTTTGACTTCGCATTGATTTGTATCATTTTAAATGGTTTCCTATTTTAAGAGGGTAAAACATGGTAAGTGTTGAGTGATTGTTTGACTTCCCTCTTTTCTCTCCTTCCTCCACGTCAATGAGCCATCAATGAGTCAGAAAATTCTGACTTAATGGAGGGTATTGAATGTTCATCGTTTATGCTTGTTACGCTAAAAAAATTTAACATTCTTTTCCTCAGTTTTTCTCTCATCTTCTCACTCTTCTCTCTCTCAGTTCTAAGATGTTTTCTAATTTCTTTCTTTTTCTTCTCTCCTCCATGAATTCCATCCTCTTTCCTCTCAAAAAAAAAATTCTCTACAAGAATATTGAAAGAAAAAGTTATATTTTGTTGGTTGAATTCAAGGATTTTAAGAAGAAATTTTTAAGGTAAGGACTCGTTTCTTTGTGTTTTTGAAAAGCATTTCTTCTCCTCAATTCGTCTGCAATATCTTTCTCTAGGTATTGTATTTTGTCCTGAGTTTTTAATATGATGTTCATGTATGTATTATGTGATGTTTCTCCAAGTTTCATGTCATTTTGGTGTTTCTATGAAAAATATGAATTTTCTAACCTCTACCCCTCATAGTAAAATTTTTTTTTTTTAACTTTGATGCATGAAAAATGTAATGTTTATTTAAGGGGTAAATGAAGAATGTTTTTCATGAAAGTTGTCAAGAATGTGCATGTATAATATATGATGAGTGTATTTTATGTTATGAGATTACGTCAAGAAAACTGTTTTAACAATGTTATTTTTAGATTTTTGTTTTATAAAATGTTATATATGTTTAAATGATTTTATTAATGAGGAAATAATTCTATGATATTGAAATATATGATAATAAGATGTTTGTGTGAATTTTAAAAATTTAAAATATTTGTATCTTAAAATTATTAGAAAATATTTTCAAAAGATTATTTATCTACATTATTATTAATGTGGGCTGATTTCATGTTTAGAAATGTATGGTTTGTTTTTACATGCTTAAGGTAATTTTTATTATTTAAGAAAAATCATGATAACATATTTATGTGATGATAATTTTATGTTTTCACAATGATGGTTATAGATTATGGTTGTAATATGAGATGAATGTATATATGAATGAATGTTATATGAATGGATGTTTTATGATAAGTATTAATTTTATTGAATTTTTAAATGGATAAATGGCATGAACACTCATAGGAACGAGCACATCGAGACCGCGGCGTCGTCACCAAAGTATATTAAGGTTAAGTAAGCTAGCTTTAAGGTAAGTACATTCTCACCTGCAACATGACACATTTTACAAGGTTTGATGATATGTTCGCAATGATATTATGATAATTTTATGGTTGTTTTCCTTAAAGGATTTCTTATGAAAGATTTTCATGATTTAAAGTTATGCATGTATGATGATGACATGTTTCAAAGCATGAAAATTGTATATATATGTATCACCTAATAAGTGTTGCACACCAATGTTATGAAATGATATGTAATGATGTCATGTTTGGTTTGGGATTAGCTACCGTTCTCCTCTCATGACGGCGCGCCTACAATGATGATTATGGTGCAACACTTGGGCCCTTAAGATAAAATGGAATAAGTTTTAATATGGTCAATGTAATGAAAGATATGTTTCTATGAAATTGTGCTTAAGGCACTTTTATGATATGATGACGATGATGATAATGATGTATATGAAATGTTTTTAAATTGTGAGAATTATATGTACTTACTAAGCATTAGCTTAATCAAGTTTTATGTCATGTTGCAGATAAGGGTAAGAAAATCTTGGAATAGGCGGAGGACATGGGAAGGTGTGTGAGCATTAAGCACGATAAATTGTAACCGGAAGAACGCCAAGAAGAATGATTTTATGTTTTAAATCAAGTTTTATAATTTGAACATTATTTTTATGTTAAGTTTTAAGAATACTCGAACTATGGTTTTATATTTTATTTTATCATTTTAAAGAATTTTGATCTTCCGCATTTTTTTTTATGAAAAGTTAAATCTGTTTTACAAATTAAGTTTTCTTAAGGATTTTGGCTCGGTCGGCTTGCTGAACATCATGGGTTGGCCTACTGATGTTTGAAAGTTTGGCTTGCCGATTACGTTTCCTACCTGCCGAATGATGATAGGTTTTAAGACAGTTTTGCAAAGCCTCTGCCGGCCTGTCGGTTGAGGGATTCTGGCCTGCCGATCATGTTCGGCCTGTCGAAGTCCCATGTTCGGCCTGCCAAACTGTGGGAGCATGTAACTATTAAGTGATGTGATGTTTTTATAAGTTATGATTTTACAACTTGGCATATCTTTTTTATTAAAATAAGTTTATGATTAATTTAAAGTGTAATAGAATAAATTATGTTATGGAATGAGTTAAGCAATGTTATTTAAAAATGTTAAGTTATAAAAATATATATATATATGTATGAATGGATCCTAGTTAAGTATGTTTAATTACATTTACATTTAAAGTATCGTTTAAGTTTTGTAATTATGTTTATGTTTAAAGTTTAAATAAGTATGAATGTATGAATGTAACAACATCTGTGACGTCCTTAATGGGGGTGGTACACCAAAGACTTGCTGGTGAACTACAGTCTATCCAAATACCGGAATGGAAATGGGAGGAAATAGCAATAGATTTCATTACCAGTTTGCCCAGAACTATGAATGGTTATGATGCAATTTGGGTAGTTGTGGATCGGCTGACTAAGACAGTGCATTTCATTCCTATCAAGATCACCTACTCTATGGAACGGGTACCAGAACTCTATGTTAAGGAGATTGTACGACTTCATGGGATTCCCAAGTCAATGATCTTAGATCGTGATGGCAGGTTCACATCTAAGTTTTAGAAGAGTATATAGACTGCAATGGGATCCAGGCTACATTTCAGTACCGCTTTTCATCCTCAGACAGACGGCCAAACGGAGAGGATGAACTTGATTTTAGAAGATATGCTACGGGCTTGTTCTCTCGATTTTAAGACCAGCTGGTGTAAAATGTTGCCATTAGCAGAGTTTGCTTGCAACAGTGGCTTCCAGGCGACAATTGGGATGTCACCTTATGAGGCGCTGTATGGGCGAAAATGTAGGTCGCCTATATGTTGGCATGAAGCTGGTAAAAAGAAGCTGATGGAAAGCGTCGATGCTGAAAGAACTGATTTTGTGAATGAAACTTCTGAGATGATAAAGTTCATAAGAAGAAGAATAGAGACCGCTCAAAGCCGTCAGAACAGTTATGCCGACAAGAGAAGAAGACCCTTAGATTTCACCATGGGCGAATATGTGTTTTTAAAAGTTGCACAAATGAAAGGAGTTATGAGGTTTGGGAAGAAAGGCAAGCTAAGTCCATGATTTATCGGTCCTTATGAAATCATGAAGCGAATAGGAAATGTAGCTTATCAACTGAGATTGCCTTTAGAAATTTCTGCAATACCCGATGTATTTCATGTCTCTATGCTCAAGAAGTATGTCCCAGACCCTACGCATGTGATTGAGCCACAAGTGATCAAGATACAAGAAGACTTAACTTGTGAAGAAAAGCCAATGAAGATACTCGATCGAAAAACTAAGACCTTGAGGAATAAAGAAATTCCATTGGTCAAGGTGTTATGGCAAAATCATCAAGTTGAAGAAGCCACATGAGAACGTGAAGATGCCATGAGATCTTTGTATCCGCAATTATTCTAAGTTTCGAGGACGAAACTTTTACAAGGTGGGGAGAATTGTAACACCCACCTATTTTATGTAATGGATCATGATAAAGTTAGTAACGACGTTAAGGAAATTTTATTAATAATTTATATGATATGTTATGATTTATGATTATAATGTTGCTAATTTTTATTTCAAGTTCTATGGCAGGTGACGACTGCATGGAATCGATGTGTTCAAGTGTTCATGTTCATTTTAATGTATGTTTAATTATAATGTAATGATGATTTAAATGTTTTAATGTATGGCATTTAAAGACAGTTCGGCAGGCCGGACTTTTAAGTTCGGCAGGCCGAAAAGTTTGCCAAAGATCGGCAGGCCGATGGGAACCATCGACAGGCCGAACTTGGTGGAATCGGTAGGCCGAAGAGGAAAATCGGCAGGCCAAACACAGCTGACGAGCAGTCAGCAGAAATCTCTCCAAATTTATGGCTGAGATAATTACGTTAATTAGGTGATTAATTGGCATAATAATGGAATAATTTTGTCAGTTAAGGAAATAAAAGGTTTGACTTCGCATTGATCTGTATTATTTTGAATGGTTTCCTATTTTTAGAGGGCAAAAATATGGCAAGTGAGACTAATAGTTTTGACTTTCCCTCCTTGCTCTCCTTCCTCCACGCCAATTAGCCATCAATTAGTCAGAAACTTCTGAATTAATGGAGGGAATTTTCATTGGTTATGCTCATTACGTTAACAATTTTTAACGTTCTTTTTCCATTTTTCTCTCATCCTCTCACACCTTCTCTTTCTCAATTTTGGAGATGTTTTCTCCTTCATCTCTTCTCCTTCTCTTCTACACGAATTTCATCATTCTTTCTCTCAAAAATTTTCTGCAAATATTGAAAGAAAAAGTTATATTTCGTTGGTTGAATTCAAGAATTTTGAGAAGAAAATTGTTAAGGTAAGAATTCATTTCTTTTGACGTTTCTAAAAAGCATTTCTCCTCCTCAATTCGTCTGCAATATCTTTCTCTAGGTATTGTATTTTGTTATGAATTTTTAATATGTTATGCATGTATGTGTTATGTGATGTTTCTTCAAGTTTCATGTCATTTCGATGTTTCTATGATGAAATATGAAATTTTCTATCCTCTACCCTTCACAGTAAAATATTACTGTTTGACTATGATGTATGAAAAAGTATTTTTTTTTTTTATTTTAAGGGGTAAATGTGTTTTGTTTTTCATGAAAGTTGACAAGAATGTTCATGTATATGTTATGATATAGACTACAAAGTTTGGTAATATTTTGATGAATGTATTCTATGTTATGAAATTTTTATGAGAATAGGTCAAGAAAACTGTTTTAACAATATTATTTTGGATTTTCATTTTATGAAATGTTTTATATGTTTAAGTGATTTTATTGATTATGAACTAATTTTATGATAGTGAAATGTATGATAATAAGATGTTTGTATGAATTTAAAATTAAAAATTATATGATTTTAATTGTTAGAAAATGTTTTCAAAAGATTTTCATGTTTGTAATGTATGAGATGTTTTGATGATAATACTTAAGGAAGCATGTTATGAATAATGTTTATATGAGATGAATGTATATGTGATGATAATTTTATGTTTTGACAATTATGGTTATGAATTATGTTTGTATTAAGATGAATTTATATGTGATGGTATATGAATGGAGGTTTTATGATAAGTGTTAATTTTATTATATTTTTAATGGATAAATGGCATGAACACACAAAGGAACGAGCACTTCGAGACCGCGGCGTCGTCACCAAATCGTATTAAGGTTAAGTAAGCTAGCTGTTAAGGTAAGTACATTCTCAACTGCAAAATGACACGTTTTATAAGGTTTGATGATATGTTCACAATGATATTCATTATGATTTCATGGTTATTTTCCTTAAAGGATTTCTTATGAAAGATTTTCATGATTTAAAATTATGCATGTATGATGATGACATGTTTCAAAGCATGAAAATTATGTATACATATGTATCACCTAATAAGTGTTGCACACCAATGTTATACTATGATATGTTATGATGTTATGTTTCGTTTTGGATTACCTACCCTTCTCCTCTCATGACGACGCGCCTATGATGATGTTTATGGTGCAACACTTGGGCCCTTAAGATAAAATGGAATAAGTTTTAATGTGGTCAATGTAATGAAAGATATGTTTCTATGAAATTGTGCTTAAGGCACTTCTATGATATGATGATGATAATGATGTATATGAAATGTTTTTAATTGTGAGAATTATATGTACTTACTAAGCATTAGCTTAATCAAGTTTTATGTCATGTTGTAGATAAGGGTAAGAAAATCATGGAATAGGTGGAGGACATGGGAAGGTGTGTGAGCATTAAGCACGATGAATTGTAACCAGAAGAACGCCAAGAAGAATGTTTTATGTTTTAAATCAAGTTTTATATTTGAACATATTTTTATGATTAAGTTTTAAGAATACATGAACTATGGTTTTATATTTTATTTTATCATTATAAAGAATTTTGACCTTCCGCATTTTTATGAAAAGTTAAATCTGTTTTACAAATTAAGTTTTCTCAAGGATTTTGGCTTTGTTGGCCTATCGAACATCATTGCTCGGCCTGCCGATGTTTGAAGGTTCGGCCTGCGAATCACATATTCGGTCTACCAAACGATGACAAGTTTTAAGCTAAATTTGCAAAGCCTCTGCCGGCCTGTTGGTTGAGGAACTCCAGCCTGCCGATCATGTTCGGCCTGCCGATCATGTTCGGCTTGCCGAACTGTGGGAGCATGTAAATTTTTAAGTGATGTGTTGAGTAATGAGTTATGATGTGATGTTTTTATAAGTTATGATTTTACAAATTGGTATATCCATTTTATTAAAATAAGTTTATGATTAATTTTAAGTACAATTGAATTAATTATGGTATGAAACAAGTTAAGCAATGTTTGTAAAAAGATATATATATATATTAACGGATCCTAGTTATGTATGTTTATTATATTTACTATTTAAAGTATCGTATAAGTTTTGTAATTATGTTTATGTTTAAAATTTAAATAAGTATGAATGTAACGACATCTGTGATGTCCGTAAAAGGGGGCATAACAGAGTGAGTCTCATAAGTTATTTAGATCAATTGAGAGATTAAGAGTGATACTCTACTAGTGAGAATCTAAAAACTCTCTAAGAGCTCTTGTTCACAAATCACGAACACTAGCTTTGAGTTCTCTGAATTGGTTGGAAGGAGAGTTACCTGGAGGAAGAGCTGTACATGTCAGCCCACACTCACTCTGATCATGGATAGAGAATAGTAGAGAAGACCAGTTGGTTGAGGCTTTTTTGGAACATTATTTCTCTTCACAGTTTGCAGAAGTTCTTCGGCATACAAAGGTTAGCAAGATCTGGTTAATTTATGCATATAGCATGTCAAACTTGTGTTTCGAAAAATACTCTGATATAAAATTTTTAAAATTCTGCTGCATATTATTTTTCCAACAGTATTTACAAATCCTTTCATTTTGCTCTATTTTACATTTAAAGGGTTTAGATTATTTCATGATAATTAGGTTTATTGCTATGCATGGCTAACCATGATAAACCATATCGCCTCAAATTTATAGGATTTAGGAACAACATTCCAACTTATAGCTCCCCAACCCATCATTCACTCTATAACCATGTTCCCTAAACTAGAAAGACCCACGAAGTTTGTTTAGATAAAAAAATTCTCTTGTATTGTTCCAAAATCAAACTGAGCCGACAGCAGAAAGGACCATGTAACAATAGTTTGTGATGTCATGAAAAGATAAGACAATGGTTTGGTTAATTGTTATCTTATCAAGTGATGTTACGTCAGGGTAGATGCTTTTAAAGCATATGATCTTTTATGAAGGACATATTAACAAATAAATTAAGTGAATTTTTATTATATTTGCCTGCATACATTTTGAATAATTTATGAATATTATTAAAATTTCATAATTATGTATTTGACTTTAAATATTGTATATAAGTTTTATATATAAGAGGATAATATTTGAGGATAATAATTAAAATAGTCAGTAATATGTGATTAATTATTATAATTAATTATTCAATTAAAGTATGAAATCTTTACTTAAGCGTTACTAGTGTAGGTCATTCCCATTGAGAATAAAATAACTTTATCCAAACAACTAATGTAGCGAGTCATTAAATGAGTATGTTGTACATAATAAGATTATGTATGGTCGAGACAGGATGTGATATGAACAACTAATAATTTAGGTTAAATATAATAAGTTCTAATTATATTGACCAATAGTCATATGTAAGATGATCTTAATCTTAAGTTATTAGCCTACTCTCATTTATGAAATTATGTCTTTGATTTAGTCAAATAGATTCGAGAATCTAATCTTATCGCTTGTGTTTTGGAGGCATGGTGAAGTAAGTAGCTAGGAATGTTAATATTAAACGATTTTATTGCAATTTTATAACCTAGTTGTTCAATCCATTGATTGATGTTAATTAGTGCTTGGTATCAAAATTAATTTAATTATGTTTGTCATTTATTTCATATAATATTGTATTATATTAATTTGTTGTATTCTATTTTGTATATAAGTAATATTATTATACCAAAATCAATGAATTGTGAGGCCAGATAATAAAACGCATGATATTAAAGTCTACCCATGGGAAATTAGAGTAAAACAACATTTATTTATTTCTTTTTTCTCATTGACAAACATTTAATGGTGGTTTTCTAGGAAAACTATCGAAAAAAGCTAACCTTAGACAATAGTTTCGAAGGAAAACCGCCGTCTAAAGGCACACCTAAATCACATGAGGGCTAAGCAGTTGGGCATTAGAAAAAAGTTAAAAACCATTGTCCAAAGTAAGCGAAATACAAAACGACTTGGTTTTCAAAAATGATTTCAGATAAAATATGCAGAAACATGGTAAAGGTGGGAACTATAAAACAAAAATGTTTATAAAACTTTTGTAAAATATGATATAGAGTATATTAATTTAATGCAAATAAATATACATATAATTTTGTACTTACCCGATTGAAGAAAAAAAGTGAAAAACTTCTTTCAGGAAAACATACTCCATATGAAACTACTGTCTTTTTCGCCTAGTCCTTAACACTAAATGAACAAACAGGTGGGCACTAAAGGGAAGGGTTTCTAAAATCACTATTCTTACTTTTTTCTCCAACTAATCTCAATGCATGAGCAACAGGGGAACGGGAAGAAAAGAACTTTTCTTCTTTCTCTTTCTCTCTCTACATGCCTACATTAAGTTGTCTGGCAAAGTTTTTGCAGTCTAACCAAGACTTTTAATCATATGTAGAATGAATAAAGAAGTCCTTTATTTGTAAAGAATGGGGGAACCCAATTAATCCTAGTAGCATTCTTTATTTTAATTTAAATATCATATATTTAATTAAAATAAAATAGATGAGTTTCTCTTTCCTTATACCACATGTGGTGCTACAGACAAAGAGATTCTTTTTGCTTGTGGTGCCAATCTCTACTCAGTAAAAGAAGGAATACTACTTATTATCTAATCTAATTTGATTCCAAGTTTAGATTTTTAATTTTGAATTAAACGACATTTATCCAAAATGAGAAACTTCAAAATATAAAAACCTAGAGAACTAGCCTTAAACTACATAGGGAAGCCTTCCTTGTTTTAGAATACGCCACACATAGTATGAAGGGCCTAGTATTGTGTATCTTTCAAAATTAATTATCATTTATTTATTATTAAATAATCTCATTATTTAATAACTATAAATTAATTCATAATTATTTTATTTCGAGTTACATTTAATTTAGAATTCTATAATTTAAATTAATTAAACTAATAATTCTACTTGTCTAAATAGTGTTTACAAGGATAGTAGGCAGACTAATGAACCCATAATTTCAAGCTCTAATAAACCCAATATATTAATTAAACTCTTTAATTAATTTATTACTCTTTTATTAATATTTCCAATGTTACTATATTAAAAGCATAGAATTGCACTCTTGATATTATAGATATAATTGCTCACACTTTAGAGTCAACCATTTGGTATAGTCATTTCATGTAAATTGATCCTCTATAAATAATTCATCATTGGAGGTAGGTAAAATCTGTTAACCTCTCTAATTATTTCCTTATCTTTGAGTGCCATTGATTCTCTAATAAATAATAAATTCATGAACAAAATCACAAATTGAGCCATTATATTATTCAAGACCCAAATTAATACTCAAGAGAATTATTTATCTGGTTTTTGTTAAAGAAGGAATGGATCCCATCATTATTAATTACTTCTTTGTACCCTCATATATACAGATGCTTGCACATCATGTATTACGATCAGCCAATCTCTAATACAATCGTTCATATATGTTAATCTATTAAAAATCAGCAATATGCAAAAACTCACCCTTGTGACGTGAATGAAGTGAACATGCTCATTAGGAGGTAAGAAATCTTTTAAATGCTTGGAAAGTATATGACTCGAAGATTCAGTAAGTGATGAAAGGAATCTTAAGTGGTGGAAATATATATAGAAGTATACAGCATGTGTGTGTAGAATATTAAGCACATAACTAATTGACTTTAGGCACTGTCCTTTTTTTTCTTTTAATACGTAAATATCATAATGTTATTCATGTGTTAATGTTAAGAAAGTATGTTTCTGATCCTTCACATGTGTTGAAATAAGAAGTTGTTGAGTTAGAAGAAGATTTTAATCAATTAAAATCTTGGATTGGGCAGAGAAAGTATACAGAAACAAAAAGATTTCATTAGTCAAAGTGCCATGGAAGAGCCATTCATTGGAAGAAGCTACATGGGAACTAGAGAATGACATGAGATTAAAGTATCCATACTTGCTTGTAAGTAAACTTCAAAGCCGAAATTTCATAAAGAGGGGAGAGTTGTGATACCTGATATTCTCATATACTCGTAGGCCAATGCATTGCATGATTTTACGACATTATTTTCATTATATAATGTTTCATAATCATTTGAGATATGTTTGATCATATTAATAGTGTGTATCGTGTTTAAAAGTGCAATTTGTGTAATTTGTGTTCACCATATAACTAAATAACTTGGGATCTCCTAAAGTCGGATCCATTTTAGTAAAAGATAGAAAAATGAATTCTAATGATGTTTAATATATAACTATATTGGATGAGTTGAAATCAGGAGCTTAATGATGGTTTTAAGGTTATTTATGGTAGAAATTTCATTTTATGTGAGGTGAAATTATGTATGTGTTTGGAATAACAGGTCAAGGAGGCTTTATTTAAAGTAAGGAATCTCTTAAAATATCATTATGAATGATACAAGATCTCTTATATGAGGATGATATGGTTTTGGTGTTATGTTTTGCCTTGAAACCCTAAATAAGTGACCTTTTGGCATTTAAGTTTACAAACTCAATTAGGGTCTCAACAAGTTAGGAGTTGACTAATGAATCATGTTATTCAATGTTTGAGTGTATTTGAAAGAGATTTATATCGTTTGGGTTAAATTTTGGTGAAAGCCTATCCAAGTTTAGAAATTAGTATTTTCGGTATATCAAAATTTCAGTTTAAGAAAGTACACCTAAGTTAGTAAGTCAAATGGGTGGCTATAGCCTAGACACAATATAGTTTTCTTTTTTTGGCTATATAAATAGAATTTGGGACATGATATAAATATATTCTGACTATTTGTCAATGTTGGGAATAATTGGAAATCGATCTAATAAAAAGGGATATGGTGGTTGAAATGAAAAAGTCTTGGAATTATGTAAATTTTGGGGAATTTGGAATTGATTTGCGGTTTTGTGAATACCATACATTTTTGATTTTATTTGCAAGTTTTTTTGATGATTTTTAAGCTTTGGAAAGTGTTAAAATTAAAGAGAAATGCTACCCAAATTTTTGGAAAAAGTTTTGGACCATTTTAAAACCAATGAGACCACTTTTTGGCCACAAAACCAACTAGTTTTGCCACATTGTGAAGTTTTGTATTTTTGGCATTTTAAGGGCCCTTTGAGATTAAGTTTGATGCTTTAGCCTTTATATTATTTAAATGTATGATTTTTAGTAAAATGGCTATTTATAATAATTCTTTTATAAGCTAGTTTCTTATTTTTTATTAGGAAATAAGAGGAAATGTGAAGCGGCTGAAAAGTACAACTTTTAGTTCTAGTTTCTAGAATTTTTGCTCCTATTTCATGTCATTGCAACATAGTAGGTTTATTGAAGAATCTAGAAGGTTATAAATGATATGTTTGTAAGGACTTAGCCTTTCTTTTATTTAAGTTTGATTTCAAACTTGAAATGAGCTTATTAATACCTAAGTGATAAGTATATGTTTAATGGGTTATAATGAGTTATAAACACCTACTTTCTAGAGGGATTGGACACCAGATTGGAAGAGAGAAAGCCTGATAATATTACACATTATTTCACATGAAAGGTAAGTAAAATTTTACCTATATCACTATAAATATTGTGCATGTTTGTATGTATGTTGGTTGTATCGTCGAAAATGTTTCTTTAAACGTAGATGTATGTTGTATAGAAAGGTTAATGTATCTACAGGGAGGTGGGTTTTCGAAAGATTGACTACTTAACGGTTGGAAAGGCAAGTGGTGATTTTAACAAGATTTTAAAGAAAACAATTGTTTTTTCAATGTTAAATAAGATTTTAAAACATAAAATTAAAATGAGAAAGCTTATGGGAATCTCTTGTATGTTTTGTAACTGATATGGGATTTTAACTCTAAATAAATAATTATCTAATGCATTTGATTTAATATATCTTTTCTTGTTAATAGCAAGCACTTTTGTTATGTCTATAAGTCAATCTAAAATGACAATATAGCGAGCTATAATATAGTAAGGGTTTTCTTATAAAAAATAGCAAAATAAATATCTCTAACAAATGATTTGGTGCACTAACTATGAAGATTATAATCATTGTCACTATAATTATAATTAACAAAATTTTGAAATAGAAATGATAATAAATTAAATATATTTAAATAGAATAAATTATTGCATTAATTCCGATAGAACCTCGACTTATTAAATGTTTAAGAATACACTATGTTATCCTTTGCTGACAATAAATTAAGTATTACTAAGAATTTACTATGCCAGTTCATTTGAGGTCAGGACATGCTGACGGCTGGGTTGACTTGGGCGGTGCGAATCGACGGTCATTGTGCTGCCACATGGCACTCTTTTTGAATTTTAATTTCTTTTTTATTTTTGTGCATTTGAGTTCTGTTTCTGCCCTTTTTGCATAGTTTTGCTCCATTTTCCTCCAAATTCACATACACACCAAATTAATTATTTTATAAACAGATTATTTACAATAATTATTAAAAATATTTATTTTACAATAAAACATACAAAAATAATTACAAAGTTGTAAAATTCTCATCTCTTTTGGTTTAACGCATATATGATTTTTAAGACTCAAAAATATTTTTAGAAATTACTAAAAATGTAACAAAACATATTTATAAACTTAAAACACACTATGAAACATAATTAAGACTCAAAACAAAATTACCACTAATTATTTTTATGGTTTTGATTATTTACAAACTAAAACATATTTAACACACTGAAATGACTCTAAAAATTTCTAAAAATATTATTAAATATAAAAACACACTAAAAATACATTTTTAAACATATTTACGTAGTAAGACATAAAAATACTTATTAACACAAAAATGTTATTCATTAAAGGATTTAATGAGAAATAAAAGTATAAATAAATGATTTAAGCCTTGTGAGATGTACACTATTACAGTCTCATCAAATCCCCTAACAAGCTTTTTACGAGTCCGTAACAATTAAAGCGATAGAATTTTGAAATAATTTACAGAATAGTCACACAGTGCGAATCATTTAACTATAATTTGACTCTCCTAACTTAATAGACTAACAAAACAAAAATTTTATTTGAATAATTTATATGCTATTTAACAAAAAGCAAATAAGCCACATTTAGCACCACAATTGTAGTGCATGTTTAAAAAGAATAGCTTATAAACGCTTTGAAAAATAAACACACAAAAATATTAGATAAAACCTAAACTTTGAGAGTCCATAAAGTTAGACAATTCAAAAAACAGAAAACTGATATTACATTAATATGAAATTCAGAAATCGAAACAAAATAATAACACATTAACTACTAAGTAGCTAATAATTACAAAACATTTTTTTAGATTTAATTTTTAATTTTTTGATTCACAAAAACTTAAAAAACAAAAACTCACAAAAAATGAAAAACACACAAAAATCTAGAGCAAAAACAGAAAGAGTGGGCAAAAATAAAAAAAAAATTAGCACAATTTTGCAGCAGTAATCTACAATCCTTTCCCCCAAACCCAAATTGTACATTGTCCTCAATGTATAAAAAGAATAGTGAGAGTAGCAAAAATATTACCTGAATTAGTACAACTACAGAGATAATATGTAGCAAATTTAACAAACTAAACTAAACAAACTAAAATAAACACACAACAATATATTACAAACTGGGTCTTTTAAAGTCAAAATCTCAAGACTTTATTTTTTTTTTTGTTTGGAATTAAAATCACTTTTCAAATTCTTCAAACCGCGTTTCAAGAGGTCGCAAGTATAAAATACTTACTAATCACAATGACTATATCCTCCTTAATCTCAGCAATTTAATGAATTATTATGTGATTTAACTTCAAAGATTTTTTATAAGGAACATTAAAATGCAAAATCAAAACGCACATTTTTTTTGTTTTTTTTTTTGAATTTTATTTAAAAATCTAAACAAGTTGCACTTAAAAAATCAAATCCATAAAAATACATCTCGAGAGAAAATTGAAAACTATTTAACCCCACAACTCAGCAATTCTAAACAAATTTAATTAACAACATTCATTTTAAATTTTCAAAATAAATTTTAAACATTTTTTATTATTTTTAAAAGAAAATCAAAATAGCATACAATAATACACAAAAATGTATTACAAAAGAGACAAAGGTAAAGATATTAACTTGAAAGTGTTTTCTCATCATTTGATGCTTTGAATTATACAAATCTTTCTTCCAACTCTATTCCTAATGGATAGTCGTTTAAGAGCAGCTTTCTCTCATAATAAGTGTCAAAAGACATCATATACGGGTCTTGTTTAAACATGCTCTCAAGATCGGCAAAATATGAAACATTTAAACTCGTGGAACTTGGACTTATTTTACGTTCTTGGTAAGTTTATAAAAACAATGCTAGAGGTGGCGGAGGAAGTGGTGGCCACATAGGATCTTAGTTAGTATGATCTTTGTGAACTCTTGTGGCAATTAAGGTTGAGAACCTAGGATTAAAGGTGATGATTGTTTCTTTTCTACATCAAAGTCTTCATTCTCTTCCTTACATTCCTCTCCTAACAATTTTGCCTCAAAATAGATGGGCTCCAAATTTTCTTCATTTTCTAACATACTTTTCATAGATTCAAATATTTTCTTAGAATTCCCAACCGTCCCTATTTGAAGTATCTAATGAATTTTACAATTCAAAAGCTGACTCCAAAATTTCAAGTTGAATTTTAGGCCAATGTTCCAAAAAGCTTGAATTGTTCTTCCAACGTAAGTCGGTTTCAAAATTATTTAATCTCCAATAGTCCTACTCGGCCATATCTTCCAACATATAATATGTTTCGTCTATAGGTAATTGGTAAAAAGTGGTGGTACCATCTCTTTTTTCTACTCAATTTCTAATTTCAGGACTTAACCCACGTAGAAAATTCCTAAAAGATAATCCCAAGAAAAATCGTGATAACAATACCTATCTAGTAAGTTTTTATATTTCCACCAAGCACTATAGAATGGTTCCAAGTGTTTTTGAGAAAAAACTTGCAACAAAATGTTGTTGAATCCCTAAAACTTTTTTTTTATTTTTTAATTTTTTTTATTTTTTAAAAATGATTTTAAAGAAAAATCTTCAAGCTAATAATGCTAGATAAATCGGACTCCCAAATCTTTGGGGGTTACACTAAACACGTTTAGAATTTTCAACTTTCTTAGGCAAAGGTTTTAACCTTTTGGTCATCGACTTGAGTCCTAAGGTAGGCCTTTTTGACAGAATCTAATAAATTTTATGATTACCTAAACTTGCAAAAAAAAAATGACAAGATGCTAAGCCTTTCTTTGTCTAGAACGAATAAAGTAGCGAATGAAAAGCATCCGCTAGTTTATTTTAATTATTTTAATTTTTTAATAATAAACACACTAATAAAAACATGCAAATAATTAAAATATTTACGAAGGGATTAATCACATACTTGTTTTCTCTCTTAATTTAGCAATTTGACAAACTGACAATACCTCTCGAGCAATGGCGCCAAATTTTTGTTTGTATCACCCAAAATGTTTCTTTAAATGTAGACGTATGTAGTGTAGAAAGGTTGTCATATCTACAGAAAGGTGGGTTTTTAAAAGATTGACTATTTATCAGTTGAAAAGGCAAAGGTAATTTTAACAATTTTAAAGAAAGGAATTATTTTTTAACAATTCTAAATAAGATTTTAAAACATAAAATTAAAATAGTGAAGCTTTGAGAATCCCTTGCATATTTTGTAACTAATATGGGATTTTGACTCAAAATAAATAATAATCTAAAGCGTTTGATTTATTATATATTTTCCTGTTAATTGCAAGCACTTTTACTATTTTTATAAGTCAACCTAAAGCGATAATATAGCAAGCTATAATACAGAGAGGGTTTTCCTGAGCAAAATAATTATCTCTCACTAATGATTTAGTGCATTAATTTTGAAAATTATAACTACTGTCACTCTAATTATAATTAACATAATTTTGAGATAGAAAAGATAATAACAAATCAAAATTAATATATTTAAATGGAATAAATTATTGTGTTAATTTCGACAAAACCTTGACTTATTAAATGGTTTAAGAATACACTAGGCCATCCTCTGTTGACAATAAATCAAGCATTACCAAGCATTGATTGTACCAGTTCATGTCGATAATGCAACAAAAAACTCAACTTAATAAACAGGCATAATTTCAGTATTATTAATATTAATTATGCAACACAATTATGCAAGAATTGGGCAGTATGACTGAATTTATGCAAGAATTGGGTAGCATAACAACATTAACAATAATGACTAAAAAATGGAAAATATAATTTATTCCATAAAAATATAAGCATTACAAAGCAAATATAGAGTTAAAATCCATACCAAAATACTGTGCATATAAGATCATCTTTCTGCCATTACCAAACTCTCTGGTGCGATGCATGTACCGATCAGACAATTTACGACCTTCGGATGCACTGACCAAAGACTGAAGGAGTGGCAGGGATTGAAGTCCTTACGAAGAGAAGTAAACGCATGCCTTAGGCCGTTGGATCGATCTATGTATGTTGATCGGATGGCAACTACAACATGCATAGTGGGAAAGACCACACACGTTTTGAGACTTTACTAGAGATTCTCTTGGCACGTGTAAGGACACGCAACTAGGATGATTTGGGTGGTGCGATCCGACAATCTTGGTGCTGCCACGTGTCACTCTTTTTGAATTTTAATTTTTTTGACTTCTTGTACATTTGAGGTCCTTTTTTATCCTTTTTGCGTCGTATTGCTCCATTTTCCTCTAGATTTTAAATCTAAACTTCATAAACACACTAAAATTAATTATTTTACAAACAAAATATTTACAATAATTATTAAAAATATTTATTTTACAATAAAACACGTAAAATAATTACAAACTTCTAAAAAATTCTAGTCTCTTTTGGTTTGACACAGATATGATTTTTTAAGACTAGAAAATATTTTTAGAAATTATTAAAAATATAATAGAATGTATTTACAAACTTAAAACACACTATAAAATACATTAAGAGTCAAAACAAAATTACAACTAATTATTTTTATTGTTTTGATTATTTACAAACTAAAGACATATTTAACACACTGAAAACAACTCTAAGAATTTCCAAAAATATTATTAGGCATAAAAACACACTAAAAATTTATTTTTAAACATATTTAGATACCACAATATAAAAATACTTATTAACACAAAAATGTTATTAATTAAAGTATTTAATGAGAAATAAAAGTATAAATAAATGATTTAAGCCTAGTAAAATGTATACTTTTATAGTCTCATCATTTGTTAATGACTTTATAAAGCAAATGTAATATGAGCGTATTTTGATTTTGAGCACTATGCAAGCATGCAAGTTAAAGCATATAAGAAGTTTTATGATACAATGCTAATGTCAAAAGTTGAAGCATATAAGAAGAAGTTTTATGAGATTTTACGAGCTACTTTTGACGAGATAGTATATTTAATTGAGTTAGTCTTAATGATGGCTACTCCACTGTATTGTCTCAATAGAGACTCATAGCTATTTCATGTTGTTTCGATGGACACTTATAGGCCTTATTATTATCTCCATGGAGATTATCTTGAAGGGCAGTTATGGTGTGGGACGCCACATTATGGCATTAATGGCCCAAAGTAATTGACTGAAGGAAACCTACCTTATTAACGCCCAAAAGTATTAATCACAAGCACTCAATTGTAGCGGAGAAGGGCAGTCATAACCACAAAGAGGTGGCAAAAAAAAAAAACAAAAGATTTAGGAGAAAATGAATGTTAGAAGAGATGAGCGAAAGAATAGATCAAACCCTTGCATTAATTCCACGAAGATGATTCTAATAATTCTACTGAAACATTGCATGACAAAATTACATAAGAAAAGCATAACTTATATAAAAGTTTGGCACACGATATTTTAAAATAAATAAAAGTTGAGGAGATTTAAAATTTACTCTTTACTCAACCTTTGATCGATTGTGTGTCACTCACATAAAGGTGTGCCACTCATCTCTCATTGAAAGAAAAAAACTATGGAAACAAAAACTGAATAATATTTATTATGAAGCTCTGAATTCTCTCAGTTCTTAAATGAAGCAAATGCTTAGCAAACCTCTCTATTTATAGTGTTTGGGCATGAAGAATAGGGAAACAACTATTAGCAATGGAAAATTACAACAGAAAAGGGAGATAAAATAAAAATCACAGTTAAACGGAGAAATCTGAATATTTGACTACGAGCCTAATTGGGAAGCAAGGCGGAAAGTTGACAAGCCAATTTGGGAGGGAAAAGTAGCTGGAGCAAATTCCATAGATTTTCCATGTGGTGCTGGTCGTTGGAAAACACAGACTGAGGTGACTACATGGCGTGCACTCATTGGCTGAGGCGTTCTAACGTGTGGTGAGTGCAACACAGCTGGCTAACTCTCATGAGCACTGATGCAAGGGGACGGTTAGGAATTTCATTGACAATCCGTGCAAAGGGATTGGAATTGGAGCTGATTTGCGCTAAGCCCCACTAACGCGGCTGAGGAGGAACACGGCTTGGCTAGCTTCAGCTGTGGCTCGGACCTCGATTTGGCTAGTTTGGAGAATGTTGGAGCACGTTTTTAGTGTGGCTTTCATGGCTGAATTTTTTGGCTTTTTACTGTTTATTCTTCTACAATTACATAAGCAAAAACTAGACATTTTCCAATTACAATATTTAAATAAAGATCATGAAAAATGTGATTAAAGCTCAAATAATTTATTATTTATCCAACAATAAACAGCATTAAGTGTACATTTTGTGTGCTAATCACTACCCATTGTAGGAAAACCAGAAAAATCGTGTGCATGTTATGTTTTATGTGAAAAAAGTACAATAAGTGTTCAAAAGAAATATATGACTTTTATGAGATCATACATGGCATAGTTATTCATGTTACACATCAATTCTACATATTGGACATAGGCTCACTTAGTTATAGTGATGCAGACAAGAACATTTCTTAACATTAGTAGTAGGATGCTAGATGATTGGTTGACACACTCCTTTGAACCTGTAGACTTATGTATATGGACAAAATTGACCTGTTTCTGGGACTTTTCACTACTATATTTTTTCATGAATGTAAATGATCTATTAAATCGTACATATTACAATAACAATCTTGTGATGCAGTTGAAATGAATTTCTACTTATTGGACATTAACACATATGGTTTTTGTAATGTATATGACGGCGTGCCTTGGTAGTGTTGATTTAGAGGTCAACTGGTTTGCTCAAAGTTTGTGACTCCATGTATTTACAAGGGCACACTTTTATCTAAATATTATATTGTGGTATTTGTAATTACTATGAGATTGTTATAAAGTATGATTTGGGTGGCTTATCATTTTGAGATGTAAATTATTGCAAATATTTTATCGTCGATCTATCTTTTTGTGTAAAGACCCATAGTTGTTTGTAAATTATGAGGTTTTTAGAAAAAAAAATTCATATTATCCCACTTTTATCATAAATAATTATATTGACTATAAAAAAATATAACTTCACCTAGCTTAATTGTACATTAACATTACGATTAAGTTAGACGGGTGTCATAGATGCGCTGTGGGCTTATCGAGCCAGCTATAAAACACTGATTGGAATGTCACCTTACTGGTTTTTTTGGGAAAGTTTGCCACCTTTCGATGGAACTAGAGCACAATGCATATTGGA
Organism: Artocarpus heterophyllus; assembly: GCA_025403435.1. NCBI lineage: Eukaryota > Viridiplantae > Streptophyta > Magnoliopsida > Rosales > Moraceae > Artocarpus > Artocarpus heterophyllus. The sequence continues at coordinate 13,488,471 of CM046331.1, forward strand.
CAATCAAGAACTTGAACTTTGATTTGAACACCGCCAGTGAAAAACATCTCTTGCAACTTAATTAGAAGGATGAGTTCTGTCTTCAAGCTTATGAGAATGCCAATCTTTACAAACAGAAGACAAAGAGATCGCATGATAAGAACATTTTAGAGCGCCACTTTGAGCCTAGCCAACAAGTTCTACTCTTCAACTCCCATTTGAAGCTCTTTTCGAGCAGGCTCAATTCTAGATGGTTGGGACCTTTCACCATCACCAAAGTCTACTGCTATGGAGCTATAAAGGTTGAGAAAGAAAGCTCAAAGAGGACTTTCAAGGTGAATGGGCATAGACTCAAGCATTACTTGGTGGTGCCATTGATCACCAAAAGGCCACCATCACCTACCTGACCTAAAGTGAAGAAGGAAGAAATCAAATAAGAGCCTACATGTCCACATTTTCAAGTGTGAATTGGGGGAGTTTCTTCTATCATTTGTCTTTTTTTTTCTTTATTCTTTTTTCTTTTTTCAACATTGAAGACAATGCTTATTTTAAGTTTAGGGGTAAGAAAGTAGGAAAAAAAACAAAAAAAAAAAATAAAAATTTGAAATAAATGAATAACTTGAGATAATGTTGTGGTTTCTTTGGTGACTTTGTTCAATCCAATGATAAGAACCATGGTTGACTTGGTTGCATAGCTTTTACAAAAGTGTTGATATTGCTTAATTAAGTATGTTTTTAATTCTTGAGTTAGTTTCATGTTGATTGTGATTATTTCATATTGTGCATTATGTCTTGTTCTTTAAGTTGTTACATTGTTGGAGAAAGTTTATGTGAATATGTGATTTTCGTTAATCTCACAAGTCCTAGATTTGCTTGATTTGTTTTCAAGACAAAATCCTAGACCTTACTTCATTAACGAAATGACTTAGGCCTTCTTTGGATCATTTGAGCCTTTTTGAACCTACCTTGACAAAGATATATCCCTAGTATACCCCATTTGAGCCTATTTTTTTTCTTTCTTTATTAAACAACATTTTTAGTTTAGCCATTAAATAATTTCTATTATTTTACCCTATTCTAAGCAAGTTGATCTTAGTAAGAATTATTTTTGAGTTATGCTAAGTTATTAGAGGAGGGGTGAAGCTTAGATAGTTTTATTTTTTTGTTTTCTTTTTATGTTTAAAAAAAAGAAGAAAAGAGAAAAACAGGAAAAAGGAAAAGGTATTACACCTTTGGCTCAAAAAAAGATTAAAAGTAAGAAGTTTAGGGATGTAGAAGCTAAAAAAAAGTAGAAGAAAAAGGAAATAAAAAAATAAAGTGGTTGGCAAATGAAAGTTGAAAGAACCAAGTTTGGGGGTATTACTTGGAAAGAGAAATAAAACTATACAAAAGTCCTAGATTGGTTAATGTGCTTAGGTTGTGACTTGAGCTACATAATTTTCTTATGTCTTGCCTTCACTTAAGCTTTACATTACAAGCTTAAAGAGCCTTAATGAACCTTGGTTATACATTGTAATGCCCCAAAATTAATTAAGTGTTATTAGTGTATAAAATGGTAAATTAGTGTGCTATGATGTATTTTAAAACTTAATTTAACTATTTTGTGATATTTCTAAATTAATGTTATTTCTAATTATTTTTAATCATTTTAAATCACTCTTAATTATTTTTATTTGTTATTTTAACTTTTTAAAACAAAACAATTTATCAAATGCCAACTACGTCCCTTTTCGCAAAACCGTGGATGGCTCACTGTTTTCCCTCTGTAAGCCTCTCTCTCTCTATTTATCTCTCTCCCTCACTTTTCCCTCTCACTCTCTCAGCCCACTTTCTCTCTCCCCCTCCTTCTACCTCTGTGTTTTCCCCCTCTCTCTCCCCTCTCTTTGATTTAAAAATTTTGAATCCAAGCTTTGATTCCTAGCTAGATTGGAGGTCAAGGAACACGATTGTGCTTCCGCAAACTCATTTTAAAGCTCCAGTTTGAGGTAAATACTTTTGTTTTCAAATTTTCAAACTTTGCTTCAATTTTTAAATTTCTTTAAAACATTGTAATCTAGGTTTTGTGAGCTTGGAAAACCTTTAATCTAATTTAGTATAGCACAATCTAACTTGAATCTAAGCTAGATTAAACAAAAATCAAGATAGAATAAAGTTTTTCTATTTTTCTCATCTTTAGTTTTCTTTAAAAACCCTTGAACAAATCTTGTTTAAATGTGTTTAAAGGTGTTTTAGTATATTTTTCTATCATCTATGAATGTTTTGTATGCCTGGAAACTCAGAAAATAGGTTGGGAATGAATATTTGTGCTCAAGAGGCCAAAGCTCGAATTTGGAAGTTTCCAGATTTTTCTAGTTCAGTAGGCCAAACTCATGAGTTCAGTAGGCCAGATTCATCTCATCGGTAGGCCAGATTCATAGTGGGTTTGGCAGGCCAAACTATGCAGTTCGGTAGGCTAGATCAGGGAAGCCGGTAGGCCGATCGGGCTTTACAAAAATTTGTTGTTTTTCATCGTTTTTACTGTTTTGAACCCAGATTGAGATTTTAACTTTATAGTATGATTTTTGAAACATTAATGGCACACTAAGGCACCATGAGATAGGTTAGTAGTGTAGAATATCTTAGGTTAGATATTGACAAACTTTGTTTATGTTTAAAGTTGTTTGTGGTTTCGTAAGCTAACGTATAGTGAAGTGAGGCTACGATGTTGAGTTGCAGTGCTAGACATTGTGGTAGGACTGCTACCCCTTCTTTGGTAGCTAGGTTTTAAAATGGTTTCGGCCTTAAAATGATTTCCTTCAAAATGTTTTCAAAGAATGATTAAGAAGAGATTTTACTAGCGTTTTCATAAACTGTTGAATGATGATATAGTCATAATGAACAACATAATGAATGGAGATGAATACACTTGGTAAAATGAGATTTTTAATAACTATAGAAATGCATAGTGGGCATGACGCCATATTTAGAGATCAGGTAGTGTAGAGTGCGACCTTAGGGCAGGTCCCAAACTAGGCTACTACAGTGGTGATACTTATGCTTTGCCCAAGAAAAGATAATAATATCCTTTCTAGATGAACAATGAACAATTTTGGTAAGATTGATTTTATTGAATCTATCTATTCAATTATTTATTTAATTTTTTTCTAAATATTTTCTTAAATGATGCATTTTATATTCAAAATTAAATGTCTTTTTTAAAGCCTACTCCTACTAAGCCTTTCGCTTACTTTTTATTTGTTTTCAAACCTTTTCCCTTAGGTAGAATTCAGCTTAGGATTGACCGGGAGTCCATCGAGCAGACTTGCGAGCAGTAGAAGAATCTTGAGTAGGTTATTTGTATTATTTAATCAAGGCATGTATTGTTTTTTTTTTTTTTTGGCTTCCCTTTTCTCATATTGGACTATGGTTGCAATTTATTTATTGTTGATATTATGTGTGTGCATAAATTATGGGCCCGGTGGGACCCAACATGTATCTCTCTTTCTTTATTTTATTTTATTTTCCTCTTATCTGTTTTATTATTTTAATAATCATTTAAAAAGTTTTAAATCCACCATATTTTTCATAATTAACTAATTCTTTTAAAATGGAAATTCTAATTGAAATTTAATTAATTAAATTAATTAACCTGCCACATCACCTCCTGGATTTCGGGGCGTGACATACATCGATCTACATTAATAGAGAAAGACATGAAAAAACAAAGCTATAGGACTTGTTAATGCATCCTTTGAGATTGATGTCCATTTCAACAATTTGCATAAGCTTATCCAAAATATATGCAATAAAAAATGAAAAGGCTACACACACGCCCATTTAAAAAATCCAATTGAAAATGGGACATACTCTATGATTAATTACAAAAATTAGTCAACATTCATATTTTTTATTAAGCTATGGCCTTTACTCAATCTTTAAGGAATGCATTCAAAATCATCATTTTAATGCAATGCTCCCCTAATCAATTTTCAGTTCTCTTTACGGCTTTTTTTCTTATTTTTGCTTGAGCTAACAAACTGTTACGTTTAGGGGTATCATGACTTTACCATACCATGTAAAGTTTTTTCACCACTCTATCATCCATAAAAATATGCTAGTTCTTAAAATTTTTAGCTTATTCTTAGTATATTTTATTAAATTTTGAATTTTAATTTATCATGTAATTTTGGTTTTATTTAATTTCATTTCTTTTTAATTCCTCTCTTTTAGTTTTGATTTAGTTTTATTTTACTTTAGATTTTTATTATGTTTTTATTTTATTTTTTTAGTTAGCTTAGTTTAGGTTTATTAATTTTTATTTTATTTTCCTTTAAATTATATATTTTATCTCAATTGTCTACATAAAATAAGGCGAAAGGGGCTAAAATGTCAAATTGGAGCAAAATTGGGGGGTTAAAAAAGATAGCAAAAATTTGAATTTTAATTGTTTGAACAAAGACGCTTGCGGGACTGAAAAAGGACCTCGAACTGTCCATCTAGGCTGTCAGATCAATCCAAGTGCTATCAGATTCACGTGTGCACCTCAACTCCGACAAGGGAGCATCTCCAGCAAAGCACAACAGTAGTTAGGCAATCCAAAACCAGCATGCATCCCACTGTGCATGCCGCATTCCCTACAACATGTGATCGAATGTCTTGCGCTTATCATCTGTTCCCGTGCACCCCAACATGCGTCCAATGTCGTTTCTGTTAGACCTGCATGCCCTAAGGAGTAAAAATTTATTAAGCTTTTGGAGACAATTTTATCAATAAAGAATTTATTTATTATTTATATACCAAATCTTGTCCTCTTTACGTTCATATTTGTTGAATGTATGTTAAGCAAACAATAGTCTGAGACTGTCAGTCTAAACCTTAAAGAATTGGGCATATGATGGACAGATTATGCGGAAGACACGATTCTTAAAGTGACAGTCTAAATCTTAAGATCTGCAATCGAGGGAATAAAGTTGGACGCTTTATTCATGTAAACATTGTTATGTTGTCTATATTCCTATTGGGAGATGGTTTGTCTTGGCCATCAAAGGTGGACTCTATGAATAGAAACATTGGCACATTGTTATAAGTGATGATGTGTTAGATCGAGACATAAAGTGAATTAATTTGGATTAATAATTTTGTCTTAGCAAATCAATTCACTTTAAACAATCATTTGTATTGTATCTTAATCCTGAGATGAATTATGGCCCGTTGTCTTCACTTGTGTCTTTTGATGTACCAAAGGGTGACACTCACATTTTAATAGTGGTATGCATGTCGGTACGTTGGAGGCATGACTCTTGATAGCGTAGACCTATTATTCATAGATATGAAATCCATAGCTTTTCTTTAGGAGTAGTGATATCATCTTATATGCGTTATTCTGTAATTGAAAAACTAGAGCGCTTAACCATTTGGATACATAGTGTAACCGAATAGTATACTACCTTTGGGTGGTAATTTTTCAAATGGTGAGATAATGGAACGTGAAATAAAAATAATCGGAAAGGTAAAACAGAACTTGTCCTTAAGCCGGTTATGGATAATCCTATGGGGATACGATACACTATGCTATGTCATGGAGACTTAGCTATACATAGATCAAGAGTGCTACTCCAAGCTTTTAGTGGAGTAACATTGGAGTTTATAATTATGAAATATATATATGGGATATTAGGTTTCATAATTATCAAGAGCTTGAACTAAATAGGTCCATTTGGTCCCCTTTGCTAGCTCACAACATCCTGTAACGATACAACGTGCTTTTCTAATAATTGCTGACTTATGTCAGATTTATTAGATTGGTTGAAATTTGGAAGAATTAAATAATTTATGTCTGTTTATCGGTTGAATTAATTTTATGACGAAATTAATTCAAAATAAACTTGTTGAATTATTAGGATCGGATAATTCTTGTCTGTTTATTAGTTGATTTAATTTTGAATAAATTAAATCAAGATAAACTTATAGAATTATTAGGAATTCATTTATTTTCCTAGAGATTATCTAGATAAAGTTGTTTTAATTAGATAACTTCTCTATTGGGTTATTTGAATTAAAACTAAGACTTTATCCTATAGAATCTTGGGTGAAAAATAAAAGATTCGCTGAGATTTTTTTGGCAGTTCGGCATGCCGATCCTCAAGTTCGGCCTACCGATTAGGCAGATCGACCTACCTATACACAGAAAAAAGATCACGCATTTTCACATGGATTTCATCAGATATTGATCTGAATTTGATTCTGATTCGAGTTTTTGAAACCTTATCTGATAAGGACTGATCCTAGACCCAACCTCTATAAATAGGGAGTGAGTCTTATAAGTTATTTAGATCAATTGAGAGATTAAGAAAGAAACTCTACTGGTGAGAATTTGAAAACTCCCCGAGAGCTCTTGTTCACAAATCACGATCACCAGCTTTAGGTTCTCTCAATTGGTTGAAAGGAGAGTCACCTGTAGGAAGAGCTGTATGTGTGAGCCCACACTCAGTCCAATTGTGGATAGAGAATAGCAAAGAAGGACAGTTGGTTAAGGCCCTTTTGGAATGTTACTTCTCTTCACGGATTGTAGAAGTTCTTCGGCATTCAAAGGTTAGTAAGATCTGGTTAATTTATGCATATAGCGTGTCAAACTTGTGTTTTAGAAAATACTCTAATATAAAATTTTTAAATTCCGCTGCGTATTATTTTTCCAACAGTTTCACTACGCAACTTCCCAATAATGCTCATCCAATTTTGTTGCTCCACGTGTCAATTGTGAAAAGGAAAAGAATATATTAAAAAGAAGGAGCCTTAACTGGTGTCAAGGGAGTCTAGAGAGCTACTGGTGTTTTTGAAGAGCGAGCCAAGCACACCATAGGTTTTCTTAGAGAAAGACAGCTTATTCCAACCCTAAAAAAGGAAAATAAATAAATATAAAAAAATATTTCCAAATTTTTAGTGTGGGACAATCAACCTCCAAATTTTGTCTCTCATCTTCTTGAAGATCCAAGTTGAAAAGGAGTTTGAATAGCATTTCAAATTAGTTTATCCTTGAAATTATCCTCTTTATTTTCACTTTGAAAAATTTTGTGAAGATGATAGATATTTGGTGTCAAATTTTTAATTTTATTCACACTTTAATATTAAAAATGTTTTAGTTTGACTATTTAGGGTTGCCATGTAGCTTTAATGACGGATTTTAAGTTATCTTACTTTAATTGATTTGTGTTTGGTTATTGGTATTTTTTATCCCATTATGTGTTTAAAGTTCTTAATAATTTGGCTACTCATTAGGTAACATTATGGGACTAAATTTGAAATAGAAAATGAATGTTTAGTCTTGATCAATAATAAAATAACATAGGTAATATACAATAGGAATAGACTTTTTTACGTGTGTAATTATTTTTAACGTCTTTGCTTAACGAATTTGTGTTTATTGATTCTCTATAGGGATATAAGGAAAAGGGGTGGTTTAATTAACATGAATATACCAATTAGTTTATCAAAAAAGACAAGTGGGTGGTTTACTGCATTCAACTAATGACTCCATTAATTGACATTAATCAAGTAGAGTCGAAGAATTAACTCAAAAGAAATTAAAAGGACGAAATTGCAACCTTAGAACCTAGTTCATTGATTTTCACATTAGAACTTGATTTATTTTTATTTAATAGTTACTAATAGCTTTTAATTTATTTGTTTTGTAATTTTATTTTAAATTTGATTATTTAAATAAAATTGGATTGATATAATTTTAGTAATTAATGAAACATATAGTATTAATCGTTGTGGGAACAATCTCTACCTATTATTATATTACTTGTTGCAATAACTTGGGCTTCCATTTAATTTTCAACATGCAACACCCTGAATTAAATTAAGTGTTATCAGTATATAAAATGGTGTATTAGTGTGTCATAATGTAATTTGAACTTAATTTAACTATATTGTAATGATTTCCTAATCAATTTATTTTTAAATCATTTTAATTATTTTATTTACTTCTATTTGCTATTTTAAATTTTTGAAACAAAAACAATTTGTCAAATGCTTAATATATCTTACATAGAAAACCATGTGCTGAGGACATGGTTTTACCAGAGCAAAACCACTCCCCCTCTCTATTTATCCCTCTCCTCCACTCTTTCTCTCTCTCTCTCTCATGCTGCTCTCTCTCCCTCTCTCTTCCTCTTCAAATTTTGATCCAAAAACTCCAATCTCGAGCCTCACTCCTTCTTGATTGGAGCTAAGGGATGAAGGTTCAAGCTCCAAATCCCCCTCAAAAAAAGTCCAATTCAAGGTTAGATCCATTTCTCTAAAACTTTGAAATTTTGTTTTGAATTTCTTCAGAATGTTATATTCCAAGATATGTGATCTTAGGAAACCTTTCTAAGTTGGTAAGACCCGAATCATCTAGAATCTAGGTTTTGTTTGATGAAAAATGAATTTGAATCAAGTTTTTTTTTATTTTTCCTCTATTTTCCCTTTTTTGGATTTAATTAAAATTTTCTATGTAAATTTTGTTTAATGTGTTTAAAAGTATTATACTATGTTTTTCTATCATGTATTAATGTTTTGTATGCCTGGGAATTGAGAAATTAGGTTGGAAATGAAGATTTGAGCTCGGGGAGGCCGAAGCTCGAATCTGGAAGTTTCTAGATTTTTCTAGTTTGGCAGGCTGGATTTAAGAGTTCGGTAGGCCAGCCGAGCCAGGGAAACCTACAGGCCGACCTGGCTTTACAAAAATTTATTGTTTTTCACTTGTTTTTACTATTTTAAACCCAGATTGAGATTTTAACTTTATAGTATGATTTTACGGATATGAAGGGCACACTAGGACACCATGAGATAGGTTAGTAATGTAGAATATCCTAAGCTAGGTATTGATGAACTAAGTTTATATTTAAGGTTGTTCACGGTTTCATGTAGCTAACGTATAGTAGAGCGAGACAGCGGTGCTAAGTCGCGGTGCCAAATATTGAGGTAGGACTCTTACCCCTTCTTTGATAACCATGTTTTGAATGATTTTGGCCTAAAAATGAATTCTTCCAAAATGCTTTTCAGTGAATGATTGAAAAAGATTTTTAATAGTTGTTTCATAAACAGTAAAATGATGTGATTTTCATAATGAACCACATAATAAATATAAATGAATATACTTGATAAAAACAAGATTTTAATAACTATAAAAGTGCATAGATAGGCATGATGCCATACTCAGAGATCAGGTCGTCTAGATTGCGACCTTGGGGGCAGGTCCTGAAACCCAACTAGGCCACTACGGTAGTGATACCTATGGTTTGCCCAAGAAAAGATAATAATATCCTTTCTGGACAAACAATGAGCAGTTTTTGGTAAGATTGATTTAATTGAATTTATTTATTTGTTTATTTATTTAATTTTATTTCTAAATATTTTCTTGAATGATGAATTCTATATTCAAAATTAAATTTTTTAAAACCTAGTCCTATTGAGCTTTTCGTTCATTTTTTATTTGTTTTCAAACCCTTCCCCCTCTAAGTGGAGTTTAGCTTATGACCGATTGGAAGGCTACCGATCAGGCTCACCAGCAGTAGAAGATTTTGAATAGGTTATTTAAACTAATTAATTAAGGCATGTATTATCTTAATTTTCCTTTTCTCATTGGACTGTGGTTGTAATCTTAATTATTGTCGATATCATGTGTATGCACAAGTTGTAGGCTTAGTAGGACCCAACATTTATTACTTTCTCTTTCTTTATTATTCATTTTCCTTTTTTCTCTGTTTTATTATTTTAATAATCCTTAAAAGGTTTTAAATTTATTTCCTTTTTATAATTAATTAATCCCTTAAATTAGTAATTCTTAACTAAAATTTGATTAATTAAATTAAATAACTTGCCATGTCACCTCTCAAATTCTAGGGCGTGACACAACAACAACTAAATAACAAATTCAATAAATAAAAAACTAAATAAAACCATTGCCAAAATCATGTATGGAGCCGGCGATGGCAGAGAGATGGTGACGGCACAATGGGAGCATGACGGGATGACAAAAGAGAGAGAGAGAGGCCACAGAGGGCTACAGAGGATGAGATTGGGTGATGGGGGAGGGCAATGTGGATGGTGACGGGCTTGGGTGAGACTTGGACTTGGGCGTGGGTGAGGGCGATGGCAACGAGGACAAAGATAGTGAGGACAATGGATATTTGGATGGACAGTAGTGCAGTGAAGCTCAGAGAGAAAGAAAGAGAAACAGTAATGATATAGAGAGAGAAAAAGCGATGGAATCGTCATGTAAAAAGTGGCACACAAGTCCAAGGGATGGACTATTCCATATTTCACTTAATAAAGGCTTTAATAACGGTTTTTAAGAAAACCATTGTCAAATTACTATTCCCTAAGCTGCTATTTCTAGGGATGGACTATTCCATATTTCACTTCTCAATAAAGGCTTCAATAATAGTTTTTAAGAAAACTATCGTCAAATTACTGTTCCCTAAGCTGCTATTTCTAGTAGTGAACGATGAAATCTAAGATGCACAGACAAGATATGAAACCAAGGAAACAAGACGAATCTCAAATAGTGGAAAATATTACAGCTCATTTTTTGTTTCCAATTTTTCCAAACCAAAACGATGGTTTTACAAATATCACACAAATTTGAATTGCAAAATTAGTTGCAAAACATCCACGTCAACCTTCAGTAATTGCAGAGACGCATAACCCTGTTTGTTATTGTCAATTTTCCTTCAGATTCGAGCTAAGACAATCTTTGGGACTCCGGCAATAATGCTCGATACTTAATGTTTTGATATTGCAATAATGTTACAACCATGTGCAATAATGTTGACATCGTTGAGGTTGTTGATATTTTATTTTTAGCTAATATCGTGGATATTATCAATGTCGACAAATATTCAGAAAAAAATAGACATCTTCAGAAAATCTTTTAAGTTTTTCTTTTAATTTTGTACAGTGCTAAAATAATCAATATGATCACAAGATTTGAACCAAGTTAATAACATAAATAATACAATTTTGGTCTAATATGAGAGTTATATTGCTTACTGTAAAAGAATACTATCATTATATATATTGATTATGATTCTAATAATATTTTACATACTTAGTACAAACAAGGTGCAATAATGTAATAGAGTGCATAAAAAAAACTACCACCAAATATTATAATGTACACGCAAGCTTCAAATATTTTTAATACTAAAAGGACATTCTAACTGGTTAAAAAGCAATATGTAAGTTTTGATCTTAATTTGAGCAATATATCTGCCAAGATATTACCCTTGAAAATAGTTCTAGAGGTAATTATTGATGTACCACATGCATGTTTCTTGATATCTTCTTATTGTTAACTAATAAATTGGATATTGTTGATTTATCCAACTTGATGAGTAGTCTTCATAGAGTTGTAATAGCATCTCAGCACTAATTTATGGTGCAGGGTATATATGTATATCAAAGAAACTATCTTTGTTTTGTACTTCTTAACTCATCCCAGTTTGAGAACTATCAAGAATATAATATCCATAAGAACTTTAATTAACTCCTAATTAAGCTCATGGAGTCAAAACTCAGGCAACAATCCTCATCAGTTTGACTCATTTGAGTTGTACCACGTTTTCATATACTCCATAAACAATAATTGGAACAAGTAGACAAAATAGTAAAAATATTGTGCACGTATCTTCATGTAACATGACATAGGGCTCTGCATAAGAGTAACAACTATTCATTTTGAAAGTAAAAGGTATTTAAAGACTAATTGAGTCTTAATAAATACTTTTTAATGGTATTTAGGTTCCAAATTGATTTATGTGCAAAAAAGAAAATTTTCCTAGCTTTTGTGATCATTTTATAGAAATTTTCAAAAATATCCTAGATTTTCAAGGATGTTTTACCTATTGTTATAGGTCTTTGTGGATATTGTAGATATTTTATGGACACCCCCAATACCCATATTGAGACTTCAAAACAATATTGTCATGGCAATATTGACAATATCGTGGACATTTTTATCTTTAATTATAACTAAAAAAAAGCAGTCACGTTTAATGATTCATCTTTCAATTGAGTAATATTTCGAATTAATTCATTCTTTTACCATTTTTTAATTAAAAAGTTGTCTGAGGCAAAACTTTTTTTTAGCTTATCCGCCATTAAATCTTACTTTTTTTTTAACCTAATCTTATGTCTGACGCAGTTGTGCGGATGATTTTGTGGTTTTGGCTGGAGACTAATCCTTTATTCTTATAATAAACGCATCATTATTGATTAACTTAGTCAGCTAATTTGGCTTCCGAATGATGAAAGAAGACTACGCGACAGGTCTATATACTGTCTTGGTAATGGTCTGGCAGCTCTATGCAACTTTTTTTCTTTTTGCTAATGCATCTGTCACTTTTTTAATTGACATTAATGTTAATTAGGCGATAATGTTTGAAAATTCTAAGAGCTGGAAACCAAAGTCGGTTACTAAATAGTTATAGGATACTCCATTCGGCTATTAAACAAAACACTATCCTTTTTTATCAATTTGGCAACATGTTACTTGTAGCGATGACTTTTGTGGTCGCTAGAAGTCAAAATGTGGAATTTCAGATTTCGTTTTCATATTATATAATAGAAGATTTGAGGAGATCTTGGATTGATAGCCTGTTTAGTTATTTTTCTTTATTTTGTGTAAAAAAATATGGAAAATATCTCTTCTCTTCATTTTTCCTGATATATTTATTTGGGATTGATTTTCTTTCCGTGTAATTACCGTTATAGTCAAGGAGCTTAATTGACAGATGGTTGTCATGTTTCTTTTACGAGACCATGTATATGTCATATTTCAATATCAATTGAGCAGAGTTACTTCTCCTCTATTCCTTCTAGAGAGTGTTGTCGCTATGACCTCATTCTAGAAGGATCCATTCCACGGCGCTTGATGTTTAAATTTTTCACGTTGATTTTAGTTTATTCATGAATTTTTTCTTTTAAAGGATATTGATGAATTGCTGACGATCATCATTTTGCACGTGTTAATGTTGATTTTTTGTTTAAGAATTTTAGTGATGATTATGATTTTAAGTACTAATATTGATGATACGTTATAGAACAGGGAGGCTGTTATGACCATGGGCTTGGTAAGGACTTGACTACACCTTCAACTATGTTTTAACTTTTTAGTATAGAAAAAATCCAATCTTCCTTCAACTTTGTCGCTTGCACATTATGGGGGGAAAGAATGTTTCTAAATGTCTTACTCTTTATCAGTTACCTCCCTTCCAGAGGTACATAAAATTGACATTGTGATAGAAACCAAGAACATTTTGAAGTACGATTGAATCGGTGCTCCGGAATTTTTAAACGCTTTCGTACACCACTTTAATTGTGCAAAAGAGTCAAGAAATTTAAATTCCTATATCCATATTCGTCTGTCACATTAGCAAAATTTTAACGTAGCATTCATTTTAAGATTTCAAAACCTTTTAATCTATAAAAGATTTGTTATGAATAGTGTGTTTACCGATGTAGTTCTAACTTATTAATTTTAACTGTTAATGAGTAAAACTCTGTGACAACCATAATTTTTTTGAGGTAAAGAGTAGGTTAAGCAGCTTATATCATTAAAGACACTATCTCCTAATAGTATGTGGCCTTTTAGGGTGAATCCGAAGAGCAAAATGTTGTAGACTTAGGCCCGAAGCAGACAATATCATGCTAAGTGAAGGTATGGGTCGTTATAGATGGCATCAAAGTCTTGACTCAGCCAAAAGTGTAGCCGACGAGGACATTGGGCCCCAAAAGTGGGATAATTTATGACAACCATAACTCTCTTGAGCCGAAGAGTTCCAAGAAAGAGTAGTTAGTGCAGTCCTACATCGCTTGAGAATAGTTATAGGCAATGGTTCATAAGTGATAACACTACCTCCAATACCATGAGGTTTTTGAAGCAAAGCCCAATAGCAAAACCGTTCAAGCTTAGGCCCAAAGCGCATAATATCATGCTAAGTGGAGGCGCAAGTTGTACTACAGTGTAAATCAAAAGTATGCTATAGTGTAAAGCTATCACATGGTATAATGTTTTAGTTCTAGCTCATAGTTCTAACTGCATTTCCAAACACACTTTTAGCAATGAATTAAAAATTTTTAAAATTTCTAGGTGTCATAGAAGGGAAGGTAGGGGACTTACAAGGCTGCCAACCCAACTCCTTCGCCCCAAGACTAATGGTTCATGCCGTTGTTTAGCACCATCTGATATCCCCCATCCCTGAATAATACCTGTCCAAGTGAGTAGAAATCCTAAGATTTTTAATTTCGGAACTTTTCAATTGTTTATTTTTTTGGAAAAGTATTTCTAATTTATCTTTTATCAAATTTCCCATTATTAAACCAACTATAAGCAATGTCATCATTTCCGTTAGAGTAATAGACGAGTGTGACGGTAGGGTCAACTTGAAGCTTTTTATAAATGAGGGGTGAAATGAATGGTTTTAAAAATTCACGTGAAATGTTGAACTAGGGTATGATTTGGAGGAATTTCTGATATTAATTGTATATATATGTGTGCATATGTACGTAGCTTTCATTTTGTAACGATATGGATATAGATAGTTGTCAATAAATTGCAATGACTGAAAGAATTCTGAAGGTTTACGAGTTAAAAATCTCATTTTCTTTTCCAGAAGTAAACAATGGAAGTAAAGTCAAGTCAGTCTGCAAAAAATCCAACTTGGCAGCAACCTCACGTTTTTCCCACCCGCTCTTATGAATCAAGTTCTTACAATGGTCATGGTAGCACATTTTTAGCAATCTAGATATAGACAACTGCAAATGCTACTTTTAGGTAATTTATTTTAAAGAAATGCCAAATATCTTCATATAATCGATCCTTAATAATCTTCCTTGCCTAATGGGGTTTCAAACGCTTTCATCCTTCTTAGAATTCCTCAGGGAAGCTTGCAAAATCTTCCTCCAAAATGGGAGAATGATACAATGTATTACCCTACTCTTCATCTTCCTAAACTCAATCCTCTTATTCCCGAATGTTTTTTTCATCAACCTTTTCGTCAAAGACTTCTTCTCCAAGCTACAAAATGTTCTACTTTACCCAAGTAGCACTCATCGTCGACCTCCTAGTCTGCGCACAGGTGCATCTAGGAAAGATGATCTCTTGCTCTTCTTTGGAGTAGAGTCGATTTTCCTTGTATCCGTTGCTTTCATCTATTTATTTTTTGAAGTTGCCACAATCGTGGCATCGGCAGCAAACTATGGTGGAACAGAGTTACATGTCAAGGAAGTACTGTCAATTGTTGGTAAATCATGGAAGAGAACATTTTTTATTTTCTCCTGCACAACCTTCTTCGATCTAGGTTATACCGTCTTTGTTTTATCACTAATGTTATTTCCCTTTGATCTGATCTTCATCAATCCAAAATCGAATGCAATATCTTCCTTATTTATCTTAGTTTTCATCCTCGCTACCCTCTTCAATTTTTACTTGGCTATAGTTTGGACTCTAGCACTTATTGTTTCAGTACTAGAAGAGAAGTGTGGAATTGAAGCACTCGGGAAGGCTTTAGACCTTGTCAAGGGCTTGAAGTTGAAAGGGTTTCTCCTTAATCTCCTGTTTGGAGGATTATCACTTGCTTTGTTGCAATTGTGGAGGATGATGAGCCACAAATCTCAATTAGCAGAAATAATTAAAATAAATAATGCCGTTAAATTTTTTATCTTGATCTCGAGCAGCTGCCTACTTCGGGTATTTTACTTGATCTCTTACACGGCCTTGTACTATGAGTGCGAAAAAGAACTTGTGGCCAAAAAATTTAATTTAATTTACTGTGGAATGTACCAAAATACCGGCCGAAACACAAACTTGATCATCAGAATACCGTGATGAAGGTAGGAATATATGTATACAAAAAAAAAAAAGGAATGTTAATATTGGGGATTTTATGTTCTACTATAAAGGTAGGAACATTTGTATGAGATTTTATGCTCTACTATAAAGTTTTCTGATCCTTTTGGTTTATAGAGTTTCTTAAAGCAAGAGTAATAGGAAAGTACATTCCTATTCGAAACTGCTTAACAAGATTGAAATGTATAGCGAACTGAAGCCTTTTTGTTGGAAAGTTTACGTAAAACCTTCGAGCTGGCATATTGTACAAATGCTTGCCAAGGATATCAAAATGGTTCCATTAACCTTGTATAACCACGTTCAATAATCCATGGTCTTTCCATTATTCAACACAAGGTTAAGGTAGCTTCGGCCAACGAAAACGTCACTGACATATATGAAAAGTGAAAACGCGACATAATACAACCTTTCATCGAAAATTGAAATGAAGGAAATATTAACATGCCATTTTTCAGCACTTAAAAACACCTCAGAATGACCATTTTAAAAATGTTTCTAAAAGTAGATTGAGATTTGGGCTAATTTACACGAATGTCATAAAAATAAAACTTGGATTGCTTTACGCCACGGATATATATATATATTCAAAGAGAATGTTATAGACACAGCGGCACACTGTATTTTGTATTCCAAACATACACCAACTAGTATGTAATATCCATTGTGGATACCAGCCGGTATATAGTATCCGCCACAGTTACCAGCCGATAACTGCCAAGGCCAGGGGCACCACGTCCGTCTCTGCCGTACAAAAAGTTGAAAAATTAAAAAAATGAAAAAGAAGTATAGTATACACCAGGTATTCACCGTGATTCCGACCTATTAATGTTTAGTATTCACATAATACAAGTTGTACCGACAGCGGCACAACCACCGAAATAACAAAATCCTTCAAAATGCGTGAAAAAATCCCAAAACAAAATTAGAATAGTTCGTAAAATTACAAACAAAGACACATAAATTATAATAATTGCAAATTTTGAAAAAAAAAGAAAAAAGAAAAAAGAAAAAAACTCAAAATGCAGATCTGGTTGTAGGGTCCTGGGTAGGGGGCACAGGGGAAGGTCGCAATTGGACAAGGTAGAGATCCTCGGCGAAGTACGGATCAAGAGATTTGGAGATCTTCTTCGCTTAGTTATATCCGGAAATCGAGACATAGATGGAATCAATGAAGACGAAGAGAGACGTGTCACAACCGTGCAAATTTGATCTCCACATATCTTTGTGCAAAGAAAACTATCGATGAAGAGAGACGTGCCATAGTCGCGTAAATCTCAGCTATCAGGTGTATAGATCATGGCAACGTCGGGGAGACAGAGAGAGAGATCAAGAGAGACGGAGAATAACAGCTTTGCGTGGGGCGGCGAGGGCTGTGACCTAGGTGTTAGCCTTTAGGTGAGAGAGAAGCAGAAGAGAGAGACAAAGAGAGAGAAACAAATCTGATGCTTTGTGAAAAGAAAAAAATTGTCACGCCATTAATTTTATTATTCATTGTTGTGGCATGCATTGTAATAGTTTTATGTGGGTGGTATAATTCAATCCGCATGCAAAAATAGGTGATATGCTGCCTAAATACTTCTTGAGATTTTGTATTGAAAAAAAAGTGATTGTAAGACCCAGGCCCGGTAATGGTTTTCCTCTACAAGGGTTTTTGTCGGACTCTTTACAAAAATGCAATGAAGATGAAGCATGGATTGACTATGCCAAGCACATTATCGTCGGCAGACTAGTTTTGTTTTTCAAGAAGCACAATGGCTCCCTTAGACTGTGTATTGACTATTGGAACTGAATCGGATCATTAAGGAAAACAAAAATCCCCCACTAAAAATCGACATGTTGCTTGATCAGCTAAGGAAAATCATAGAATTTTTCCAAGATAGATCTACAGTAGGGCTAACATCAGCCTAAGGTTAAGGAAGAGGATATTCCTTAAACAACTTTTGATTGTGATACAGACACTTCAAGATTTTAATAATGATGTTGGATTTGATAAATGCTCTTATAGTGCTACAGACTTAATAAACCAGGTTTTCAGCTTTATCTAGATCGGTTCATGATAGTTTTGTCAAAAACATCATGGTAAACTCTAAGACTTGAGAGAAAAATGAGCAGTATTTGAGGATCGTATTCTAGACTCTTCGAGATCATCAACAATATGAAAAAAAGAGGAGTATGATTTTTATTTAACCCAGGTTAAGTTGTTGGGGCATGTCGTATTCAGTTAAGAAATTCATGTGGACCCTTCTAGGATGGAAACAGTGTTATAGTGGGACAAGGAACGTGGCACAAATTCATAGTTTCTTAGGACTTGCAAGATGTCATAGATGGGATGAAAAGGATTTTCCAAAGATTGCGACTTTGTTGATGCAGTTGACTAAGAAAGAGATTCAGTTTCAGTAGGATGACAGATGTGAGCACGCTTTCAAGAAACAGATTCAGTTAACCACTACTCCAACATGACTATACCAAGAAGCGACAAGTTGTACAAAGTCCTACACCGATGCATCGGGCTGAGGACTAGGGAAAATCATGATGCTATATATTTAGGTTTGCTGTGGACAGGTTAACAAAATCTACGCCATATATCTCGTTTTAGCCTACATATTCAAGAAGGGTTCAAGGAGAGTTGTATCTAGCACAAGTCCATAGACTTCATGGAGGTTCCACTATTCATAATATCTGATATAAAAAAAGAGGTTCAATATAGAGTATTACACTCATAGGAAGATCCCACACAAAAGAGTTATACATTTTTGTTTAAGTATTGAGCTTGCAATGAGGTACTTAACTCTGTTTTAGTTTACGCAACAAGTTGGTGTTGTTGCATACTGCCTCGAACTTCCTCTAGAGTTATCGTACGTACATGAAGTGTTCTATGCTTTGAAGCTTTGCAAAGGTCGATTGGATTCTAATACAATCACCCCGTGGTATAGCGTGCCTATCTAAGAAGACACGACTCACAAAGAAATGATGGTTTAGAACATTGATCAGAAGGTGGCAAGTTCCCGCTGCCAAGAGATTCCACAAGTCAAGGTATTGTAGCAACCAATGAGGTAATTTGACCATGACAAGACCATAATTGATGGAAGACTAAAAAATAAAATTAAATTGTTTCCAATGGCATGTTTGTATGCAATTTTGTTTGATATTGTCCAATGGTTTTTTAATTAAATTGTGAATTTATTTTATTTTAATTGGAGTCTCCAGAGCACATATGTTGATAATTATTTGTTTTGAATAAGTCCACATGTTTTTTTTTTGAATTAAATATTTTGTTTCATTTATTTTTATCTAGTATTCGCCATGATTACCTATCACGCCACCAAACCGGGGTGGTGATGTAGCGGTTTAATTAAGATAATTAATTCAGATTCAACTTATACTCCAATAATTAACTTTTTTATTTCGCAAACATTACTGTACAAGTTTAAAAAAAGTTAACAAAAATAATTAGGATAAAAATAACTTGAAATAAATTAAAACGTAACATAATCAAGGGAAATTATTAAAATAACATCAAAAACATAAAAATTTTAAGGATTTACCAAATGCCGTTTGGGTCCCACCAGACCACGCAATAGTCCGTACATAATCCAGGCATAAACAAAATTATAACCAAATTGCAATCTAACAAAGTAAATTATAAAGCATGAATATAGTCTCATTATTATATTCCTTAATAGAAAACAAGTAAAAAACACAACTCATGAGCACTACAAGTAATCCACTAGCAATATACTTAGTTGCATATGGTGAACCTCCTAGGAGGGATAAACTAGAAGATAAGTAAAAAATTGTGAGCGAATGACTGAGTAGGACTTTAAGTTGTAAACAACATTAAATAATAAAACAGAAACAAAGCAAAATAATAAACAATATGATTTCATTTAAACCAAAGAATCTTATCGTATACTTCATTTTATTTGTCTCAAATCATAAATTAACACTTACTCAAAGCAAGGTCTATAATGAACACCACCGTAGTGGCCTGAGCAGGGTTTTGGCACCTGCCTATTAGATCGCCCTCTGCATGACTTGAACTCTGTGTGGCACATATATTTAAAAACATAACCAATCTAGGAATCTCACATTGATTGGCATTTGTAAACTTTTCAAATACATTATCTTACTCAAATGTGCTTATTTCCAGATGTCTATCTTTTCTTAAAATCACTTTTTTTTTTACAAGCACATTTTCAAAAGCATTTGAAAACATCTTTAAAATATAACTCAATCCTTAAAGCATTAAGAATATAGTTTATGGCCATAACACTTTGAAAATCATGGCTACAAAGGAAGGATATAAAGTCCTACCTCAATATGAAGCGACAAGTCCTCCTACATCGTAACCCACTCTACTAAATGTCAGCTCCATGGGGCAGCAACTGACCTTCAGTATAAATTTAAGTATTAACACCAAAACTTCAACTAAAACTCATTAGTATGCAAATCTGTGGTTGTTAGTGTCCCATAATTATTTAAAACTCCACATTTGCATGTATGACAATTAATCACTCTTTAAAATGCATTATTAATCATTTCTAATTGATATAATAAGTAAAAACACATTTAAAATAAAATGGAAAATAAAAAGGGCTCGGATTGGTGAAAATAGGCATTTATGAGGTAGCATGGTCGATGGTGGTATACTACCCTTGGTCAACCATGTGTCAAGTAGCAGCATGGTAGATCGCGGTACACAAGTTGCAACCGACTATGGCATGACGATAGTGATGACTTTTTGGAGCACTCAAACTCAAACTAAGTTTAAACACTCATAATTCAATTCCAATACATGTTCTAATCAATCCTAAATCACTATATGAACCATATAAACTTATTCTTACTCACATATGTAAGATCATACCTAGATGACCTTTACTTAACTACTCAAACATACTATTATTAAGATTACTTAAGTTTGCGAAACATTTTTTCCTTAAATCTTTATTGATTAACTTTACATAAACCATTTTACTATTCTTGCAACAAATGTTATTAACATAATGTATTAACATAATAGTCTTATAGTTATGTGGACTAAGGTTGAATAGATACAACCTTGGTCTCTAAAATATGCATACACAGTTTAAATAGTGTTGGACATAATTCATAAAAATTCTTAATTAAGTGTAGAATTAAATATGCGTAGTATATAGTCCCCACTCCATAGTCATCTGCCACTATACCATCGTCCATCAGATATTACTTATAGGTTCTATACTTACAGCATGAGCATATACTTGAATGAGATTTTGCTCCATAAGTAAGAATTATAACTCGAAAAACATTTGAAAATATATAATAAAATATGCATGAGCCAGTTATGCTTGTTTATAATCATATTTTATGAAACTTATAGGCCCAAGTATTTGTACCGGTTGTGCGCGACCATTGGAGAGCTAGGGTTTACAAGGTTCCCAACAAAAACATGATCTAAATTATCTTTACTATAATATAAGCTGCCTCGTAGGTCGAGAGGTTGGTACGATACTCAACTTAACTTAGTCTTTTGGGTTCCTTTTGACTTATTAATGTTTGTACAATAGGGCATGACATTGCATAGATATAAAGATGTATTTATGATATTATAAAACATGAAACATATTTTGTTTGAAAACTACCTAAACTGTGGGAGAGATTTCTACAGATTTCTAGTAGTAGAAATTTCTAACTCACTGAAAGAGGATACCTATTGAAAGGATAATGTTAGCTTATCTTATACTACCAAACTTAACATAATTGTAAAGGAATTAAATCCTTTCCTAACTTATATTTTCCTTTGTTTGAAGAATCGTAATATTGCCACATTTATTTTAAGGATTTATTCATTTAATCCTTATGATTTAATTTTCTTTAATTGCCTTTACTGACCATGCTAAAGTTGATAACTTAATTAACTAATTAATTATCTTATCTTTTTATTATCAATGTCGGGCTTTTAGTTTAATAAGGCTACTAATAACTGAACATGTCTATGGCATTTTAAATGCTAAACGATTAAAACTTTGCTTTGAAAGTGGCTTTTGAGTTGGTACAAGCATTGGACCCGTATTCAACATTGTATAGTCTTGGTATAGCTTAATGGCTTCGATAATTCCTTTAAATTTATTAATTTTAAAGCCACTATAAATTGTATATGAAAGTAAGTTCTACAAACTTTGCCGATTAAACTGTTTTTTATAAATCCATTTAAATTTTCATTTTAAAGGCAGAATTTTCAAAACTTTCCTTTATGAAAGTTCTTTGTCTTCCTAAGACTTAAAACTTCTATGTTTTACAAAAATTGTGATTCGAACATTTGATGGGATTTTTTTCTAAAAAACACAATCTACAATAGTGGTGTTGTACAAAGTGTTGACAAAGTGTTACAACACTTTCTGTAACACTTAGTATAAATAGTTTCAGAACAGCCATAGACTGCTTTGTAGTTGTTGTGACCGTATGGAAAGGCAATAATTGAGTATTCCAACTTCTAAAATTAAAAATTCTACAATTTTGAGGTCTATACTACTAATGTTGTACAAATATGTTGCAACACCTTCTTGTAACACATGACAAAAATAGTTCCATAACGACCACAGACTGCATTGCAATTGTTGTGACAATCTTGAGAGACATAATAAGATAATTATTTCAATTTTAGAATTTAAAAACAGAGTAGTGTTAGAATCTGTGCTATTGGTGCTGTACAAACATGTTACAAGACCTTCTTACAACACTAAATGGGACATCTAAATAAAAATGCCAGAATGATTTGGAGTTGAGATCTCAATTTCTTAGACAAAGTCACTCATGTTATTATGACTCAAAAGTTCCCATGTTTTAGAAATACTTTATAACTATTTTTCAAAGTTTCTATGTTTAAGTTAAAGAGAGTGAAGAACCCTTTTAAAAGTACAAAACATAACCTAGATCTAAACTTTTTGATACTGATCATACATAATACCAAACTACAGAAATAGAACACACAAAAACTATAACACAAATATAAATAAAAGTTTATTACATGCTAACAACTCCAACATAAAACATTAAAGTACTTTCTTAATTTTAAAAAGAAAAATTTAGACGTTCACCCATGATGATCTACTCTTGAGGGATTCCTCCAATATAATCAACGAAAGAATCCAATAATTAAATAATGCAATTTACATATTTAAGCCAAGTATTTTCCTATAAAATATTATTTGTGAATTTTGTGGCATAAGGATTAATAGAATTCATATAAATATTCCAAATGAATAAATATTCCAAATTTCTAATATATATTTATATATTAGGTTAAATTTGTTAATTTTTTGTGACTAATAATTTTTTTGTTAATTTCCATCACGATTCAAGGCGAAAGAAATTTCAATCCATAAATAACTTGAGAATTTAAATTAGAAGAATTTTTAAGTACCGTACAGTGTTGGAAATGGACCGAGAAACATTCTAACACAAAATAAAACCTTACTTGCCTATTAGTTAAAAATCAAAATTATGTGAGTAGCATTTTCGTTAAAAAAATGCTATCCAACTTGGGAAATTGACACTATCAAGAAAGTGTAAATACCAAGGTAAAATAAAGAAAATATCAATTTTATATTTACACAATCTAGGAACAATTTTTAAATTAAAAACAATTTTATTTTAGTACGCAATTGAAGTTTACCCGCATAAACTTATATCGATATTAGACTTGTCTGTGTTGAGCAAACCTGAATGAACCAAAATTCTCCTATCAGCTAACTAGTTTTCCCTAGCTAAATAAAACTTTATTTGCATTCCATAATTCATAATGCCATGACAAATAAACAAAGATGTGACTATGCATAGTGCAAAGTATAGTTCAAAGTATGGAGTGCAATAAATGCAAAACTTGCTCTTTTTTCCCCTTAGAAACTGCAGCAACCTTAGCGTCTTAATAATCAAAATTTTGTTCAACTCTTGAGGCACTTTAAGCTAAGTTTAGAAATTAAATAAAAAATTAACTAAGATTAAGAAATTATCTATAAATAGGTCTTTACTCAACAAGAGTTTATTTTCTTCTTTATTCTCCACCACCTTAGTTCACTTTCTATTTTTTTCTTCCATTTTCCTCCATAAGAAAGAACTGGGTTTTTCCTCTTGATTTCTTAAGAATTTCTCTCCAACCGCTAGAAAAATCACTAGCCAAAAATTAATCTAAAGAGTAGGCTTTAGTTGGATCACTCTAGGAGAAGATTCTACTAGGTTTTACCTCTAAACTTCTTTATTTTAAGTTAAAAAATAGTTGTGGTTTTACATATTCTAAGTGTTATTGGCATATAATAATTTTTATTTATGCTTATGTTTTGTGTTATATGAGTTTTTATTTATGTAGTTTTGGTATTTTGCATGTTAATGTATATGAAAGAGTTTAGATCTAGATTATTTTTTTGTGTCTTATAGAGATTTTCCACTCTCTTTTACCTTGAAATGGCACTTTAAAAGCGGTTTTAATGTATCTTAAAGACATGGGAATTTCTAAGCTATAGTAATGTAAATGATTTTGATGAAGATGTTGAAAACTAAAATCCCGACCCCAAAATAATATCTCTAGCATCTTTTTTCAGCCATCATAGTAATATTGTAGGAGATGTTGCAACATGGGTTATGACATTAGCTACAATGTCAATAATACAAAGGGCTTAAATATTACATTTTTTTATTAGAAATCTCATTTTATTGTTTAATAAGACCACTGTAGTAACTTCAGAGCCATTAGTAGTCGTTACCACCACTTTTTTATGCATGTCGCACATGATGTTACAACATAGGTTGCAGCATCAATTGTATAGAGTGGCTTCTATTGAGAAACTGCTTGGTTTTTGTGCACGACAACCACTCAGTTTAATGTTCCTTCTGATCCTATATAAACGATAATGCAAACGGTAGTGAATTCAGGAACTTTTCTTTGGATGTCACATGCGATGCTACAACATGAGTTACAACATCTATAGTAGAAATTTTAAAACTACCAACTTTTAATGAACAACTCAACTACTGTGTTCTTAAGATTTCTGTAACAAATGTGAAACAATATATGGTGGTCTTAAAATTACTTTAACATGGATTTTAGAAGCCGATAAGTTAAGCCATAACTTTTGATGTAGTAACGAGTCCAATGCATATAGACACGTTTAGAGATTAGTGGGCTTTATCTAACTACAAGGCTAACAATGATGATAAAGGGGAAGATAATTGATTAAGTAATTTAGTCATCAACTCTAAGCATGGTTATTAATGGCAATTAAGGAAAACCAAATTATGAGGTTTAAATCAATAAATACTTGTAATAAATACAGTAATGTCAAAATCCTTTTAACAAAGTAGAATATGCATTATGAAAGGATTTGTCTTTTGCTAATATAATAAGTTTAAGAGTGTAACACAAGCTAATGTTACATTTTCAATAGGTATTCTCCATCACAATCTAAGAGTATAGGATAGGGAATTTTGGCGAATTAGTGATTTCTAAAACTCAAGTAAGTAGGAATCACCCTTGCAGTACGAATAGTTGCAAATAAAATAAGTTAACATGTTTATAAAAATCATGAATACATGTTAATGTCTATGCAATACCATGGCATATTGCATAAACATTAATAAGTCAAGTGAAACCTATAAGACTAAGTAAAGTTAAGTGTCACACCAACCTCTCGGCCTACGAGGAGGTTTTTGTTTAGCAAAATTAATTTAGATCATAGGTCGTTGGGGAGCTTGCAAACCTTAGCTTCCTGTTGATCGCGCGTAATTAGTTCGGATATTCAAGCTCATAAGTTTCATAAGATATCTTTATAAATAAGCTTAACTGGAACATGCATTATCATACATATTCTTAACATTTTGTGAGTTATAGCTCTTACTTGTTAAGCGAAAGCTCATCTAAATACATTCGTGTTGTAGGTAAACAACCTGTTCAATAAGATATAATAGATGATGGTACTGTGGTAGATGATTATAGAGATGGGGAGAGGATGTCGTGCATATTTTATTTTGAATTTAGTTTTTCTTAATTAAGACCTTATAATTAAGTATAAGTAGTACTACTTAAAATGCGAAGTATATCAAGGTTGTTACTACTTAGCCTTAGTCCATACAATTACAAGTCTATTATGTTAATACTTTTTATGATATTATATTATTTGTTGCAACATAGTTAAATGGTTTAAGAAAAGATAATCGGAAGATTTAAACAAATGTTTCAAAGATTTAAGTAATTATAATAAAAGTATGATTAAGTCGTTAAGTAATGACCATATAAATAGGGTCGTTATAGTTAGTATCAGAGCTAGTATTCTGTCATCCTACTCCCCATCATCACATGCCTGCTCTACCATTGTCCAAGTAAGTTAGAATTTATTTATGCAGTTAAGATATATTTTTACATTAAGTGTGTTTCTTATTTTATAGTAGAAGAGTATGGCTGTTAGACATGTACGCCTTAAGGAGTAAAAATATAATATGTTTTTGGAGACATTTTTATCAATAAAGAATTTATTGATTATTCATATACTAAATATTATCTTCTTCACATTCATATTTGTTGGATGTATGTTAAGCAAACTAAAGTCTAAGACTGTCAGTCTAAACCTTTAGAATCAGGCATATAATGGACAGATTATGCGGAAGACATGATTCTAAAGGTGACAATCTAAATCCTAAGATTTGCAATCGAGGGAATAAAGTTGGGCAGTTTATTCATGCAAAGATTGTTATGTTGTCTATATTCCTAATGGGAGATGGTTAATCTTAGCCATCAGAGGTGGACTCCATGAATAGAAACATTGGTGCATTGTTATAGGTGATGATGTATTAGATCAAGATATAAAGTGTCATTGATTTAGATTAATAATTCTATCTCGGCAAATTAATTCACTTTGGACAATCATATGTGTTATGTCTTAATCCTAGAATGAATGGTGGGTTCGTTGTCTTGACTTATGTCTTTTGATGTCCCAAACATGATGGTACACATGCTGGTACGTTAAATACATGACTTTTGATAGCGTAGACCTATTATTTATAGATATGGAATCTGTAGGTCCTCTTTAGGAATCAATGATATCCTCTTATATGCGTTACCTTGTAATTAGAATATTGGAGTGCTCAACCATTTGGATACCTTGGTGTAATCGAATGGTATAAGTCTTGGGATAGTAAGTTTTCTAATGGTGAGATAATGGAACGTAAGAGAAAAATAATCGAGAAGGTATGACAAAATTTATCCTTAAGCCGATTATAAATATCCTATGTGGATACAATACATTATGATATGTCATAGATACATAGTTATTTGGACTTCATAATTCTATATAGTTTGAGAGTGCAGCTCTAAGCTTTTAGTGGAGTAACGTTATAGTTGATAATTATGGAATGTATAACTAGGATAGTGGGTTTTATAATTATCAAAACCTTGAACTATATAGGTCCATCAGGTCCCCTTTGCTAGCTCATAATAAATCCTGTAATGATGCGGCGTGCTTTTCCAATAAATTGGTGACTTATGTTAAATTATTAGATTGGCTAAAATTCGATAGGATCAGATAATTCATGTCTGTTTATCAGTTGAATTAATTTTGTAAATTAATTCAAGATAAACTTGTTAAATTATTGGGAATATTTATTTTCCTAGAGATTATTTAGATACGGTTATTTTAATCGATAACTTCTCTATTGGGTTATTTGAATTAAAACTGAAGCTTTATCTAAAGAATCTCAGGTGGGAAATAAAAGATTCGCTAGGATCATTAATCATAAGTTCAAGTTGATCTATTAGTTTAGCCTACCGATCTAACAATTTTTTGATCATGCATTCTAGACACAATTTTATCAGATATTGACCTAGATTTGACTTTTGAAGGTCTTATCTAATAATAACCAACCATGGGGACGACCTCTATAAATACGGAGTGAGTTTTCTATGTTAAAGATATTAGTTGAGAAATTAAGAGTGAGCACTCTAGTTTGAGAGTCTCTGAAACTCCCTAAGAGCTATTGTTCACAAATCACGAATGTTAGTTATGGGTTTTCTCAATTAGTTGAAAGGAGAGTCACCAGAAGAAGAGCTATACGAGTGTGCCCCCACACACATACCAATCATGGATAGAGAATAGCAAAAAAGACCAGTTGATTGAGCCTCTTTTGGAATGATCTTTTCTTTACAGATTGTAAGAGCTCTTCGGCATTTAAAGATTTGTAAGATATAATTAATTTATGCATATAGCGTGTCAAACTTGTGTTTTGAAAAATACCTTATTAAAATTTTAAAATATCTGTTGTGTATTATTTTTTCAACAATTGTTATCAGAGCTATGGTTTTTATGTAAATTTTCAAGCTTGTGATCATGCTATATGTATAAATTATGTGATATTGATCTCTCCTATGCTTGAATTTAATATTTTAGAGAGTTAGCACTCTAGGGTTTCTATATATTTATATATGTTGTCATGTATTATATAGTGAATGTTTATTGATTAATTATGGTTGTTTAAATTATTATTTAATTATTAATTAATTAATTAATTTGTATCGGTTATGGCTCCTCAGCGGTTAGAATATGTATTTAAGTTTTTCATATAATTAGATGGTAGTCTATCATCACCATCTAGGAATTATTATTTAATTTTAAATTTGTAAGAATTTTGTAATTAGATAATCATTTGGAGAAAAGACGATCTCGAAGATGAAGATAACAACGATTCCAAAAGTATCTCCTGAGTCTCTAAATTTTTATGTTTTTGAATTGTTGAAAATAAGATTGAAAAACTACGTAAAAACTATTTTCTAAAAAAACATGATTTTTGCTTGGTCGATAGGCAAAACCCTCAGGATCGGCCAGTCGATGGTCGTAAATCGGTAGGCCAAACTGGACAGTCCATGGGGTGGATTTCAGCTAGGCTTGGCGGCAGGCCAAACTATCAAGTTCAGCAGGTCGATAATTAATGACCGGCAAGCCGATCTCACAAATGGGCATGCCGGTAGAGAGCTGTTGTTTTCAAAAAAGGTGCATTTTTCAATGCAGATTTGATTTTATTTTTAAGACAATTCTGAGAAACATTAAATCTGGATATGACCTAAAATATGAAATATTTGATCTATGCAGGATTGAAGACTTGAAAATGTATACCACATGAATAGATACAACTAGAAGATTCAAGGATGAAGAATCAATAATATGTTTCAATTAATCTCTTGTAATCTTCAATTTCTTTTCTCTAAGGTGGAACCATAATATTATGGTTATTTATTATTATTTTGTTTATGGTTTTGCATGATTGCTTTACTTGTTTATATTATAATATGATTTGCCATGTATGTTGATAACATGTCATATAGAATAGGGAGTGTCGCTCATTAAAATTATTCATGCATTTTTTAAAATAAAACCTTGATTTCAAAAGATTGAGTGGGAGAAAGTTTTCGAAGAGAGAACCTACGGTCTCCATTGTTGGTTCATAGGTAACACATGGTGGTTCCAACCCCTAGGAGGGACTTCATCATGTATTGGATTGGATCTCCAAGAGGATAAGGTATTTTAGCATGATTTATCGTTGCATACCCTTAGGTAGTAATTATAAATCATGGATAAAATATTGAAATGATGGTTATACACTTATGTTAATTTTATTATTAACATCTCCTAGGAGCTCTGTCAATAAAATTGATGGCTAAAGAAAATGATTATTAATATATGCTGGATCATATAGGTCTTGGATGGCATATATTAATCAGGAGGGGATTCGTGTTCCTAATTAAATTTGGCAAGTCTCCCCTAGGCAACTTGTTGAATCCTAAGTTGGGAATTATCATTGCAAGGTTGTGATGTTTTTAAGGTTTTGACACATAAACATATTGTATTAGCAGAAGGTCATCTACATAGAGTAGTAGAAAAACCACCTTTCTATCCTTAATGTGTTTGTAAACACATGGTTCATCCACATTTTGTTCAAACCTATAAGTTTTGATCACTTGATTAAATCTTATGTTCCAAGAACAGGAAGCCTATTGAAGCCCATAAATTGACTTCTCCTCAACCTTGAACCCATCTAGCTGTACTATATATATGGACTCATCAAGATAGCAATTCAGAAAGGCCATCTTGACATCCATCTACTAAATCTTGTAGTCAAAATCAGCAGCTATGGATAAATAAATGTGAATGGACTTAAGCATGGCTACAAGCGAAAAGGTTTCTTCATAATCGATTCATTCCTTTTGCATGTATCCCTTAGCTATAAATCTAGCTTTATAAGTTTCAAGTTTTTAATATGCTCCTCTCTTTCTCTTATAGATCTACTTACACCTTATGGGTTTTACCCCTTTGGGAAGATCTACTAGTTCCTAGACTCGATTAGTCTTCATAAACTTCATCTCAAGGTTCATGACTTCTGTCTAAAGTTTTGAATCAACATCCTCCATAACCTCTTCGTAAGTGTAAGGATTCCTGCCATGTTCAACCGGTTTAGCCAAGAAGTTTCACCATTGAACATATACCTCTTGGGTTGATGCTCGATCCTCCCACTACGTCGAAGCCCCTTAGGTTGTTGTTTAGTTGGTTTTTCTAAATTGATTGGATTGGTTTCTACTGGAACCCTTGGAGTGTTCGATCACTCTCCAACCCCTCGAGTACCACTTTACTTCAAGGCTTAAACTCGTTCATGTAACTTTCCTCAAGGAACATTGCATTTGTTGAAACCATGACTATGTTTTCCTTTGGGTTATAGAAATAATCCCCTTTAGTCCCTTTTGGATATCCTCTAAACACACAAACTTTCGAACATGCTTCCAACTTATTCGCTTCCTTATATAGGACATGAACCGGACATCCCTATATGCGAATATGGTTTAATGATGTCTTTTTCTCTGCCATAACTCAAAAGGAGTTTTACAAACCAATTTTAAAGGCACATTATTCAAAAGATAACATGCAGTTTGTAGTGCATATCCCTAAAAGGATAAAGGCAACGACGAATAACTCATCATGGACCTGACCATGTCCAACAAAGTCCTATTTCTTCTGTCAGCTATGCCATTCTATTGTGGAGTGTCCTACGCAGTCAAATGGGAAAAAATCTTATTCTCTAATAAGTATTCTAAGAACTCATCGAAGAGGTATTCACCACCTTGATCTGATCGAAGTCCCTTAATGGGTTTACCTAATTGCTTTTTCGCTTTAGACCAAAACTCCCTAAACCTATCAAAAGTTTCGCTTTTATGATGCATTAGGTAGACATGCCCATACCTTGAGTAATCATCAATAAAAGTGACAAAGTACTCATACCTTCATCATGCCCGGATGTTCATAGGACCACAAATATCACTATGCACAAGTCCTAGAACCCCTTTAGCCCATTGCATTTAGGCCCAAATGGTATCTTGGTCATTTTGCCCTCCAAACAAGATTCATATTGTGGTATAAATTCCACCTTTAAGTGACTTAAAGGTCCATCCCTTATCAAACTTTGAATCCTATTTAGGCTAATATGACCTAATTGCAAATGCCAAAAATAGGGCTTATTAGAGTGAGAAGTCTTAAGTCTTTTAGAGTTATTATCAGTAGCCTCAATGTTAAGCCTAAGATAAAAGAAACTAAATGAGAGCCTTTAAAAAAACAAGCTACAGATATTAAATTCCTTTTAAGTCTACGAACATAAAAACAATCTCGCAAAACTAAAATCCTATATTTATCAAAATAAAGATGGATGTCTTCCACTTCTTTAGCTAACACCAAGGATCCATCGTCCATCCAAAGCGTGAAGTCTTTGTGTAACAGACTTCTTGTTTCCTTGAAACCTTGTAGAGAAACACAAATATGATTAGTTAGGCTGGAATCTATGACCCAAATATCACTTGATTCCTCAACCAAACAAGTTTCAATAATCAGAAGATGACACCTACCTTCTCAAGAAAGGACCTCCCACTATAAAAGCACTTGAGCTTCTTTGGGTTTCTTTTTCTTATTCTTATTCTTGCTATTGGTAGGAATAGAAGCCTTTACATTCTTAGCTTTGTACTTCCTTCCATTCCCTAGATTAGGATTGGAACCAGATGCAGCTGTCAAGTTAGCCTCGCTACTCGCAAAAGTTTCCTTGATCAAATTTTTAAACTTCTATAACTGCTTCATCAGCTCTGCTAAGGTCACATCCTGCCTATATCTCAAATTGTATGAAGTTCTAAACAGGATGAACTCCTTTGATAGAGTCTCAAAAGCCATAGTCATCTATGACTCAACATCGATATCAGCTCCATGGGCTTGAGCCTCAATGAGGTAACCCATGACTAACATCATATGCTCCTTCACAGGAGTCCCCAGTCTTTGTTTGCAATTCAAAAGTTTCCAAAGTGCTCCTTGCTGTTTTGTTATGGCTTAGCCTCTTAACATATCTTCAAGATTATCCATGATCTACTTTGCAGTCTCATAATCTTCATGTTGAACCTACAACATGTTATTAATGCTAGCCATAACATAACAGCAAGCCTGATCATTAGCATCTTTCAAGCAATCATATCCTTAGATTTGCTCATTGGTGGATTCCCCAGTAGGTTTGAGAGGACACAGTATTGTGAGCACAAATTTTAGTTTCTCAAAGGAAAGGACGATGTTTAGGTTCCTCTTCCAATCAATGTAATTCTCATCAGTTTATTGGATTTTATCAAGTATCGAAGATAAAGTGTTTTTAGACATTCTAATCTACAATAAAGATTATATATCAAATATGAGCAAACATTCCATAAAAGTTTAGTAAGATAACATAATCAGCTAAATAAGCAATTGTGTTTATGTGTCAAAACCTTGAAAAAAAATTACAATCTTACAACAATAATTCCTAACTCAGAATTCAATAAGCCGCCTAGGGGAGACTTGCCAAATTCAATTAGGAACACGGATCCCCTCTAATTAATATATGCCATCTAGGACTCATCTGATCTAGCAAACATTAATAATCATTTTCTTTGGCCATTAATTTTATTAACAGAGCTCCTAAGCGAGGTTAATAATAAAATTAACTGGAGTGTACAATCATCGTTTCAACTATTTTATCCATGATCTATAATCACCACCTAGGGGTGTATAGCGATAGATTGTGCTAAAATAAATTATCCTTTTGGAGATCCAACCCAGTACATGATAAAATCCTTTCCTAGGGGTCAGGACCACCACGTGCTACTTATGGACCAACGATGGAGGCCATGGGTCCTCTCTTCGAAAAACTTCTCCTACTCAATCTTTTGAAATCAAGGTTTTATTGTAAACATACATGAACAATTTAAATGAGCAGCACTCCCTATTCTATATGACATGTTATCAACATACATGGCAAATCATATTATAATGTAGAGAAGCAAAGCAATCATGCAAATCCATAAGCAAAATAATAATAAACAACCGTAGTATTATCGTCTCATCTTAGAGAAAAGAAATTAAATATCACAAGAGATCAATCGGAACATATTATCTATTCTTCATCCTTATATCTTTAAGTTGTATCCGTCTTTATGTGGTATCCATATTCAAATCTTCAATCCCACATAGATCAATACTTTATTTTTTTGGTCATCACAAATTTCATGTCTCTCAGAATTATCGTAAAAATAAAATCAAAACTGCACTAAAAAATGCACCTTTTCTAAAAAGCCACAGCTCTTTGTTGACCTACCGGTCATAACTCATCGGCCTGTCGAACTTGACAGCTCGACCTGCCGCCAGTGCTGGTTAAATCCTACCTTGTAGACGGCCTTCATCGGCCTGTAGATTTGCGACCATCGGCCTGCTGACCGTGTTGAGTTCATGTTTTCTAGAAAAATAGTTTTTAGCGCAGTTTTTTAATCTTATTTTCAACAATTCAAAACACAAAAATTTATAGAGTCAGGAATAAGCAATGGAATTGCTATCATCCATCGTCTAGATCCGTCTTCACTTTGAATGATTATTTAATTGCAAAAGTTTTGCTGGAAAAATAGTACGCAACAAAACTTTTAAAATTTTTATACCAAAGTATTTTTCAAAACACAAGTCTAACGTACTATATGCATAAATTAACCGGATCTTACTAACCTTATATGTTGAAGAGCTTCTATAATTGATGAAGAGAAGGGCATTCTTAAAGAGCCTCAACCAACTGGTCTTTTTTGATATTCTCTTATCCACGATTGGAATGCGTGAGGGCACACAACGTGCAGCTCTTCCCAAGTGACTCTCCTTCTAACAATTGAGAAATACCCAAAACTACAGTTCTTGATTTATGAACAGTAGCTCTTAAGGGAGTTTTCAGAGACTCACACACTAGAATACTCACTCTTGATTTCTCAACTGATCTAAATAACTTATGGGTCTCACTTCCTCTTTATACAGGTTGTCCCATGGTTGGTCCTTATCATATAAGGCCTTAAAAGTTTGAATCTAGATCAAGATTTGATAAAATCACATAAAATACATGATCAGATTATCGTTTGGTCGGTAAGCCGAACTGGCAAATTAGCCTACCGAGCATACTCCATTGGTAGGCCAAACTTGAAGATCGGCTTGCCAAGCTTACGATAAATGATCACTGTGAATCTTTTATTTTCCACCCAATATTCTTTAAATAAAGCCTTAGTTTTAATTTAAATAAACCAATAAAGAAGTTATCTGATTAAAACAACAATATGTAGATAATCTTTTGGAAAATAAATATTCATGATAATTCAACAAGTTTATCTTGAATTAATTTTTTATAAAACTAATTCAACCGATAAACAGACCTGAATTATCTAATCTTATCAAATTTGAGCCAATTTGATAATTTAACATAAGTCACCAATTTATTAAAAAAGCACGTTGTATCGTTACAGAGTTTGTTATGAGCTAGCAAAGGCGAGCAGATGGGCCTATATAGTTCAAGCTCCTGATAAATATGACACCCAATATCCCAGATGTACATTTCATAATTTTCAACTCTAATGCTACTCTAGTAAAAGCTTAGAGCTACACTCTTGAACTATATAGAATTACGAAGTCCAAATAGCTAACTCTCCATGACATAACATAATGAACCGTATCCCCAAACGATATCCATAATCAGCTTAAGGATAAATTTTGTCTTCCCTTTTCGATTATTTTTCTCTTACATTCCATTGTCTCACCATCGAAAAACTTACCATCTAAAGATAGTATACCATTTTGCTACACTTATGTATCCAAATAGTTGAGTACTCTAGTTTTCCAATCACAGGATAAAGCATATAAGAGGATATCATCGACTCCTAAAGAGGAGCTATGGATTCTGTATCTATGAATAACAAGTCTACGCTATCAAGAGTCATGTCTCCAACATACCAGCATGCGTACCAACATAAATTGTGGATGTCACCCTTTAGTATATCAAAAGACATAAGTCAAGACAACGGGCCCACTATTCATCTCAGGATTAAGATACAACACATATGATTGTCTAAAGTGAATTGATTTGCCAAGACAGAATTATTAATCCAAATCAATTACTCTTAATGTCCCGATGCAGTGCATTGTCACCTATGACAATGCACCAATGTTTTTATTCACCGAGTCCATTTCCAATGGCCAAGACAAGCCATCTCCCATTGGGATATCGACAACATAACAATCTTTATATGAATACAACTTTATTCCCTCGATTGCAGATCTTATGATTTAGATCGTTACTTTTAGAATCATGTCTTTGGCATAATCTATCAATCATATGCTTGAGTCTAAAGGCTAAGGCTGACAGTCTTAGACTTTTGTTTGCTTATCATACATTCAACAAATATAAACATAAAGAGGGCAACAATTTGGTATATGAATAATAAATAATTTTTTATTGATAAAAATGTCTCCAAAAACATATTACATTTTTACTCCTTAGGGAATACGTGCCTAACAATCTCCACTTACACTAAGTGAGTAAATATGAAATTTCTCGCATCCCCATAGCTTTCACATGCCTCTCGAAAACTCTAGTAGTTAGTGTCTTTATGAATGGATCAGCTAAATTATCCTCAGATGCAATTTTTCATACAGCAACATGCCTGCCCTCTACGAAGTCTTTTATCACATGATACTTCTAATCAATGTGCTTACTCTTCTTGTGAAATATTGGTTCCTTAGCATTAGTTGTTGCCGCATTGTTATCACAATACAATGATACTGCCTTATCCATACCAGGAACTATCTCAAGATCCCCAAGAAACTTGTAGAGCTACACTGCTGCTTTTAAAGCATCACTAGTTGCCACATAATCGGCCCCTATTGTTGAATCCAAAGTGAAATCTTGATTGACACTTCTCCAAATAATGGCACCACTGCCTAGAGTAAACACAAAACTTCAAATTGATCTTCTCGAATTTAGACAGGATTGAAAATCTGAGTTAGTGTCTCCAAGGGGTGCTAAATCTTCACCCGAATACACTAGCATATACCCTCGAGTCCTTCTGAAGTATTTGAAAATATGCTTGACCGCAACCCAGAGGTTTGGTCCCAGATCCAACTGAAATCAACTTATTATCCCAACCATATAACTAATATCCGGTAGTGTGCAAAGCATGGCATACATGATACTACCCACCGTTAAAGCATAAGGCACCTTCTTCATGTATTCTCATTCATTATCAGGCTTTGGTGAGTCTTTCTAAGAAAGAATAATTCCAGAACTAGATAGTTGTCCACCTTTCTTTGAATCTTGCATTGCATACCTCTTGAAAATTTTATCTACATAGCCTACTTGGATAAAGCTATCATTTTGTTTTTCTATCCCGAAAGATCTAGATACCGAGAACAAAATTAGCTTCACTCAAGTCTTTCATGTCAAACTGATTTGTCAACCATAATTTAACCGATGACAATTGTAACACCTGCCTATTTTTATGTAATGAATCACGTTAAGTTAGTAACGACGTTAATAAAATTTTATTAATTATTTATGATATACGTAATGATATATGATGTTAATGTTACAAACTTTTTATGTCAAGTTATATGACAGGTGACGACTGCATGGAATCGTTGTGCTCAAGTGTTCATGATTATTTTAATGTATGTTTAATTATGATGTAATGATGAGTTGAATATTTTAATCTTTGGTATTTAAGGATAGTTCGATAGGCCAGACTTTCAAGTTCGGCAGGCTGAACAGTCTGCCAAAGATCGACAGGCCGAAGGAAACCATCGGCAGGCCAAAGGGGAAAATCGACAGGCCAAACACGGCTGATGAGCAGTTAGCAGAAATCTCTCCAAATTTATGGCTGAGTTAATTACGTTAATTGGGTGATTTATTGTGATTAATTGGCATAATAATGGAATAATTTTATCAGTTAAGGAAATTAAAAGGTTGACTTTGCATTGATTTGTCTGATTTTAAATGGTTTCCCATTTTAAGAGGGCAAAACATGGTAAGTAGGGAGTGATTGTTTGACTTTCCTTCTTTCTCTCCTTTTCTCCACGCCAATTAGCACCATTTGAGTCAGAAAATTCTGACTTAATGGAGGGAATTGAATTCCCATCAATTATGCTCATTATGTTAAAATTTTTAACGTTCCTTTTTCATTATTTTTTCTCATTCTCACGTTTCTCTCTCTCAAACTTTTGAGACATTTGTTTTTTTTTTTCATTCTTCTTCTCTTCTCCACGAATCCCATCTCCTTCTCTCTCAAAAATTCTCTGCAAGTATTGAAAGAAAAAGTTATATTTCGTTGGTTAAATTCAAGAATTTTGAGAAGAAATTTTCAAGGTAAGAACTCAGTTTTTTCGGTGTTTTGAAAAGAATTTCTCCTCCTCAATTCTTTTACAATATCTTCCTCTAGGTATTGTATTTTGCTCTGAGTTTTTAATATGATGTTCATGTGTGTATTGGGTGTCGTTTTTCCAAGTTTCATGTCATTTCGGTGTTTTTAAGAAAAATATGAATTTTCTATCCTCTACCATTCACAGTAAAATATTACTGTTTGACTATGATGCATGAAAAATGTAGTGTTATTTAAGGGGTAAATGAATCATGTTTTTCATGAAAATTGACAAGAATGTGCATGTGTATGTTATGATGAGTATATTTTATGTTATGAAATTTCTATGAGAAAACTGTTTTGATAATGTTATTTTTGGATTTTGTTTTATAAAAGGTTTTATATGTTTAAATGATTTTTATTAATGATAAAATATTTATATGATGTTGAAATACATGATAATAAGATGTTTGTATGAATTTTTAAAATGTAGGTATTTTAAATTATTAGAAAACATTTTCAAAAGATTTTCATGATTATAATGTATAAGATGTTTTGATGATAATATTTAAGGAAGCATGTTATGAATAATGTTTATATGAGATGAATGTATAAGTGATGATAATTTTATGTTGTCACAATGATGATTATGAATTATGTTTGTAATATGAGGTGAATGTATATATGAATGTTATATGAATGATTGTTTTATGATAAGTATTAATTTTATTGTATTTTTAAATGGATAAATGGCATGAACATTCAGAGAAATGAGCACATCGAGACCGCGGCGTCAGCACCAAAAGTATATTAAGGTTAAGTAAGCTAGCGTTAAGGTAAGTACATTCTCATCTGCAACATGACACATTTTACAAGGTTTGATGATATATTCACAAGTTATTCATGATGATTTTATGGTTATTTTTTCCTTAAAGGATTTCTTATGAAAAAATTATCATGATTTAAAGTTATGTATGTATAATGATGACATGTTTTGAAGTATGAAAATTATGTATATATGTATCACCTAATAAGTGTTGCACACCAATGTTATGAAATGATATGTTATGATGTCATGTTTGGCTTGGGATTAGCTACCCTTCTCCTCTCATGACGGCGAGCCTACAATGATGTTCATGGTGCAACACTTGGGCCCTTAAGATAAAATGGAATAAGTTTTTAAATGTTCAACACAATGAAAGATATGTTTCTATGAAATTGTGCTTAAGGTACTTTTATAATATGATGACAATGACGATGATGATGTTTATGTAATGTTTTAAATTGTGATAATTATATGTACTTACTAAGCATTAGCTTAATCATATTTTATGTCATGTTGTAGATAAGGGTAAGAAAATCATGGATTAGGCGTGTGAGCGCTAAGCACAATGAATTGTAACCGGAAGCATGCCAAGAAGAACGTTCTTATATTTTATATCAAGTTTCATATTTTGAACACAATTTTTTTTATGGTAAATATTTAAAGGATTTCTTGAACTATATTTTATATTTTATTTCATTATTTTAAGTATTATGGACTTCCGTATTTTTATGAAAGGATGGTTTTGTTTTAAATATTAAATTTTCCCAAGGAAATTTGGCTCGGACGGCCTGCCGAACATCTTGGTCGGCCTACCGATGTCTAGAAGTTCGGCCTGCCAGACAATGATGAGTTTTTCAGCTAGATTTGTAGAGCCTCTACCGGCCTGCCGATTGAGGGAACTCTGTCCTGTTGATCATGTTCGGCCTACCGAAGTCCCAAGTTCGGCCTGCCGAACTTTAGGAGTTAATGACTTTTAAATGATGTGATGATTTATGAGATATGATGTGATGTTTTTATAAGTCCTGATTTTACAACTTGGTTTATCTACTTTTTTAAAATAAGTTTATGATTAATTTTAAATTTAATTAAATAAATTATGACATGGAATGAGGTTAACATGTGAATTAACAATGTTAAGTTTTTATAAAAAAAATATGTATGAATGGATCCTGGTTAAGTATGTTTAATTACTTTTACTATTAAAAGTATCGTTTAAGTTTTGTATTCATATATATGTTTTGAGTTAAATAAGTAAGAATGTAAGAATGTAACGACATCTGTGACGTCCAATAAGGGGCGTTTCAGGTTTTGGTATCAGAGCAATTTTTTGATCACAATTCATATCGCCACACGTCAATCCAAGTCCTCCAAGTAAGTATGTTATAAAGTTAGATGTATTGATGCAAGTATGATGATAAGATTAAGGTTTAAATGTTTAATGATTAACGATCTAGTAGTGAAAACCTGTCTCATAAATGGAAGATTATTTCTAAGACCTAATTCTTTTAGGAAATTACGATGGACGGCCACAGAAGGATGCAGACTCGCACCCAAACCAATGAAAGACTCATGACAATGATTGCTAAACTGCAAAGGCAGTTGGAGGACCAAAGAAGGGAAATTGCTGCTTTAAGGGCCAACGGCCAAAATGACGAACGTCAAGGTAATGATGAGCCTCCTCCTCCTCTGCAGCCACAAGTAAACGAAGTTCCAATTCCTGCTGCTGAACCAAGAGCGGCCTATCAGGAACACCTACTGGTCAGATGGAAGAGAGTTAAGCCAGCAGATTTTGAAGGTTCTAAGGATCCGCTAGTAGCTCAAGGATGGTTGAAGACTATCGAAGCCACCTTATGACTCATGGATTTCACGGACAATGAAAAGGTCCTCTGTGCCTCATACTGTCTTACCATGGAGGCCATAATTTGGTGGGATGGCATTAAAATGAGCAGAAATATTGAAGAAATGACATGGGCTGACTTCGTTCATGAATTCAACACGAAGTTCTTCCATATGAATGTCACGAGGAAGCATTATGAGGAGTTTGAGAGCTTACGCCAGGGGGATATGTCAGTCACTGATGTGGTGACGAAGTTTGACCAGCTAGCCCGTTTATGTCCAGGAATGGTAATGGATGAAAGTGAAAGGGTCAGAAGACTGATCAGAGCCCTTAGACTAGATATTGCTGCGATCGTTGATGGGGCAAGTCCGCCAAGGACTCAAGAACAGGTTGTCATGAGGGCTCAACGTGCCGAGTTTCATCTGTCAAAGTTAAGAAGGAACCAGTCTCAGCCCAGCCAATAGGCCAACAATGCAAGCAACCAGAACCCCCTCCCCACAGGAACAACAACAACAACAGCAGCAACAACAACAACCAAAACTGGAGGAATAACAAGAGGAAAGGTAATCCTCAAA
This sequence comes from Artocarpus heterophyllus, assembly GCA_025403435.1. Taxonomy (NCBI): domain Eukaryota; kingdom Viridiplantae; phylum Streptophyta; class Magnoliopsida; order Rosales; family Moraceae; genus Artocarpus; species Artocarpus heterophyllus. The sequence continues at coordinate 13,529,286 of CM046331.1, forward strand.
ACCAGCAGGGTCAAGACAATAAGAGGCATAATGATGGTCAGCCTAACAATAATAATAGGCGGTTTCAACCGTGTGCCAAATGTGGAAAGAAGCGTCTAGGGGAATGTCGCTTGGGAACAAACCAATGTTTTATCTGTGGGCGTGAAGACCACTTTGTAAAGAACTGCCCCAAGTTGATGAATGCCAATGTCCTGTAGAGAGCTCCTCCTTAAGCCCAGCTTTATCAGATGCAAGCCTCCCTTGAAGGGCCACTTATTAGTCAAGGGAGAATTGAAGCCCCACCGACGAATGCCCGAATCTATGCCATGACGAAAGAACAAGTGGCTGCAGAAGCTTCCAATGTGGTCACAGGTCAGATAACAAGCTTATCTAATGATGCTTATGTTCTTTTTGATACGGGTGCCACGCATTCTTTTGTATCTATGTCATATGCTAAGAAATTAGAGGTACGTTTAGCCTATGAGACAGGGATTCACTACCACACTACCCTTCGGGGAAGTGATATTATCTATGCACTGTTTGCGTACAGTACCCTTATGGATTTTCGATAGGGAATTGTTCGTTGACCTTATTGTGATCGACATGCATGACTACGACATGATTCTTGAGATGGATTTCCTAAGCAAGTATAATGCCTCTATTGAATGCCGAAAATGAAAGTGATCTTCCATCCTAAAGGTGATCAAAAGTTCGTTTATGTTGGCGAGTCCAGAAAAAAACCCAGCATGTTTTTATCGACAATGAAAGCAAGGAAGCTATTAGCAAGTGGCTGCATGGGCTATCTGGAAAACATTGTAGACAAAAGCCAAGAAGGAAAGACAAGAATTGAAGATGTGCATGTTATTCATGAATACGCAGATGTATTTCCTGATGATCTGATGAGTCTACCGCTAGAAAGAGAAGTTGAATTCGAGATTGAGCTTGCTCCAAGCACCGATCCAATCTCAAAAGCACCTTATAAAATGGCCCCGATAGAGCTAAAGGAGCTTCACATACAATTAAAGGAGCTACTTGACAAAGGATTCATCAGGCCAAGTCACTCACCTTGGGGTGCTCCAGTCTTGTTTGTGAAGAAGAAGGATGGCACTATGAGACTCTGCATCGACTACAGAGAGCTGAACAAGGTGACGATCAAAAACAAGTACCCGTTGCCTCGAATCGATGATTTGTTTGATCAGCTCAAGGGTGCATCTGTGTTCTCAAAGATTGATCTACGATCAGGATATCACCAGTTGAAGGTTAAAGAAGGAGATATCCCCAAGACTGCTTTCAGGTCGAGGTATGGTCACCATGAATTTGTGGTTATGCCTTTCGGTCTGACGAATGCACCTGCTACCTTTATGGATTTGATGAACAGGGTATTCAAGGATTTCCTCGATAAATTTGTTGTTGTATTTATCGATGATATTCTTGTCTATTCTAAGAATCACGAAGAGCATGAGGAGCATTTAAGGATTGTGCTGGAGACTTTAAGAAGACACCAGCTATATGCTAAGTTCTCCAAATGCGAGTTTTGGCTGGATAAAGTGTCATTCTTGGGGCATGTTATATCGAAGGAAGGGATTATGGTTGACCTTGCTAAAGTAGAAGCTATTCTCAACTGGAAGCAACCGATGAATGCAAGTGAAATAAGGAGCTTCTTGGGTTTAGCAGGTTATTATCGGAGATTCGTAGAAGATTTCTCCAAGATAGCAGCTCCACTTACGAACCTGACTCGCAAAGGAAAGAAGTATGAATGGACAGATGCATGCAAGAAAAGTTTTCAAGAACTAAAGAAAAGATTAACGACGGCTTCAGTGTTGGCAATTCCTGAAGGAAATGATGGGTTTGTTATTTATAGTGATGCATCCAAGATGGGCCTAGGAGCTGTATTGATGCAGAATGAAAGGGTGATTGCTTATGCTTCAAGACAACTAAAGGATTACGAAAAGAACTATCCTACTCATGACCTCGAGTTAGCAGCAGTCGTTTTTGCGTTGAAGATATGGAGACACTACTTATATGGGGTCCAATGTAAGATCTTCACTGATCATCAAAGTCTGAAGAATTTCTTCGCGCAAAGGGACTTGAATATGAGACAACAAAGATGGCTAGAGTTGGTGAAGGATTATGATTGTGAAATCCTTTATCATCCTGGAAAAGCTAACCGAGTAGCTGATGCTCTAAGTAGGAAGTCAGTTGCCACGTTGATGTCAATGCAAGCAATGTCCTCCCCTTTAAGGAAGGAAATTCTAGACTTCGGTTTGAAACTTATAGCAGGCTAGCTATCAGCACTCGCTCTTGCTCCGATGATGTAAGATGAAATTCGGAGAAAACAAGATGAAGATGTAAGTCTTGCAAGGATCAAGCAAGAAATGAAAGAAGGGAAATGTCAAGAATTTTGTATTGCGGATGACGGAACTCTGTATCTCAAGGACCGTTTATGTGTTCCCAATGTTGATGATTTAAGAAAAAAAATCTTGGCAGAAATTCATGATACACCTTACTCTATTCATCTAGGTGCAACAAAGATGTATAATGATTTAAGGACTTCTGGTGGTTTAGAATGAAATGTGATGTTGCAAAGTATTTGAAGAAATGTATGACATGTCAGCAAGTAAAGGCTGAACACTAGAGACCTGGTGGTGAATTGTAGTCTATCCAAATACCGGAATGGCAGTGGGAGGATATAGCAATGGATTTCATTACCGGTTTGCCCAGAACTACGAACGATTATGATGCAATTTGGGTAGTTGTGGATCGACTGACTAAGACGGCGCATTTCATTCCTATCAAGATCACTTACTCTATGGAACGGTTAGCGGAACTCTACGTCAAGGAAATTGTACGACTTCATGGGATTCCCAAGTCGATCATCTCAGATCGTGATGGCAGGTTCACATCTAAGTTTTGGAAGAGTGTACAGACTGCTATGGGAACCAGACTACATTTCAGTATAGCTTTTCATCCTCAGACAGACGGCCAAACGGAGAGGACGAACTTGATTTTAGAGGATATGCTACGGGCTTGTTCTCTCAATTTTAAGACCAGCTGGTATAAAATGTTACCGTTAGCAGAGTTTACTTACAACAACAGCTTTCAGGCGACAATTGGGATGGCACCATATGAGGCTCTGTATGGACGAAAATGCAGATCGCCTATATGTTGGCACGAAGCTGGTGAAAAGAAGATGATAGAAAGCATCGATGCTGAAAGAACTGATTTTGTGAATGTAACATCTGAGATGATAAAGCTAATAAGAAGAAGAATAGAGACCGCACAAAGCCGTCAGAAGAGTTATGCTGACAAGAGAATAAGACCCTTAGAGTTTGTGGTGGACGAATATGTGTTTCTGAAAGTTGCACCAATGAAAGGAGTTATGAGATTTGGGAAGAAAAGCAAGTTAAGTCCAAGATTCATCGGTTCTTATGAAGTTGTGAAACGAATAGGCAAAGTAGCTTATCAGCTGAAGTTGCCTTCTGAGATGTCCGCAATGCACGATGTATTTCATGTCTCCATGCTTAAAAAGTATGTTCTGGACCCTACGCATGTGATTGAGCCACAAGTGATCGAGATACGAGAAGACTTAAGTTATGAAGAAAAGCCAACGAAGATACTCGATTGGAAAACCAAGACCTTGAGGAATAAAGAAATTCCATTAGTCAAGGTGTTATGGCTAAATCAGCAAGTCGAAGAAGCCACATGGGAATGTGAAGATGACATGAGAGCTATGTATTCGTATTTATTCTAAGTTTTGAGGATGAAACTTTTATAAGGTGGGGAGAATTGTAACACCCGCCTATTTTTATGTAATGAATCACGTTAAGTTAGTAACAACGTTAATGAAATTTTATTAATTATTTATGATATACGTAATGATATATGATGTTAATGTTACTAACTTTTTATGTCAAGTTATATGACAGGTGACGACCGCATAGAATAGTTGTGCTCAAGTGTTCATGATTATTTTAATGTATGTTTAATTATGATGTAATGATGACTTGAATGTTTTAATGTTTGGTATTTAAGGACAATTCAGCAGGCCTCGGCAGGCCGAATAGTCTACCAAAGATCGCAAGGCCGAAGGAAACCATCGGCAAGCCGAACATGGTGGAACCAGCAGGCCGAAGGGGAAAATCGGCAGGCCAAACACGGCTGATGAGCAGTAAGTAGAAATCACTCCAAATTTATGGCTGAGTTAATTACTTTAATTGGGTAATTTATTGTGATTAATTGGCATAATAATGGAATAATTTTGTTAGTTAAGGAAATTAAAAGGTTGACTTTGCATTGATTTGTCTGATTTTAAATGGTTTCCCATTTTAAGAGGGCAAAACATGGCAAGTAGGGAGTGATTGTTTGACTTTCCTTCTTTCTCTCCTTTTCCCCACGCCAATTAGCACCAATTGAGTCAGAAAATTCTGACTTAATGGTGGGAATTGAATTCCCATCAATTATGCTCATTATGTTAAAATTTTTAACGTTTCTTTTTCATTATTTTTTTCTCATTCTCATGTTTCTTTCTCTCAAACTTCTGAGACGTTTGTTTTTTTTTTTCATTCTTCTTCTCTTCTCCACGAATCCCATCTCCTTCTCTCTCAGAAATTCTCTGCAAGTATTGAAAGAAAAAGTTATATTTCGTTGGTTAAATTCAAGAATTTTGAGAAGAAATTTTCAAGGTAAGAACTGAGTTTTTTCGGTGTTTTGAAAAGAATTTCTCCTCCTCAATTCGTTTACAATATCTTCCTCTAGCTATTGTATTTTGCTTTGAGTTTTTAATATGATGTTCATGTGTGTATTGGGTGTCGTTTTACCAAGTTTCATGTCATTTTGGTGTTTTTATGAAAAATATGAATTTTCTATCCTCTACCATTCACAGTAAAATATTACTGTTTGACTATGATGCATGAAAAATGTAGTGTTATTTAAGGGGTAAATGAATCATGTTTTTCATGAAAATTGACAAGATTGTGCATGTGTATGTTATGATGACTATATTTTATGTTACGAAATTTCTATGAGAAAACTGTTTTGATAATGTTATTTTTGGATTTTGTTTTATAAAAGGTTTTATATGTTTAAATCATTTTTATTAACGATGAAATATTTATATGATGTTGAAATACATGATAATAAGATGTTTGTATGAATTTTTAAAATGTAGGTATTTTAAATTATTAGAAAATGTTTTCAAAAGATTTTCATGATTATAATGTATAAGATGTTTTGATGATAATATTTAAGGAAGCATGTTATGAATAATGTTTATATGAGATGAATGTATAAGTAATGATAATTTTATGTTGTCACAATGATGATTATGAATTATGTTTGTAATATGAGATGAATGTATATATGAATGTTATATGAATGAATGTTTTATGATAAGTATTAATTTTATTGTATTTTTAAATGGATAAATGGCATGAACATTCAGAGAAACGAGCACATCAAGACCGCGGCGTCATCACCAAAAGTATATTAAGGTTAAGTAAACTAGCGTTAAGGTAAGTACATTCTCACATGCAACATGACATATTTTATAAGGTTTGATGATATATTCACAAGTTATTCATGATGATTTTATGGTTATTTTTTCCTTAAAGGATTTATTATGAAAAAATTATCATGATTTAAAGTTATGTATGTATGATGATGACATGTTTCGAAGTATGAAAATTATGTATATATGTATCACCTAATAAGTGTTGCACACCAATGTTATGAAATGATATGTTATGATGTCATGTTTGGTTTGGGATTAGCTACCCTTCTCCTCTCATGATGGTGCACCTACAATGATGTTTATGGTGCAACACTTGGGCCCTTAAGATAAAATGGAATAAGTTTTTAAATGTTCAACACAATGAAAGATATGTTTCTATGAAATTGTGCTTAAGGTACTTTTATAATATGATGACAATGACGATGATGATGTTTATGTAATGTTTTAAATTGTGAGAATTAGATGTACTTACTAAGCATTAGCTTAATCATGTTTTATGTCATGTTGTAGATAAGGGTAAGAAAATCATGGATTAGGCGGAGGACATGAGAAGGCGTGTGAGCACTAAGCACGATGAATTGTAACCGAAAGCACTCCAAGAAGAACGTTCTTATATTTTATATCAAGTTTCATATTTTGAACACAATTTTTTTATCTTGAACTATGTTTTATATTTTATTTCATTATTTTAAGTATTATGAACTTCTGCATTTTTATGAAAGGATGGTTTTGTTTTAAAAATTAATTTTTCCCAAGGTAATTTGGCTCAGTCGGCCTGCCGAACAACTTGGTCGGCCTACCGATGTCCAGAAGTTTGGCCTGCCGATCACGTTTTTGGCCTGCCGGACAATGATGAGTTTTTAAGCCAGATTTGCAGAGCCTCTACCGGCCTGTCGATTGAGGGAACTCTGGCATGCCGATCATGTTCGGCCTGCCGAACTGTGGGAGTTAATGACTTTTAAATGGTATGATGATTTATGAGATATGATGTGATGATTCATGAGATATGATGTGATGTTTTTATAAGTCTTGATTTTACAACTTGGTTTATCTATTTTATTAAAATAAGTTTATGATTAATTTTAAGTTTAATTAAATAAATTATGACATGGAATGAGTTTAACATGTGAATTAACAATGTTAAGTTATTACAAAAAAAAATGTATGAATGGATCCTGGTTAAGTATGTTTAATTACTTTTACTATTGAAAGTATCGTTTAAGTTTTGTATTAATATATTTGTTTTGAGTTAAATAAGTAAGAATGTAAGAATGTAACGACATCTGTGACGTCCAATAAGGGGCGTTTCAACAATGCCCCAACATCATTGCCAATTAGCAGTACGTCATCTACATTGATCAGTAGAAAAGTCACTTTTCTATCCTTAATGTGTTTGTAAACACATGATTAGTCTATATTTTTGTGCGAACCTATAAGTCTTGATCACTCGATCAAATCTTATGTTTCAAGAATGGGAAGCTTGTTTAAGTCCATAAATTGACTTTAATAGCTTACAAACCTTACCCTCATGACCCTTGGCCTTGAACCCGTCTAGATGTGGCGTATAAATGGACTTATTAAGATAGTCATTTAGAAAGGTTGTCTTGACATCCATCGGCCACACTTATAGTCGAGGGCAGTAGCTATGGAGAAGAGAATGCGGATGGACCTAAGCATGGCTACCAACGAAAAGGTTTCCACATAATCAATTCCTTTCTTTTGCGTGTATCCCTTAGCTACAAGTTTAGCCTTATAGGTTTTGAGTTTTCCATCTATTCCTCTCTTTCTCTTATAGATCCACTACACCTAATGGGTTTTACCCATTTGGGAAGATCTACAAGTTCCTAGACCCAATTAGTCTCCATTGACTTCATCTCTGTGTTCATGGCCTCTGTCCAGAGTTTCAAATCAACATCCTTTATAACCTTTTTGTAAGTGTAAGGATTCTTGTAATCTTCAACCGGTTCAACCGAAAAGGCCTCACCATTGAACATATACCTCTCGGGTTGATGTCCGATCCTCCCACTACACCGAAGCCCCTTAGGTTGTAGTTCAGGTTTGGTTGGTTTCTCAACACTGATTGGAACGGTTTCATTTGGAACCCTCGAAGTGATTAAATCACTCGCCAGCTCCTCAAGTAAAACTTTGCTACAAGGCTTAAAGTTGTCCATGTAACATTCCACAAGGAAGGTTGCATTAGTTGAAACTGATAGTTATTTGATGTCATTTCTTCTATTAGATCAAAAGCCTCCTCAGGTGTTTTGTTATTTAATGTCTCGCCTGCCACTGCATTAATGGTAGCCTGGAGACTTGCACTAGACCGATTGTAAAAAGTTTGTACCTGCATCCAGACTGGTAATCCATGATGTGGGCACCTCCTTAGCAACTCCTTGAATCTTTGTCATGCCTCATATAGCGACTCATTGTCCATCTACAAGAAATTAGTAATATTGTTACGCATTTTTGCAGATTTTGCTGGAGGGAAAAACTTACTAAGGAATATTTGAGCCATAGTATCCCAGGTGGTGATTGATCCTGCAGGAAGAGATGTGAGCTAATTCTTGGCTTTATCCCTCAGAGAGAATATGAACAATCTCAATCTAATTGCATCATCTGACACTCCATTAAATTTAATAGTGTCATAGATTTCGAGGAATGCATCAATGTGGGCGTTTAGATCATCACAAGGTAGCCCACTAAATTGCACCAATTGTTGAATCATTTGGATGAGGGATGGCTTGATCTCAAAGTTGTTCGCTTGTATAGCTGGCCTTTTGATGCTCGAAGTGGCGCCTTGAATAGTTGGTGCTGCATAATCTCTCAAAAGTCGATGAGGGTTTTCAGTTTCACCTGCATCCGCCATTTTCTTAGTGTAATTTCTCTGTTCCCTTAACAGTCTTCTAAAAGTATGCTCGATTTTTGGATCGAACTTAACAAGTTCCCCTTGTTTAGTTCTTCTCATACACCAACGCACTCCTAAAAATAAACAAAATAAAAGAAAACTAGATTAAATCAAGAATTATCTGTTATTAATATTAATTAGTATTAAACAAGTAGTCCCCGGCAACGGCGCCAAAAACTTGTTCAGTAAAATTCACTAACGCAAGTGCACGTTATCGATTAAGTAATACAATAGTAAGTAAGAGTATCGTCTCACAGGGACTGTTGTATAATAATCTAATTAAGTACTAAAGTTGGATTAACTCTAGAGTTTATCTAGCTGATCAAATGAAGTTGAGATTGAATAAAATACTGAACTTAAGTACTAAATTAAGAAGAAAAATTGCAATTAATTTCAAGAGATACTTCAATAAGACAAGGCGTTAAGGCATTTGATTTCACCATAATCACTAGATATGAATTTCATAAAATTATGCAACCCAATTAACAATACACATGTGATGACGAAAATTCCCAAATTATTTACTATCCTATCTCTAGGTATGGCAAATCTACTCAGTTTATTAGCTCACTATATCTCTATGTGAATTTAAATAAATCTGAGTGCATTAAGATTTATGAATTTTTTATGCAAAGTCACACAAATAATATGGTATGTCTCTATCCATATTTAATTCATAGTTATATGTTATATGAAGCGTTTGCATAATTCTCCCTTTTTAGTTTTAAACATGCACATCAGATCATTTAAATAGTAGCTAATCATTCAAAAGCATTAATCATAATAACAAATAACTCACATGAATAAAATCAATTATGCTGCATGAATAAATATGAAATTCGCATCGTCATGATTAGGCTACATCATAGCCCTAACTAAGAAAATTAGAACATGATTGAAAAAGAAATAAAAACTGAAAATTTAATTGACTCAAACATCAAGAGTTAAGAGAACAAGAAATTTTGTCACCAATCTCTCACTTCTAACTCCGGATTGCTTGACGACTCCTAAGAAAAGCAAACAACTCTCTGAAAAATAAACACCCTAGCTCTCCCCTTGACTATTACATCGTTGTCTATTTATACTACTCTTAAGTTAACTAAACCCTTGTTTTCATGAAAAAGTTGGGTGTCATGTAATTTTTCTCAAAAACATAGCAGTATTTGCTAATTAAAAGCGGCCAAATAACTCTCTAAACTAGAGTTATCAAAACCCCCCAAACTAACTTTTGCTAGTCCTCGAGCAAAACCAAGAAGTAGACAAACATGGAACAACAAATCCTTCAAGATGTCCTCCAGAATTTTTCCATCCTACAATTCAAAGAAAAGAACAAATTCCATCCAAACATTGATATTAGTTTGCTATTTAAGACTAATTCTAATTCCATGACCCATGTGTGTGTGTGTTATCCTTTCTTTTCAAATTGTATGCAGTCCAGCCACATCCATATTACTCTGAAAAGCTTTGATGAGTTATACAAAGAAACATGTTTCATAGGTTCACCTCTCATTCCTCTCTCCACTAATGTAGGCTAATCATCCAACTAAAAATCATTAGGACTTTATTAAGCTTGTAACGTAAGGCTGGGCTAGAGGTAAGATAAAAGTCAAGTTTGTTGGAAACAAAGTGTGCAGCAGAATTTTAAATTTTTTTTTCATCAGAGTAATTTCCAAAACACAAGTTTGACATGTTATATGTATAAATTAGACAGATCTTAATAATCTCAGTGTGCCGAAGAACCTCCGTAACCTGTGTAGAGAAGTAACGTTCTAGAAGAGCCTCAACCAACTGGTCTTCTTTGCTATTCTCTATCCACAACCGGAGTGAGTGTGGGCTCACACGTACAGCTCTTTCACCGGTGACTCTCCTTCCAACCAATAGAGAGAACCCAAAGCTTGTGTTCGTGATTTGTGAACAAAAGCTCTCAGGGAGTTTTCAAATGCTCACTAAAAGAGTATCACTCTTAATCTCTCAAATTGATCTGAGTGAATCATGAGACTCACTCCCTTTTTATATCTATTGGTCCTAGGGTCAGTCCATATCAGATTAGGTCTCAAAAACTCGAAACAGAATCAAGTTCGGATCAATATCTGATAAGATCTACGTGAAAACGCGTAATCTTATCTCCCGCTGATCGGTAGGCCGACCACGTCATTCGGCAGGCCGAACTCCCGAGAAAAAATCTCCGCGAATCTTTTATTTTCCACCCGAGATTCTAAAGGATAAAGTCTCAGTTTTGATTTAAATAACTCAATAGAGAAGTTATCTGATCAAAATAAACTTTATCAAGATAATCTCTAAGAAAATAAATCAATTCACAATAATTCTACAAGTTTATCTTGATCTAATTTATCCAAAATTAAATCAACCGATAAACAGACAAGAATTATCTGATCGCAATAATTCAACAAGTTTATCTTGAACTAATTTCTTACAAAATTAATTCAACCGATAAACAGACATGAATTATTTGATTCTTACAAATTTTAAACCAATATGATAAATCCGACATAAGTCATCAATTATTGGAAAAGCACACCGTGTCGTTACAGGACTTTGTGAGCTAGCAAAGGGGACCAAAATGGACCTATAAAGTTCAAGCTCATGATAATCATGAAACCCAATATCCCAGATATACATTTCACAATTATCAACTCCAACGCTACTCCACTAAAAGCTTGGAGCTGCACTCTCGAACTTTATAGAATTACAAAGCTCGTGTAGCTAAGTCTCCATGACATATCATAGTGTATCGTGTAGCTAAGTCTCGAACTTTATAATCCATAATCGGCTTAAGGACAAGTTCTATCTTACCTTCCCGATTATTTTTATCTTATGTTCCATTGTCTCACCATTAGAAAACTTACCATCCAAAGATAGTATACCATTCGGTTACACCTATGTATCCAAATGGTTGAGTGCTCCAGTTTTCTAATTACAGAACTATGCATATAAGAGGATATCATTACTCCTAAAGAGGAGCTATAGATTCCATATCTATGAATAACAAGTCTACGCTACCAAGAGTCATGCCTCCAACGTACCGACATGCATACCACTATAGAGATGTGGGAGTCACCCATTGGTACATCAAAAGACACAAGTCGAGACAACGGGCCCACTATTCATCTCAGGATTAAGATACAGTACAAATGACTGTCTAAAGTTAATCGATTTTCCAAGACAGAATTATTAATCCAAATCAATTCACTTTATGTCCCGATCCAACACGTCGTCACCTATGACAACGAGCCAATGTTTCTATTCACGGAGTCCAACTCCGATGGCCAAGACAAACCATCTCCCATAAGGGATATAGACAACATAACAATCTTTACATGAATAAAGCGCCCAACTTTATTCCCTCGATTGTGGATCATATGCTTTAGACCGTCACCTTAAGAATCGTGTCTACCGCATAATCATCCCATCATATGCCCAATTCTTAAGGTTTAGACTGACAGTCTCAGATTACTGTTTGCTTATCATACATTCAAAAAATATGAACGTAAAGAGGACAAGATTTGGTATATATAAATGAATAAATTCATTATTGATAAAAATGTCTCCAAAAACGTATTACATTTTTACTCCTTAGGGCATACATGTCTAACAATCTCCCACTTGCACTAAGTGAGTAAATACAGCAAATTTTGCATCCCTATAGCTTCCACATGCTTCTCGAAGACTCTCCCTGTAAGTGCCTTCATAAATGGATCAGCTAAATTGTCCTCTGACGCGATCTTGCACACCGTGACATGCCCGCCCTCAACGAAGTCCTTTATCACATGATACTTTCGATCAATATGCTTACTCTTCTTGTGAAATCTTGGTTCCTTAGCATTAGCTACCGCTGCACTGTTATCACAGTACAGTGATACTGCTTTATCCATACCAGGAACTACCTCAAGATCCCCAAGGAACTTGTGGAGCCACACTGCTTCTTTTGAAGCATCATTAGCTGCCACATACTCGGCCTCCATCGTAGAATCTGAAGTGCAATCTTGCTTATCACTTCTCTAACCAATGGCATCGCCGCCCAGAGTAAACATAAAACCCGAAGTCGATTTCCTAGAATCCAGACAGGATTGAAAATCTGAATCAGTGTATCCTAGAGGAGTTAAATCCTCACCCGAATACACAAGCATATACCCTTGAGTCCTTCTCAGGTACTTGAAAATATGCTTTACTGCAACCCAATGGTTCGGTCCTGGATCCGCCTGAAATCGACTTACAATCCCGACTGCATAGCTAATATCCGACCGTGTGCAAAGCATGGCATACATGAGACTACCCACTGCCGAAGCATAAGGCACCTTCTTCATGTATTCTCTTTCTTCATAAGACATTGGAGAGTCTTTCTTAGAAAGAGTAATTCCAGACCTAGATGGGTGCCCACCTTTCTTGGAATTCTGCATTGCAAACCTCCTAAGAATTTTATCTATGTAGCCAGCCTGTGACAAAGCTATCATCTTGTTCTTCCTATCCCGAAAGATCTGGATACCGAGAACAAAATTAGCCTCACCCAAGTCCTTCATGTCAACCTGCTTGGTCAACCATAATTTGACCGATGACAACGCCCCAACGTCATTGCCAATTAGCAGAATGTCATCTACATAGAGCAGTAGAAAAACAACTTTCCCATCCTTTATGTGTTTGTAAACACATGGTTCATCCACATTTTGTGAGAACCCATAAGTCTTGATCACTTGATCAAATCTTATGTTCCAAGAACGGGATGCCTGCTTAAGTCCATAATTGACTTTAGCAGCTTACAAACCTTACCCTTTTGACCTACGACCTTGAACCCGTCTGGTTGTTCCATATAAATGGACTCATCAAGATAGCCATTCAGAAAAGCTATCTTGACATCCATCTGCCAAATCTCGTAATCGAGAGCAGCAGCTATGGACAAGAGAATCCGGATGGACTTAAGCATGGCTACAGGCGAAAAGGTTTCCTCATAATCGATTCCTTCCTTTTGCGTATAACCCTTAGCTACCAGTCTAGCCTTAAAGGTTTCGACCTTTCCATCCACTCCTCTCTTCCTCTTGTAGATCCACTTACACCCTATGGGTTTTACCCCTTCGGGAAGATCCACAAGCCCCCAAACCCGATTAGTCTCCATAGACTTCATCTCTGTGTTCATGGGCACTGTCGGGAGTCTTGAATCAACATCCTCCATAGCTTCTGCGTAAGTATAAGGATCCCTGTCATGTTCATCTGGTTTAGCCAAGAAGACCTCCCCATTGAACATATACCTATCAGGTTGACGCCCGATCCTCCCACTACGCCGAAGCCCCTGAGATTGTTGTTCAGGTTTGTTTGTTTTTTCAACACCGATCGGAATGGTTTCGTTCGGAACCTTCGGAGTGAACGGATCACCCCTTAACTCCTCAAGCACCACTTTGCTTCGAGATTTAAAGTCATCCATGTAACTCTCCTCAAGGAAAGTTTCATTAGTTGAAACCACGACTTTATTTTCCTTAGGGTTATAAAAATAACCCCCTTTAGTCCCTTTTGGATATCCTACAAACATGCAAACTTTCGAACGTGCATCCAACTTATTCGGATCCTTAAACAGGACATGAGCTGGACATCCCCATATGCAAATATGGTTTAAGGATGTCTTTCGTCTTGTCCACAACTCGTGAGGAGTTTTAGGGACCGTTTTTGAAGGCACATTGTTCAAAAGATAACATGCGGTTTGTAGTGCATATCCCCAAAAGGATAAAGGCAATGATGAATAACTCATCATGGACCGAATCATGTCCAACAAAGTCCTATTTCTTCTCTCTGCTACGTCATTCTGCTGCAGAGTGCCTGGCGCAGTCAAATGGGATAAAATCTCATTCTCTAACAAGTGTCCCAAGAACTCATCAGAAAGGTATTTCCCACCTCGATCAGATCAAAGTGCCTTTATGGGTCTACCCAATTGCTTTTCCACTTCATCCCAAATTCCCTGAATTTATCATAAGTTTCGCTTTTGTGGTGCATCAAGTACGCATACCCATATCTTGAGTAATCGTCAATAAAAGTGACGAAGTACTCATACCCTCCTCGTGCCCGAATGTTCATCGGTCCGCAAACATCACTATGCACAAGTTCTAGAACCCCTTCGGCCCTATTGCCCTTAGACCCGTATGGTCTTTTGGCCATTTTACCCTCCAAACAAGATTCACATTGAGGTATAGATTCCACCTTTAAGTGACTTAAAGGTCCATCCCTTACCAACCTTTGAATCCTATTTAGGTTAATATGGCCAAGGCGCAAATGCCAAAGATAAGTCTTATTAGAGTGAGAAGTTTTAAGCCTTTTTGAGTCATTATCATTTATCTCAGCATTAAGCAATAAGTCCATCTTAGGTTTGATAAAATATAGATTATTTTGCATCCATCCAGAACAGATAAAAGATTTGTTTTTACGAATCACCACTTTTTCATTAAAAGATACCACGTAGGAGTCTTTAAATAAAGAAGATACAGAAATTAAATTCCTTTTAAATTTAGGAACATAAAAACAGTCTCGCAAAATTAAATTCCTATAATTATCAAAATAAAGATGGACATCTCCCACTGCTTCCGCTGAGACCAAGGATCCATCGCCCATCCGAAGCGTTAAGTCTTCACAAAGTAGACTTCTCGTTTCTTTGAATCCCTGTAGAGAAACACAAACATGATTAGTTGCACCGAAATCTATGACCCAGATGTCACTAGATTCCTTAACCAAACAAGTTTCTAAATATAGAAGATCACACCTACCTCCCTTGGAAAGGAAGTCCTTGCAATGCTTCTTTATATGCCCGACCTTACCACAGAAGAAGCACTTAAGCTTCTTTGGGTTCTTCTTCTTCTTCTTGCTCTTGGTAGCAGCAGGAATAGAAGACTTCCCACTCTTGGCCCGTTGCTTCTTTCCATTCCCAGAGTTAGGATTGGAACCAGAAGCAGCTACCATATTGGCCTCACCACCAGCAGGAGACTCCCTGATCAGCAGTTCAAACTTCTGTAACTGTTTCATCAGTTCTGTCAAGGTCATATCCCGTCTATTGCTTAAATTAAAAGTAGCTCTAAACGGAATAAATTCCTTAGACAGAGTCTCAAAGACCATAGTCATCTGAGTTTCAGCATCGATGTCGGCTCCATTGGTTTGAGCCTCTGCGAGGTAACCCATGACCAACATCATGTGCTCCTTTACAGATGTCCCCGGTCTCTGTCTACAGTTTAAGAGTTTCTGAAGTGCCCCTTGCCGCTTTGTCATGGCCTGGCCTCCAAACATGTCCTCGAGATTATCTAAGATCTGCTTCACAGTCTCATAATCCTGATGTTGAGCCTACAACACGTTGTTCATGCTAGCCATAACATAGCAGCGGGCCTGATCATTAGCATCTTTCCAGCGATCGTATGCTTGGAATTGCTCATTCCTTGAGTCTCCCGTAGGCTCGGGAGGACAAGGAGTTGCCAGAGCATATTTCAGTTTCTCAAAGGAAAGGACGATGTGTAGGTTCCGTTTTCAATCGTTATAGTTTTCACAGGTTAATTGGTTTTTATCAAGTATCGATGATAAAGCGTTTTTAGACATTTTCAATCTACAATAAAGAATCATATACCAAACATAAGCAAACATAATAATTTAGTAAGATAACACAATCATGTAAAAACATACAAATGTGTTTATGTGTCAAAACCTTGAAAATATCACAACCTTACAACGATAATTCCCAACTCAGAATTCAACAAGCTCCTAGGGGAGTCATGCCAAATTCAATCAGGAACACGGATCCCCTCCTGATTAATATATGCCATCCAGGACCTGTATGATCCAGTATATACTAATAATCATTTCTTTGGCCATTAATTTTATTAACAGAGCTCCTAGGGGAGGTTAATAATAAAATTAACGTGAGTGTATAACCATCGTTTCAATATTTTATCCATGATTTATAATCACCACCTAGAGGTGTGCAACCATAAATCATACTAAAATACCTTATCCTTTTAGAGATCCAATCTGGTACATGATAGAAATCCTTTCCTAGGGGTCGGGACCACCATGTTCTTCCTATGGACCAACGATGGAGGCCTTAGGTCCTCTCTTCAAAAACCTTCTCCCACTCAATCTTTTGAAGTCAAGGTTTTATTTTAAAATTATGCATGAACAATTTTAATATGAGCGACACTCCCTATCCTATATGACATGTTATCAATATACATGGTAAATCATATTATAATGCAGACAAGCAAAGCAATCAAGCAAAGCTACAAGCAAAATAATAATAACCGTAATATTATGGTTCCACCTTAGAGGATAGAAAACTAAGATTACAAGAGAATAATCAAGACATCTATCGATTCTTTATCCTTGAATCCTCAAGCGGTATCCTTCTTCATGTAATATCCATCTTCAAGTCTTCAATCCCGCATGAATCGAATACTTCATATTTCCAGTCATATCCAAATTTAATGTTTCTCAGAATCGTCCCAAAAAATAAAATTAAAACTGCACTAAAAAAATTGCACCTTTTCTGGACACCTGGTAGCTCTCGGTCGGCAAGCCGATCTGGGTGATCGGCCTGCCGATCATGTAGGTTCGGCCTACCGAACATGAAGGTTCGGCCTGCCGGCAGAGTACCAAAATTTATACCCCACTATCGGCCTGCCAGACCACACGTCAGGCCTGCAGATCTGTGACCATCGGCCTGCCGAACTATGAGGTTCGACATGCCGACCGAGTAGAAAACCCTCAATCCAAAAAATACAATTTTAATGCAATTCATCAATTTTATTTTCAACAATTCAAAAACATCAAATTAGAGACACAGGAAATACCTGGAGGCGCCATCATCAATCTTCTAGATCCGACTTCTCCGAATAATTATTTAATTACAAAATTCTTACAAATTAAAAATTAAATAACAATTCCTAGACGGAGATGATAGTCTGCCATCTAATTACATGAAAAACCTAGATACACATTCTAACCTCTAAGGAACCATAACCGGTATTAATTAATTAATAAACATTCACCACATAATCCATGACAACATATATATTATATAGAAACCTAGACTGCCATCTCTCTATAAAATTCAATTCAAGCATAGGAGAGATTAAGATCACAAAATTTATGCATATAACATGATTACGAACTTGCAAATTTATGTAAAAACCTCGGCTCTGATACCAATTGTTGGAAACAAAGTGCACAGCAGAATTTTAAAAATTTTTTTCATTAGAGTAATTTCCAAAACACAAGTTTGACATGTTATATGTATAAATTAGACAGATCTTACTAACCTTGGTGTGCCAAAGAACCTCTGCAACCTGTGTAGAGAACTAACGTTCCAGAAGAGCCTCAACCAACTGGTCTTCTTTGCTATTCTCTATTCACAACCGGAGTGAGTGTGGGCTCATACGTACAGCTATTCCACCGGTGACTCTCCTTCCAACCAATAGAGATAACCCAAAGCTAGTGTTCGTGATTTGTGAACAAAAGCTCTCAGGGATTTTTCAGATGCTCACTAGAAGAGTATCACTCTTAATCTCTCAAATTGATCTGAGTAAATCATGAGACTCACTCCCTTTATATAGCTATTGGTCCTAGGGTCAGTCCGTATCAGATTAGGTCTCAAAAACTTCGAAACAGAATCAAGTTCAGATCAATGTCTGATAAGATCTGCGTGAAAATGCGTAATCTTATCTCCCGCTGATCAGCAGGCCGAACATTCTGATCGGCAGGCCGAACTCGTCATTCGGCAAGCCGAACTCCCGAGAAAAAATCTCTGCGAATCTTTTATTTTCCACCCGAGATTCTAAAGGATAAAGTCTCAATTTTGATTCAAATAACCCAATAGAGAAGTTATCTGATCAAAACAAACTTTATCAAGATAATCTCTAAGAAAATAAATCAATTCACAACAATTCTACAAGTTTATCTTGATCTAATTTATTCAAAATTAAATCAACCGATAAACAGACAAGAATTATCTGATCGCAATAATTCAACAAGTTTATCTTGAACTAATTTCTTACAAAATTAATTCAACCGATAAACAGACATGAATTATTTGATTCTTACAAATTTTAAACCAATCTGATAAATTCGACATAAGTCACCAATTATTGGAAAAGCACGCCGTGTCGTTACAGGACTTTGTGAGCTAGCAAAGGGGACCAAAATGTACCTATAAAGTTCAAGCTCATGATAATCATGAAACCCAATATCCTAGATATACATTTCACAATTATCAACTCCAACGCTACTCCACTAAAAGCTTGGAGCTGCACTCTCGAACTTTATAGAATTACGAAGCTCGTGTAGCTAAGTCTCCATGACATATCATAGTGTATCGTATCCCCATATGATAGTCCATAATTGGCTTAAGGACAAGTTCTGTCTTACCTTCCCGATTATTTTTATCTTACGTTCCATTGTCTCACCATTAGAAAACTTACCATCCAAAGATAGTATACCATTCGGTTACACCTACGTATCCAAATGGTTGAGCGCTCCAGTTTTCCAATTACAGGACAACGCATATAAGAGGATATCATTACTCCTAAAGAGGAGCTATGGATTCCATATCTATGAATAACAAGTCTACGCTATCAAGAGTCATGCCTCCAACGTACCGGCATGCATACCACTATAGAGATGTGGGAGTCACCCATTGGTACATCAAAAGACACAAGTCGAGACAACGGGCCCACTATTCATCTCAGGATTAAGATACAATACAAATGACTGTCTAAAGTGAATCGATTTGCCAAGACAGAATTATTAATCCAAATCAATTCACTTTATGTCCCGATCCAACATGTCGTCACCTATGACAACGCGCCAATGTTTCTATTCACGGAGTCCAACTCCGATGGCCAAGACAAACCATCTCCCAAAAGGGATATAGACAACATAACAATCTTTACATGAATAAAGTGCCCAACTTTATTCCCTCGATTGCGGATCATACGTTTTAGACTGTCACCTTAAGAATCGTGTCTACCACATAATCATCCCATCATATGCTCAATTCTTAAGGTTTAAACTGACAGTCTCAGACTACTGTTTGCTTATCATACATTCAACAAATATGAACGTAAAGAGGACAAGATTTGGTATATATAAATGAATAAATTCTTTATTGATAAAAAAGTCTCCAAAAACGTAATACATTTTTACTCCTTAGGGCATATATGTCTAACAAAGTTTAGGCTCAATTCACCCCTCCCATGTTGATTTCTAGATTCCAGTTAAAACCCACTCTTGGTTGTACACCCTTCAACCACTTCAACTGTACAATCAACACTTACGCTTCTCCTTCAATCCATTCAACTCTTGACCAATATCACTTTTTAAACCCCATCCCCAAGCTCATGTCATCGCCCTCAAGTGCACTCATTTACTCACTTTCGCTTTCTTAATCACTCACTGTTGTTGTTCCAACCTTTTTTCTGGTTTTATGTTGTTGTTGTTTTTGTATATATTTATAATATGAATACTAATAAGATCCTTAAATAGCAAAATTAATCCAACGACAGATTCAAAAACTTCTACACTTCAAGTAACACTTAACAACTCCCCTGCCAAAATACTCTCACTTTCTTCAGAAATTAACATGTTTCTGAGATGTGGGATAAGGTGTAATGATTGGCTGGTTTAACAACTTCGGGTAATAAAGAAATAATGGATAATGCCTCAAGGCTCAACGGGCTGCCTAGGGATATATATAAATAAGGTTGGCTTGAACGGCTCAAACGATCCAAAAATGGCCTAAATCCTGTTTTCAGTCAGATGTAGCCTAGGATTTCGCCTCGAGAGAAAATCAGATGAATTTTAAAACATGGGTGAACATCAACTGTACATCCACACAATTCAAAAATTCAAGATTCTCGTGCTTAAGAAATGTATCATAAATTCAAAATTAGAATTAAACAACAAATCCATCACATGTTTAGATAAAAATTTGCACCTCCTAAGAATTTCAAGGACATCCAAATAAAGGATTCAATCATATCCAGATTCATCATTGCGGGAATGTATTACTTCAAGTTTCAATTTTATTTTTTTTTTTGTTCCCCTCCCCCCTCCCCCCCCCCCCCAAACTAAATAAAGCATTGCCCTCAATGTATAAATAAAAAAGGAAAAGGTAAGGGAAACCCCCTAAGCAACAAATGAGGCCAATTTGACTTGAGCAGCTATGTGAACTTCAAGAAATGGCCTGGACAACAAGGAAAACACACAAAACGAAAACCTTAAGAAGTTGAGAATGAAAAAAAAAACCTAAATAATGAAATAAATATTGAAAGTGAAATCAAGGCTCATGGCGATTAGGAAAATGCGGTGGGGTGGTAGTTGAGATTCATCCATTCCCAGGTGGCAGGCAATTGCCTGTGTCAATGCAATGTTATACTCCAACCCTATTTCTAATTGATGTAAGCGATCACTAATTGGCAACTCCGGGGCAGGTACAGCAGGTGGTTGAACTGTAGGAGTGACTTGTTTATGATAAGAGGGTTGGCTCGAGGCAGAGGCACTAGTGTCTTGCCGAGGCTGAGGGCGTACATCTTGGTCACGGAAGCTTCCCACAACCTTTCTGTTGATGATTTTCATTGGTTGTAATAATTCTTCTCCTTGGTCGAATGGGACTCCGGCGTCGATGCACAGTCTTGTGATGAGGGAGGAGTGACCCAAACCACCAGTCGTGGAACCCATAGCGGTTCTAAGAATGCTGTCTTGGATCACTTTTCCCACATCAATAGTTTTACCTGTAACAATCGCAAACAACAAGGCAGCTCTGTCCTTGGTAACATCAAAAAAATGCATTACATGCATTAATTTGGCAGCAATAAAATACAACCAAACTTTGTACTCCCTATTTAACGCAGAGGAGGGAAAAGACCCCGCTTCGTCGCCCTGTGTTAGTTTTCAAGTGGTGCTTGCAGTAGCTATTGTGCTAAGAAGTTCCTTAAAATCCAAATGTTCACTTAGGTATTCATAATATTCATCATTATCCATATTGCAGAGCCCATAACACCTGTTAATGGTTGTTTTATCAGAACGAACCATTTTACCTCATACACTTACCTGGAGGTTAGTGTGCTCTGGAACATTTGCATAAAATTTCTGAACAAGTGGGACTACAGCCGCCTCTGGTTGCTCAAGAAATCTTCTCCACCCTCTTTGCATAACCATATTAAAAAATACTGTAGAAAAGCCATCACTAAAGTCTAACCCCCGTTTCGGTACTATAGTTTTCTTAACAATGGCATCATTATGTCTTTTTTGAGTGGCCTCGCTCACAAAACGACTAGATGGGGTGGATGAGGAGGCAGAAGTACATGCGCGCTTAGAAGCCATTTTTTATTTTTATTTTTATATATATATTTTTTTAAAATCATGCACATGCCTAAAAACCAAGCACTAACGCAAATGACTGCTCCCTACAACTACATAGAGGGTACCCAACATTGCCAAAATTTCACTTGCCAAACACCACCAAAACCTAGAACCTTAAATAAAACTGAAATCATAAATAAACTAAGAAGTTCAAATTTCAAGAAAAATCACACAAAATAAGAAAAAATTTTTTTAAAGAAACTAACTATATGGAAGGGAGATGACTTACTTGATGTGAAGGACCAACACAAGAGAGAAGGCAGTCAAAACGTTGGAGGATTATTCTTCTTTTTGTAAAGTTGTCTAGAGAGAGAGGAGAGGAAGAAGTTGGAGAAAGGAATTTAGTTTAGTGAGAGAAAGTGAATGGGTGAAAATGTGGGAAAGGTGGTGGGTGGTTAGATTTAAGACACTTTTTTTTTGAAATCACGCAAACAGCACTATGGCGCTGGAATTGTAGCATAGCTACGCTAGTGTTCCTTTTTTTTTTTGTGTGCGGTGCTGTGGCGCTGGTATTATAGCGCCGCGGCATTTTGCTTCTGCCACAATCAAGTCGCTTGCTCCCTAAAGAGTGTCGCGATGCTCTTTATTGAGGGCTGCGGCGCTTGGATTCTGCCCAAAGAAACTCAATTTACCCAAAGGCTTTTTCTGCATGCTCCCTTGCTGACTTCCACACCTGCATAACAAGATCGACACTTGAGAAACCAAAATAACCTAAATTATGTATTTATTTATTATTTTTTTATATTTTTTATATTTTTATTTTTATTATTATTATTTTTTATTTATTTATTTATTTTTATTATTTAATGACATGATAAAAAGGGAAATGCTTGCGTTGCCTCCCAAGAAGCGCTTGCTTTATTGTCTTCAACCAGACTGTCTCAACTGTCACTTTGTAGGAGCTTGTAAATTGATGGTGGTTTTATACCTGTTAACTCCACCTCCAAAGTAGGGCTTCAAGCGCTTACCATTGGCCTTAAATGTGCCTTTAGTATTGTGTGCAACCTCTATTGCTCCAGATGGAAAGACTTGTGTTACTGTAAACGATCCTGACCACCTAGACTTCAACTTACCTGGAAACAATTTAAGGCGAGAGTTATAGAGCAAGACCTATTGACCAACTACGAACTCTTTTCTAAGAATGTGCTTATCATGCCATCTTTTTGTTTTCTTCTTGTAAAGATTTGCATTCTTATAAGCATCGAGCCGAAATTCATCCAACTCACTTAGTTACAGCAACCTAGCCTCACCTGTCAACTACGCATCTAAGTTCAAGCATTTAATTGCCCAATAAGCCCTATGTTTTAGCTCTACTGGCAAGTGACATGCTTTTTCAAATACTAGCCTGAAAGGGGACATCCCGATGGGAGTTTTGAATGCAGTCCTATATGCCCAAAGTGCATCGTCCAACTTAATAGACCAATCCTTCCTAGAGGCATTCATTGTCTTCTCCAAAATCCTCTTGATTTCCCTATTTGAAACCTGCACTTGACCACTAGTCTGAGGATGATAAGCTAGTGCCACCTTATATGTGACCCAATATTTACCTAAAAGTGCCTCAAATTGCTTGCTACTAAAATGCGACCCTTGATCACTTATGATTGCCCTAGGGGTGCCAAATCGGGAAAAAATGTTCTTTTTCAGAAATTTGACCACGACCTTAGTGTCATTCGTTGGCACAGCTGAAGCCTCTATCCACTTGGACACATACTCTACTGCCACTAAGATATATTCATTCCCAAAAGAAGATGGAAACGGTCCCATGAAATCAATACCCCAAACATCAAATAATTCGCAAACAATAATATTATTCAAAGGCATTTCATTCTTTTTGGAAATGTTTCCAGTTCTTTGGCATCTATCGCATACTACTACATAAGAGTGTGGGCCAATAAAAGCCTGATTGCAACACCTTAGTTGTAGTTTTAGAACTACCAAATTGGCCACCTGCCTCTCCATCATGACAAAGTTGTAGGATACTCACCATTTCATCCTTGGGAACGCATCTTCTTATCATCTAATATGCACAAACTCTAAACAAGAATGGTTCTTCCCAAAAATAATGTTTAACATCAGAAAAGAATTTTTTCTTTTGTTGATATGACAATTTAGGGGGTAGAACATTACTTGCTAAATAATTAACAAAATCAGCATACCAGGGAACTCGTGTGAACTCGATAGAAAATACCTGCTCGTCAGGAAATTCCTCCAAAATTGGGCTAGCCACTTCATCAAGATTAGGAATTCTAGACAAGTGATTTGCAACTAGGTTTTCAGTTCCTTTCTTATCTTTGATTTCCAAATCAAACTCTTGTAGCAACAAGATCCACCTAATTAGCCTGGGTTTGGATTCTTTCGTTTCTAGCAAGCACTTCAAAGCAGAGTGATTAGAGTAAACTATTACTTTAGACCAAATCAAATAAAAACGAAATTTATCAAAAGCAAAAACTACCGCCAAAAGTTTCTTTTCAGTTGTTGTGTAATTCAATGGTGCTCCCGACAAGGTCCGACTGGCGTAATAGATGGTTTGAAAAATTCCATTCTTTCGTTGGCCCAACACCGCTCCAACTGCAAAATCGCTTACATCACACATGAGCTCAAAGGGTAAATCCCAATCAGGTGCTGCCATGATAGGTGTCGACACAAGCTTTTTCGTCAAAGTGTTAAAATCCTGCAAGCATTCATCAGGAAACATATATGGAGCATCTTTAACTAATAAATTAGATAGAGGTCTAATGATTTTAGAGAAATCCTTTATGAATCACCTATAAAATCCTGCACATCCCAAGAATTTGCGAACAAGTTTCATAGATGTGGGTGGAGGTAATTTTGCAATAACCTCCACCTTGGCTCGATCAACTTCTATACCGCTCTTAGAGTTCTTGTGTCCAAGCACAATTCCTTCCTGCACCATAAAGTGACACTTTTCCCAATTCAAAATAAGGTTAGTTTCCTCACATCTTTGTAACACCAATGCCAAATTATGTAAACATGAATCGAATGATGAGCCAAAAAAAAAAGACATCCATGAAAATTTCAATGAATTTCTTAACCATATCAAAAAAAACGGCCATCATACAACGTTGAAAAGTTGTCGGTGCATTACAAAGACTAAAGGGCATCCTTCTATATGCAAAAGTGCCATAGGGACAAGTGAACGTGGTCTTTTCTTGATCCTCGGGTGTAATAGGAATTTGATTATACCCTGAATATCCATCTTGAAAACAATAAAATTCATGTCTGCAAGTCTTTCCAACATTTGGTCAATAAATGGTAAAGGAAAATGATCTTTCCTACTGGCATCATTTAATTTTCTATAGTCCATACACACACGCCACCCAGTAACTGTTTTAGTTGGAATTAATTCATTATTATTATTATTTTGAATAGTCATACCTCATTTCTTTGGCACAACTTGCACAGGACTTACCCATGAACTATCAGATATGGGATAGATGATCCCAGCGTCCAATAGTTTGATTACCTCAGCTTTCACTGCTTCTTGCATTTTTGGATTTAGACGCCTTTGGGGTTAAATGACAGGTTTGTATTGTTCCTCTGTGAGAATTTTGTGCATGCAGATGGAAGGGTTTATTCCTTTTACGTCCACTATCTTCCAACCAATTGTGCCTTTGTGTTCTCGTAACACCCTCAATAATTTTTCCTCCATCAATCCTGTTAAAGAAGAAGAAATTATTACAGATAGTGAGGATTTACCATCTAAATAAGCATATTTTAAGTGAGAAGGTAAGGGTTTCAGTTCAAAAATTGGAGGCTCTTTAATCGATGGTTTGGGCTTTGTGGTAGCCTGTTCCACTTCTGCAAAGTGTAATGCCTTATGCCTTGAAATTGGTGGATTTGCCTCCATTAAATTCGCATATGCCCTTATTTCCTCATTCTCAGCATCCTCACTATTAGGTTGGGTTAAGCAAGCTTCAAGTGGGTCCTTAAAAGCATTTTCCTGAAAAACTTTAGACACCAATTTGTCAACAATGTCAATTCTAAAACAAGATTCATCAATGGAAGGATATTTCATTGATTCAAACACATTAAAGGTGACTTGATCATCTTGAACCCTGAGAATTAATTTTCCTTATTGCACATCAATCAAGGTTCTTCCTATTGCTAGAAAAGGACGACCTAGAATAAGTGGGACCTCACGATTCTCCTCCATTTCTAAGACAAGAAAATCTGTAGGAAAGATAAACTTGCCAACCTTAACTAACACATCCTCCACAGTGCCTCTTGGATGCTTGATTGTGTGATCAAAAAGTTGAAGTGACACTGTGGTTGCTTTAACCTCTCCCAAACCTAATCTTCTAAAAACAGAAAAGGCATTAGATTAATACTAGCACCTAAATCACACAATGCTTTTTCAAAATAAAATTCACCAATAGTGCAAGGAATTGTAAAACTCCCTGGATCTTTCACCTTAGGTGGCATCTTATTTTGTAAAATGGCCGAGCACTACTCATTTAATTTCACTGTTTCATAATCCTCCAACTTCCTTTTGTTAGCCAAAATCTCCTTCAAGAATTTTGTATAGCTAGGCATCTGGGCTAAGGCATCTGCAAAAGGAATGTTAATATGCAATTTTTTAAACACCTCAAGAAATTTAGAAAATTGCTTATCTAATTTATGCTGCTGGAGCCTTTGAGGGAATGAAATGGGAGGCACATAGGGCTTTGGATCATCCGAAAAAATGGCCTCCTAAATCTAATTTGTTCATTAACCTCTTCTTCTTGTTCATTAATGACCTCTTGTTTAACATCTTATTGTCCCACCTGCTTCCCACTTCACAAAGTTATTGCCTTCACATTGTCAATGGGGTTTTTTTCTGTGTTGCTTAGTAATGACCCCTGTGGCCTACCTGAGATCATGTTGGCCATTTGTCCTATCTGCATTTCTAGATTTCTGATGGATGCCTCTTGATTCTGGAGTCTTGCATCTATACTCTTCATGAGATCTTGAGTGGAAGTGGCCAGCTTAGCAACAATATCTTCCATATTGGGCTTTTTTTCCTCTTGTCGCTTAAATCCTGGTGGTGGTCTCATTGCATTCTGATTACCTCATGAAAAATTAGGATGATTTTGCCACCCCAGGTTGTAAGTGTTGGAATAGGGATTATTCTATGACTTGTTAAAATTTCCAACAAAATTAGCATTTTTAGAGGGTTAAGCAAAATTATTACCTACCTGGCATTCATTGCTGGCATGTCCTCCACCACAAAATTCACATATTGCACTCTAAATTTTCATAGCTGAAGCACCCATATGGTCTATCTTTCTATTAAGTGCTTCAAACTGAGCTGCGAGTACAGACAGTACATCCACTTCATGAACTCCTGCAGTTCTCCTAGTTTGTAGCCTTTTAGTAGGCCACTCCTAAGAAAATTAAACAAGTCTCTAAAAAATAAAACCCCTAGCTCTCCTCTTGACTATTACATTGTTGTCTATTTATACTACTCTTAAGTTAGCTAAACCCTTGTTTCATGTCAAGAAATCACAGTTCAGAATCACCCTCGGTGCCGCGGCCTTCCTTTCCTAGCGCTGCAATGCTTCTTCTTCTTTTTTTTTTTTTTTTTTCTATCGTAGCGCTGCAGCACTCCTTTCCCAGTGCCGCGGCTCTAGGTCCCTGCCAAGAGATGCTGAGTAGGCCAAAATTGGGCGCCGCGGCTCTACTTTTTGGGTGCCGCGGCACTTCTCCTCTGCCAACAAGCTTCCAATTCGTGCTTGATTTGCAATTTTTTTCTCCAATTTTTGTGCTCGTGCTCCCTTTTCTTTCTTTCTTCAACCTACATCAATAAAGGCACACTTTCATGAAAAAGTTAGGTGTCATGTAATTTTTCTCAACAACATAGCAATATTTGCTAATTAAAAGCGGCCAAATAACTCTCTAAACTAGAGTTATCAGAAACCATGACTTTATTTTCCTTTAGGTTATAGAAATATCCCCCTTTAGTCCTTTTTGGATATCCTACAAATACACAAACTTTTAAACGTGCTTCCAAATTATTCACTTCCTTAAACAAGACATCAGCTGGACATCCTTATATGCAATTAAATATGGTTCAAGGATTTCTTTTTCCTCACCCACAAGGCACATTGTTCAAAAGATAACATGGGTTTGTAGTGCATATCCCCAAAAGTATAAAGGCAATGATGAATAACTCGTCATGGACCTAACCATGTCCAACAATGTCATATTCCTTCTTTCAACTACGCCATTCTACTGTAGTGTGCCTGGCGGAGTCAAATAGGATAAAATCCTATTCTCCAATAAGTGTCCTAAGAACTCATTGGAAAGGTATTCACCACCTCGATCAGATCAAAGTGCCTTATGGGTCAACCTGATTGCTTTTCCACTTTTGTCCAAAACTCCTTGAACTTGTCATAAGTTTCACTTTTGTGTTGCATTACGTACACATACCCATATCTTAAGTAATCATCAATAAAATTGACAAAATACTCATACCCTCCTAGTGCCTAGATGTTCATAAGTCTGCAAACATCACTATGCATAAGTTCTAGAACCTCTTCGGCCCTGTTGCCCTTAGACCTAAATGGTCTTTTGGTCATTACCCTCCAAACAAGATTCACATTGTGGTATAGATTCCACCATTAAGTGACTTAAAGGTCCATCCCTTACCAACCTTTGAATCCTATTCAGGATAATATGACCTAGTCGTAAATACCAAAGATAGATCTTATTAGAGTGAGAAGTTTAAGTCTTTTAGAGTTATTATCATTAACCGTAGTGTTCAGCAGTAAGTCCATCTTAGTTTTGATAAAATATAGATTATTTTTCATCCATCTATCATAGATAAAAGATTTGTTTTTATGAATCACCACTTTATTATTAAAGGAAACTACAGAAGAGTCCTTAAATAAACAAACTACAAAAATTAAATTTCTTTTAAGTTTAGAAACATGAAAACAATCTAGCAACAACAAACTCCTATAATTATCAAAATAAAGATGGACATCTCCCGCTGCTTCAGCCAACACTAACGATCCATCGCCCATCCGAAGTGTGAAGTCTTCATGTAGCAGACTTTTTGTTTATTTGAACCCCTATAGAGAAATATAAACATGATTAGTTGCTTTAGAATCTATGAACCAAGTGTCACTGGATTCCTCAACTAAACAAGTTTCGACAACCAGAAGATCACACCTACCTCCTTGGGAAAGGAAGTCCTTGCAATTCTTCTTGATGTGCCCGACCTTCCCACAGAAAAAGCACTTGAGCTTCTTTAGGTTCTTCTTTTTCTTCTTCTTGTTCTTGCCATTTGCAGGAATAGAAGACTTCTCGTTCTTAGCCCGTTGTTTCTTTCCATTCCCAAGGTTAGAATTACAACCAAATGTAGCTACCAAATTAACCTTAACACCAGCAGGAGTTTCCCTGATTAGATTTTTGAACTCCTATAATTACTTCATTTACTAAGTTAAGGTCATATCCCGTCTATTGCTCAAATTAAATGTAGCTCTAAAAGGGATAAACTCTTCAGATAGAGTCTTAAAGACCATAGTCATCTGAGTTTCAGCATCAATGTCAGCTCCAATGGTTTGAGCCTCAGCAAGGTAACCCATGACAAACATCATATGCTCCCTTATAGACGTCCCCAGTCTTTATTTGTAGTTTATAAGTTTTCGCAGAGCCCCTTGCCATTTTGTTAGGGCAGGCATCCAAACATGTCTTCAAGATTATCCAAGATATGCTTCGTAGTCTCATAATCTTTATGTTAAGCCTGCAGCACGTTATTCACGCTGGCCATAACATAACAATGGGCCTGATCATTAGCATCTTTCTAGCTATCTTACGCTTGGTTTTGTTCATTAGTCGAATCTCTTGTAGGCTCGGGAGGACATAGATTTGTTAGCACAAATTTTAGTTTCTCAAAAGACAGGACGATGTTTAGGTTTCGTTTCCAATTATTATAGTTCTCAACGGTTAATTGGTTTCTCAAGTATCAAAGATAAAGCGTTTTTAGAAATTTTTAATCTACAATAAAGAATCATATACCAAATATAAGCAAACATACCATAATAATTTAGTAAGATGACACAATCATGTAAAATATATACAAATGTGTTTATATGTAAAACCTTGAAAATATCACAACCTTACAACGATAATTCCCAACTTAAAATTCAACAAACCACCTAGGGGAGACTTGCCAAATTCAATTAGGAACATGGATCCCCTCCTGATTAATATATGCCATCCATGACCCTTATGATCTGGCATATATTAATAATCATTTCTTTGGCCATTAATTTTATTAACAGAGCTCCTAGGGGAAGTTAATAATAAAATTAACATGAGTGTATAACCATCATTTAATAGTTTATCCATAATTTATAATTACCACCTAGGGCGTACAATGATAAATCAAGCTAAAATACCTTATCCTCCTGGAAATCCAACCCGGTACATGATAAAGTCCCTTCTTGGGTGTCAGAACTACCATATGTTACCAATGGACCAACAATGGAGGCCATAGATATTCTCTTTGTAAACCTTCTCCCACAAAATCTTTTGAAAATCAAGGTTTTATTTCAAGAACATGCATGAGCAATTTTTAATGAGTGGCACTTCCTATTCTATATGACATGTTATCAACATACATGATAAATCATATTATAATACAGACAAGCAAAGCAATCATGCAAAGCTACAAGCAAAATAATAATAAATAGTTGTAATATTATGGTTCCACCCTAGATAAAAGAAACTAAAGATTATAAGAGATAAATCAAAACACATTATCGATTCTTTACCCTTGAATCTTCAAATTGCATCTTTCTTTATGTATTATCCATCTTTAAGTTTTCAATCCCGCATAGATCGAATACTCCATATTTCTAGTCATATCTAAATTTTATGTTTCTCAGAATTGTGCTAAAAATAAAATCAAAACTGCGCTAAAAAACACAGCTTCTTTGAAAATTCATAGCTCTCTACCAACATGCCGATCTGTGAAATCGGTCTGTCGAAACTCATAGTTCGGCCTGCTGGTCATGTCAGATCGGACTACCAAACTTTTACCGCTAGAGCCATCAAAATTATACCCTAAGGACGACCCGCCAAACACAAGGTTTGGCCTGCCAGTCTATGACGACCGGTTTGCCGATTCTGAGGATTCGGTCTACCGTACACTTTTTATGCAGTTTTTTAATTTTATTTTCAACAATTCGAAAACATAAAATTAAAGACTCTAGAAATACCTGTGGAAGGCTATTATCCGTTTTCTAGATCTGTCTTCTCTGAATGATTATTTAATTATATAATTCTTATATGGTGATGATAGACCGCCATATAATTACATGAAAAACCTAGACACACATTCTAACCTCTAAGGAACCATAACTAGCACAAATTAATTAATTAATTAATGATCAAATAATAATTTAATCAACCATAATTAATTAATAAACATTCACTATATAATCCATGACCACATAAATATATAGAAACCCTAGAGTGTCAACTCTCTAAAAAATTAAATTCAATCATAGGAGAGATCAAGATCACATAATTTATTCATATAGAAACTCTAGAGTGTCAACTCTTTAAAAAATTAAATTCAACCATAGGAGAGATCAAGATCATATAATTTATTCATATCGCATGATCACTGACTCGTAAATTTATATAAAAACCATGGTTTTAATACCAATTGTTGGAAAAATAATACACAGCAAAAATTTTAAAATTTTTATCCCAGAGTATTTTTCAAAACACAAGTTTGACATGCTATATACATAAATTAACCAGATCTTATTAACCTTGTATGCTAAAGAGCTCTTGTAATCGATGAAGAGAAGGACATTTGAGAAGAGCCTTAACCAACTGCATATCCATGATCAGAATGCATGTGGGCTTACAACATATAGCTCTTCCCAGGTGAGTCTCCTTCCAACCAATTTAGAAATACCCAAAACTACTATTCATGATTCGTGAACAATAGTTCTCAGGAGAGTTTTCAGAGACTCGCACACTAGAGTACTCATTCTTGATTTCTCAACTGATCTAAATAACTTATAAGTCTCACTCCCTATTTATAGAAGTTGTCCCATGGTTGGTCCTTACCAGATAAGACCTCAAAATTCAAATTTAAATCAATATCTGACAAAATCGCATCAAAACGTGTGATCAGATTATCGTTCGATTGTCAGACCGAACTGGCAGATTGGCCTGCCAAACTTACTACATCGGCAAGCTAAACTTGAAGATCGGCATGCCGAGCTTAATGATCCTTGCAAATCTTTTACTTTTCACTCGAGATTCTTTGCATAAAGCCTCAGTTTTAAATCAAATAACCCAAGAAAGAAGTTATCTGATTAAAACAACAATATCTAGATATTCTCTATGAAAATAAATATTTCCAATAATTCAACAAGTTTATCTTTAATTAAATTTTTACAAAATTAATTCAACCGATAAACAGACATGAATTATCTAATCCTATCAAATTTTAGCCAATATGATAATTTAACATAAGTCACTAATTTATTGGAAAAGTACGCCGTATCATTACAGGATTTATTATGAGCTAGCAAAGGGGGCATGATAGGTCTATATAGTTCAAGATCCTGATAATTATGAAACCCAATATTCTAGATATACATTTCATAAACTAAAAGCTCAGAGCTGCACTCTCGAACAATATAGAATTACAAAGCCCGAATAGCTATGCCTCCATGACATATCATAATGTATCGTATCCCCATAGGATATCCATAATCGGCTTAAGGATAAATTCTATCTTACCTTCCTAATTATTTTTCTCTTACGTTCCATTATCTCACCATCAGAAAACTTATCATCCAAAGGCAGTATACCATTCGGTTACACATATGTATCCAAATGGTTGATTGCTCTATTTTTCAATTACAGGATAATGCATATAAGAGGGTATTGTCGACTCCTAAAGAGGAGCTATGGATTCCATATCTATGAATAATAAGTCTATGCTATCAAGAGTCATTCTCCAACACACCGGCATGCATACCAACACAAATTGTGGATGTCACCTTTTGGTATATCAAAAGACATAAGTCAAGACAATAGGCCCACTATTCATCTTAGGATTACTAAGACAGAATTATTAATCCAAATCAATTACACTTATGTCCTGATCCAATGCATCATCACCTATGACAATGCACCAATGTTTCTATTCATGGAGTCCATCTTCAATGGCCAAGACAAACCACCTCCCGTTAGGGATATAGACAACAAAACAATCTTTACATGAATAAAGAGCCCAACTTTATTCCCTTAATTACGGATCTTATGATTTAGACCGTCACCTTTAGAATCATGTCTTTTGCATAATCTGTCCATCATATGCCGATTCAAAAGGCTTGAACCGACAATCTCAAACTTTTGTTTGCTTATCACACATTCAATAAATATGGACGTAAAGAGGACAACAATTTAGTATATGAATAATAAATAAATTCTTTATTAACAAAAAAGTCTCCAAAAACATATTATATTTTTACTCCTTAGGGCATACATGTCTAACAAGTTTGACAAATTTAAAATTAAATAACAATTTCTAGGCAGTGATGATAGAGCACCGTCTAATTATATGAAAAAACCTAGATACATGTTCTAACCTCTAATGAACCATAACCAACATAAATTAATTAACTAACAAATAATTAAATAATTATTTAATCAACCATAATTACTTAATAAGCATTCACCATATAATCTCATGACACCATATAAATATATAAAAACCCTAGAATGCTAACTCTCTAAAATATTAAATTCAAGCATGTATGAGATTAAGATCAAATAATTTATACAATAGCATGATCACAAACTCGTAAATTTATGTAAAAACCATGGCTTTGGTACCAATTGTTGAAAAACAAGTATGCAGTGGAATTTTAAAAATTTAAAATTAGAGTATTTCGTATGACATAAGTTTGACATACTATATACATAAATTAATCACATATCTTACTAACCTTTGCATGCCGAAAAGCTCCTACAATCAATGAAGAAAAGAACATTCCAGAAGAGCCTCAACCAACTGGTCTTCTTTGCTATTCTCTATCCACAATAGGAATATGTATAGGCACATGTCATACAGCTCTTCCCCAGTGATTCTCCTTCCAGCCAATTGAGAAGACCTAGAGCCAAGGTTTGTGATTGTGAACAATAGCCCTCAGGGAGTTTCAAAGTATCTAACACTAGAGTACTCACTCTTAACTTCTCGATTAATTTAAATAATTGAGAAAACTCACCCTCTATTTATAGTAGCCAGACCCATAGTTGGTTATTCTAAGATAAGGTCTTAAAAAATCGAATCTAGATCAACTTCTAATAAAATCGCATCTGAAACATGTGATCAGATAATCGTTAAATTAGCAAGCTAGGCTAACAGATTGACCTGCCGAACTTACCCCATCGGCAGGCCAAACTAATGGATCTGCCTGTCGAACTTGCGATAATATGATCCATAAGAATCTTTTATTTTCCACCCGAGATTCTTTGGATAGAGCCTTAGTTTTAATTCAAATAACCAATAGAGAAGTTATCTAATTAAAATAGTCATATCTAGATAATCTCAAGGAAAATAAATATTCCTGATAATTCAACAAGTTTATCCTAAATTAATTTACTAAATTAATTCAATAGATAAATAGACATGAATTATCTGTTCTTATCAAATTTTAGCCAATCTAATAATTTAACATAAGTTACTAATTTATTAGAAAAGCACGCCATATCGTTACAGGATTTATTATGAGTTAGCAAAGGGGACCTGATGGACTTATATGGTTCCAGCTCCAATAATTATAAAATACAATATCCTAGATACATATTTTATAATTATCAACTCTAACGCTACTCCACTATAAGCTTAAAGTTGCACTCTCGAACCATATAAAATTACGAAGTTCTAAATTAGCTAAGTGTCCATGACATATCATGATGTGTTGTATCCTCATAGGATATTCATAATCTCTGCAGTTGAAGACTATCATGCCTGTTTAATGAAAAACTGGCTGGCTCTGGCTACCTTGCGGAGCAAACAAAAGATCATAAAATCACACTGCCTGTATGAACAAACAAACTTTGTACAACCAGCTTACGTAGAAAAGATTCCATATTCTATGCCAATAGACTCGTGACATCCATGTACTGAGTCGTCAAATGAGCCAAGCCCAAGCTTATACGCATTGGCCCACAGGGTGCCCCAACTAAAGGATAAATTACATCTTACCTTCCTGATTATTTTTTATCTTACATTCCATTATCTTGCCATTAGAAAACTTACTATTTAAAGAAAAGTAACCATTTGGTTAAACCTATGCATGCAAATAGTTTAGCACTCTAGTTTTCAATTACAAGATAACACATATAAGAGAATATCATTGACTCCATCAATGTCTATGAATAACAGGTCTACGCTCCAAGAGTCATGTCTCTAATGTACCAATATGTATACTATCGCAAAGTCAAGATATCGTCCTTTGGTATATCAAAAGAGATAAGACAAGATAACGGGCCCATTAATCATTTCAGGATTAAGATACAACACATATGATTGTCTAAAGTGAATTGATTTGCACAGATGGAATTATTAAACTAAATCAATTCCACTTTATGTCAGATCTAACACATCGTCACCTATGACAATGTACCAATGTTTCTACTTAGAGAGTCCAACTCCGATGGCCAAGACAAGCTATCTCCCATTAGGGATGTAAGCAACATAACAATCTTAGCATGAATAAAGCGCCCAACCTTATTCCCTCGATTGCAGATCTTATGATTTAAACCATCACCTTTAGAATCATGTCTGCTGGATAGTTTGTCCATCATATGCCTTATTCTTAAATATTTAGACTGACAGTCTCAGACTTTTGTTTACTTAACATACATTCAACAAATATGAACGTAAAGAGGACAACATTTGGTATATTAAATGTCTCCAAAAACATATCACAATAAGTTACTCTTTAGGGCATACATGTCTAACAGTGGCACCATTCGATTCTTGCGGCCACACTCCTGCAGGCTATCTAGCTCAGCCATAAAGGCTACACTTCATAGAGTCATGGGCTCTATACTCAAGCATGGCTTTTTTTTTCTTGCCTAGGCACACCTAATTTCAGCTGTAGTTTTTATTTTTGGCCCAAAAATTCTATAAACTTTAATTTTTGACACTGATTGTCCTTCAAGATAAATAAATGGAACTATTAAGCTTCAAAATTCCAATTTGCATCCATTTTTACGTTCATCTCCTTTAAATACCTACAAGATATAAAGTAACAAAATAAACATAAATTACTCGAGAATACAGCAAAGAAACATGACAAAATTGATAGAAAATTATAACCAATTTATCAAATTCTCCCATACTTAACCTTTGCTCATCCTTGAGCAAACCTATGATGAAAAACAAGATAACAAAAATACAAACAAAGAAAACTAATCTTCCAGCCTTTAACCTTAGAGAATAATAAGAGATATGGACTAGAAATCAAACAAGTATTGCATTAAATGAATTAGCCATTCTCAAGCTAATATATTTAATCATACTCATATATGTGTATGAATAGTCATTGTTACGGACATTGAAACAACACATGCTTCAAAAAAGGTAAGCCCTTATAGTCCTCACAAAAGTGGTCACCCACTCTTGGTTGTAAAGATTAAATGTCATAGGCTTCCCCTTTGGTACAAATCTCCACTACGCCAGAATGAGGCTAATGGGAAGTGGTTAAAAGAAAGGAGGGATACAAGAATAAAAAAGGTCCTAAAGATTTCATAGAATTATAGAGATTGTAGAATTCTTTAATAACAGCTCTCAAAACCCCAAAAAATTCTCATAAGGGCTAAATATCATTATGCTAGGCCTTTTCTTCATTCTAACTAATCTTGTAACACCCAAAATATGATAGGAAAGCTCAAGAAATTTTATTGAAATTTTTTTCTCAATTTTTTTCTTTCTTTGTTTTTTTTTCTTCTATAAATTGTTTTTTTTTTCTTGACTTACCTTTACAAAAATTCCTCTCCCTTACTTTCTCGTGTTTTGATTCCTCCCTTATACATACCTTCTGTCCCCCAACCCAATTTGTTAAAAGATTCCCCTTGAATATGAAATAAATCTCTAAACTCCAATTCGTCTTTAAAACAAGGGTAAAGGATATAAATGTAAATGGTTTAGATAACAAGATAATGTGGTTAAGCAAAAAAAGCTATACATGATAGGCTCAACTTGGCTTACTAAATTAGAATCTCTATTAGGGCTCTAGCTAATTTGGCCTTGGTGCTAGGAAACCTAGCGCCTCGATCCATTTTTGAGTGATGATCGATCAGCTATTTGGCTCAAAAGGCCTCTGAGAGAGTTCTAATATTCAAACCTAACAAGTCAAAATTAAAGTGAGAATTAATATGAGGATATAAGAATCTACTCAATCTAACATGTGCATCCCATTACCAAATAACATGGCTATATGCAAAAGTACGAATATCATTATCATAAAAACATATTAACAAAATAGTGACCTTAAAATTCAACACAACACCCATCACCAATCAAAACTATTAAAATAAATTCAAGGCTTTCATCAATAAAGTTAATAGGTATCCTAAGACTCAAAAATGACACAAAAACCTAAACTAAAACGAAAAAATTTACAAAAAATTTTAAAATTTTATGGTTTTTTTTTATTTTAACAAGAAAACAAAAATATTCTCTTAAATCATTCCACCCCACACTTAATTCTTACATTGTCCTCAATGTAAGACTAAGCATAGAAGAACAGAGAAAAATAAAACAGTAAAAGCAACAAAAATAATAAAAGATATAATGGAAGAGAGTTAGAAAGACCAAATCTATTATGACGTGCTATCCATCTATTGGGTTGCTTCCCAAGAAGTGCTTAGTTTATATCCTCAGCCTGACGTAGAGAAGCAACATGAAAGAGCAGTTTCCGCCCATAGAAGGTGTCATAGAACACCACCCATGTGTCTTCATTATCAATGTTTTCTAATGTTTCAAAACATTGCACCAACTTGACTCCGTTTGGTTGATGTGCATGAGAGGAGAACCCCAATTCTCACTTAAACTCACAGAAGATGTAATATGGTGAAGGTGGTGCCAATGGGACGTAGGGATCCGTTGGTGGTGTATATGATGTGACCATCGATGACATCAAATCGATGGTCACATATGCTTCCTCATCCTCCAACAGTTCTTATGCTTTGGATTCATGAAGGAATTCTTCTGATATTAACCATTCCAATTGCCTTCACTCTCCACTTGATTCTCCAAAGCCGTGCTTGAGATTTGATCTTCATAGAACTCAAGGCATTGAATAGACATCCCATGACTATGAAGGTGTAACTCGTTCTCAACCATATGAGTGCCTAAGTGTTGAGCGAAAACAATATCAAAGGCTTCTCTATGTTCATCCCGAGGCTCAATTATCTCTAAAGGCTCAAATTTCGATGAAATTCCTGTGTTAGGCAAATTACTCTCCCAACAGAAGTTGTTTGAGTCAATGTTATCCTCATGCCACACCATAATTTCCACCATTTAATTATCACCTTGTTCCTTTAACCTACTTGTAATACTAGCCAATTGATTGATATGACTTTGCAAATGGTGAAGGCTAGCAATCATTTTCTCTTGAAACGGTAACGTGTTAGTTGCCAAGACCCTAATTAGGTCTTCAAGAATTGTACATGTAGGTAGTTGGTCTACCAAGTCTCCTCCATTGATGGCTTCGAATCCCATATCATAAGGTTGAATATCAACCCATGGCCCCAAATTATAGTAACCATCCTCCCAACCTTGGTTGACCCTTGAACAATTCCAATTCCAATGGTTGTACTTGGCCATGTCTTCCAACATAAGGTAGGCTTCTCCACATATTGTTACTAGAAAGAGATGGTGCCACTACCCCTTTCAACCTAACGTCTTGTTGTTGAACACAAGTTGTCAAGGAGATTTGAAGTTGCCACTCCTTTAAGATATGGAAACCAAATAAGCATCTTTGTATCTCTACCAAGCAATATAGAATGGCTCTGAGTTTAGTTAGGCAAAACTTGTGAGGACTCACACAAAACAAAAATTACAAAATAATTTTAATTTTTTTATTTGTTTGATCAAAAAGAAAAGTTAATTACAACTTAGAAGAACAAGATAAATTAATTAAAACTAACAAAAACAAGAAAACTAATTAATCAAGAAACAATCCCTATCACTAGCGCCAAAATTTGGTAGGCTTCGAGGGAAGCACCTAATTAACCTTACTTAAAGTGTAGTTGTGGTCAAGTATAGTGAAAAGTAAGGGTTGTTCCCACATAGGATTTGGTCTAATTAATTAGTTATTGACTCTAAACTTATGACACAATAAAACTAAATAAAAGATGGGGGGTTTTGAATAGTGACTAAATTAACGAATTAAAGAAACATAAGATAATAAATAAAATAAAACAATAACAATAAATTTGGTCAAAGGATCATTTGCCACCACTATACAATAATTATTGAAACTAATAAACGTAGATATCAACAAGCTCTGCTATCCCAATCTCTCCTTACTTTGCCGTTAAGTAAAACAAGTTCTTCACTTAATCACTTTCCTTCACATAACCTAGAATAAGTTATCTAGATTCAATTCAAAGGAAGCATTATGTTAAAACAGATAGGTTTATCTAGATAACAAACACACAAGCTCAAATTGCTTAACCTATCTTACATTCCCAATCTCAATTAATGAAAGCCCCTTGTAATCATACCTTGCAATTTGCTACTAATGATAAGAAAATCAAGACAATTACCAAACAAGTCTCCTAATCTAGTGACCAATTAAATTCTAGTCCCATTTAGTTGCATACCTAAACAAAATAAGAAAATAATCATGAACATTATTTATAAAA
Organism: Artocarpus heterophyllus; assembly: GCA_025403435.1. Classification (NCBI taxonomy): domain Eukaryota; kingdom Viridiplantae; phylum Streptophyta; class Magnoliopsida; order Rosales; family Moraceae; genus Artocarpus; species Artocarpus heterophyllus. The sequence continues at coordinate 13,568,990 of CM046331.1, forward strand.
GAACATAAACAATCTCTATCGAAAAATTAGAAAATAATTTTATAAATTAACCATAAAATTGTGGCTAGAGTTTTGAAATTCGCTTCAACTAAAAACATTGAAAAATAAAATAAAATAAATGAACAAAAAAGAGAATGAAAGAAAGAACTACGTTGCATCTTCAAGAATCTCTACATAGACAATCCTCTTCCAAGCAACCATTGATTCTCCTCTTTTTCTTCTTGTTCTTTTTCATCTTTTAAGCCTAAGAAACTATGGAAAAAAATAATAAAAACTTACATAATTTTGTGTTTTCAATGAGGTATTTATAGGCTTTAGTAATGAAGGTTGAAAACGAGTAATTTTCAGTCAAAAATAGGTCAAAAATCGGAGCCATAGGCAGGGACGTGCGGAGGTACGCTTAGCTTCTTGTAGCTACATGTGAAGGTCTGATTCTCATATGCTACAGGTTGGACACACACGAGGGCACATATCATTATGGATGATTGCATGCATTAATGAGGCATAAGCTTTGAATTTTTCTTCCATGTGGGGGCGCCATTTTGTGCTCACAACTGTTGACCTTTAGGTTGTTTAGTGTGGCCGCAAAGGCTATTCTTCGCAGGGCCATAGGCTCTCTATACTCAGGTGCGGCTGCAGAGTTCTTTTCCTCATAGGGCATGCCTCATTTCAACCATAGTTTTTGCTTTTGGCCTAAAAATTCCTTAAACCTCAATTTTTGCCCCCATTTGTGCTTCAAGACAAGTAAAGGCAACTATTGAGCTTCAAAATTTCAATTGCCATTCATTTTTAAGTTCATCTACTTTAAATTCCAACAAGACACAAAATAACAAAATAAATATAAATTACTCAAGAATACAACAAAGAAATATGATAAAATTGATAGAAAATTATAACCAAGCTAGCACTTATTTGTATTCTTCAATTGAGTACTTTGGATAGGAAAAATTGAGGTACAAGAGCGTTCTATGCCCAAAAAAAAAGGGGGAAGTTAATTTGTTGATTATCTAGGCAATAACCAATCAAAATGGAAGCTTGGTGAATTAGTTCATTTAGACCTATTTTGTTATCATTTATTTTTATTTTTATTTTCATTTTCAATTTAGTTTTTAGTTTCTAGTTTAGTTTTTATTGTCGTCCAAGTAATTCTAGAGTCTAAATAATTTTGGTAATTAACAAAAATTAAACAAAATCCTTGTGGGAATGATATTCATGCTCTAGTACACTTTATTACTTGTGATAGTATACCAATAATTTACTAAGTGATTAGTAAATCCGCTATTTGCTACAATTTCTCATTACTTTACATAATCTCTATACGTCATGGCCCACTATTACCGAATGTGCCCCCACTACTCCTTCTGGGCTCCTTTGTTTTGGGCTTAAATTAATTTGAACTTATACAAATTCCTTCTATTTTCTATGGATGACTTTATTAAGTATTCATCATTCTAATTCAAACCACTCATTGTTTCCTAATTCAACATTATACTCATCAAAAGGCAAGTTTCAAACAAACTAGTGACAACCATTGTGTCCTTAGTGCTTGAGGCTACAAAACTAAAAATGTCCCATAAGTATTTTTCCATCTTACCCACTATATCATCCTCCTCCGTAAGCCACCTAATATCACTATTCTCAACGCTATGCATAGTGTTTTTTGGCGTATTTGGGATGCTTTTGGTGAAAGCACTTAGTACTCTTATCCCCAATAAAGTTCTTCACTACAACAAATGCTGCATTATACAAAGTTATTTAGACAATGGCTTCCCTAAAAACTATTGTCATAAATAATGCAGCACGGACACCCTCACATTTTAGATTTTTGTGCGACTTTACACAATGTTTACCTAGAAACTGTTGTCTAATGTACAACATATCATGATGGTTTATGATAAACAGTCATCTAAAGTATTTTACAACTCGTCCATTCAAAAATCAAAACCCTGATTCGAACAGTACCTATCTTTCTCTTTGAAAATCAAAATTCTCTCACTCTCAACGCAGCCGTCATTGTCCTCATCATTCTAATCAAAATACCTTTGACACCTCTCCATCACCATTAGTAGTAGACTCCCATTGCCTCTGTTTTCATCCAATTATTGTTTCCCCACTCGCTGTTGCTACTCATCGTCTCCGTCCTACCACCGTTGATTCATTAATTGGTAAGTCTTAGTTTATTTGTATTCATTTTCCATTTGTGTTCTATTTATTGTTATTTATTTAATAGATTTGCTTCATTAGTTGTTTGGTTAATAATTAGGTTTTTATACTTAAGTTTTGTGAATGGATTTGTTGTAATTAGAAATAATTTGAAAGTAGTCATAACTTATTTGTTGAATTTGCTTAAGGTTTAGATATGATTGGTTTGGGTATGTTAGTTTTAATTTTTTATTAGTTTTGATAAATTGTATCTATGTTAATTTAGGGCTATTAGCTTAAATTTTTTGTTAGTTTTAGTTTTATAATTTTTAGTTTTTAGTGTTAGGTAATTTTAGTGTTATCATATGTTAGTTTTGTATGTTGTTTTTCTATGTTAGATTTAGTTTTTTATGTTAGATTTTATGTTGGTATTAATTTAATGATTTTAATAAATGTTGGTATGTTTGTGTGCGTCAATCTTCATAAGTGTTGGAATGTTAGTAAGTTAAAATCGTGTTAGTATAAAATTGCTTTAATTTTTATTAGTTTTGGTAAATTGTTTCTATGTAATTAATTTAGGGCTATCAGTTTTAGTCATTTTTATTGCTTATTTAATAGTTAATGTTGGCATGTAATTTTAAAGAATATTATTGGTTATTGTTTAAGAATTCAATATATCAACAATGAAATCATTAATATGGAGGAGGAACTTATTGAACCAAAAGATAATTATGAGCTCCAAAAAAGAGAACCATTAATCCTGATGCGGATGGAAAAAGACGACCAGCCTTGATAAAACATATTTTAAAGTTAAGGTCAAAAGGTCAAAAAATACAAGTTGAATTTGACGAAAAGAATCAAAATGTTTAAAAAGAGGGGGATGAGCTCCAAAGTTATATTGGATTTTTTGTTCAAGAGTTCGTTCCAATTATAATGAAGGATTGAAGAGATGATACACTAGTATACTTGAAACATTGACGATTGGTCGACCAAAGTTGGAGTTTGGCAGAAGGTGCCTAAAACCTTCATCTAACATTAGCTTTAGACGATGGTTTTTAAAAGAAATTGTCGTCTAATGTATGTAACTTACAAAAAAAAAAAAAATTGTTGTTGTTTTGGTCATTTTTCTCACGGGTGGCCTAATATTCAGTGATTTTGTTTTGTGGCCTTACAATTCATATATATTAACCATTTTCTATATTCTACACTTGAAAAAATAAATAATTAATATCATAAAATATTTAAAACAACCATGAAAGAAAAAAAATTAACAAATTGAACATGCAATTTCAACAAACTTTCACACAATTCATTTTTATTTGAAATTAAATGATATGTCAAATAAAAACATAACAAATTTTGCATTACAACATCCAAAGGAATGAAATACAACATAATCAAATACAAATACAATATCTTATTAAATAAATCAGTGAAAAAATACAATAACATAAAATTGATTTTTTTTCTCTTCCCTAATTTATTGAAGAGTTAACACAAGTCCATTTAACATCTAAACGAACTAAGTGTGAATTCTCATCATCAAAAACATCAACCTCCTCCACTAATGGCAATACTTTGCTAAAATTTAGAATGTCACCACCTTCATCATTATCCTTATCACCATCACTAATTGCTCTTGGCTTCATCGATATGACTAATGACAACTTCAAATTTTTAGGATCGGTGGTATAGAAGACTTGTTTAGCTTGCAAAGCCATGATACACAAATCATTCTTCTAACCTAATCTTCTAAAGTCTATTATTGTAACGCTGTCATTATCGATATTCACGTAGCTATTGTCAGTTCACTCACACTTAAAAAGAGTTTCTCGAAGGGGCAATAGTCAAATTCTCAAATGTCCTCAACATAACCATAATAGGTCATTATTCCATATACAAGATTCCCATCTTTTATGGAGGAAACATGCATGGAATTGACATGAAGCCATATGTCACTATTTTGGACTAGGTGCTTCTCATCTCTTTTGTGAGTATAAAAGCTATAACCATAACACCTTAACCGGTACACTTTTTCTTTCCTCCGACGGTTTCTTAGCTTTCTTTCACTGAGACTAATTATACACCAAACATTCATCCAATTCTTCACACTCTTTTTGGTATAACACACAATCATTCGGCCAAGTATGTATCTTTTCGTACTCCAATCCTAGAGTACTTAATGTCTTCTTTGTCTTATAGATACTTATAGGCGCTTTATCTGGAAATTCTTCATATAAAATTTCTAAAGGTCCTGTGAAACTTGAATTGGACCACCCACCCGCGGCCTTTAAATTCTATAATCTAATCAAACTAGATAGTTTGGTATACTTCAAAAACTTGTTATATAACAATGTCTTTGCATATTTCATCATCATCTCAAGTAACTCCGGTCAGTGTATAAAGTCTTCTTCCATGTCATTCATCATGTCAACCATGTTACTACCGTCATCATCCTCATCATTCATGTTACTAACTTGGATACTTCCCCTTATAGCTGATGATGAAATCAAAACTTTTTTACCATGTCATATCCATATTTAATAAGTCTAATCAATCCCATATCGATACAAATAAAACCTAACATCATCATATGTTTGTCTTCCAATACTTCCAGATTCAACACATGGACAATGAATCATACTCCTGTTCACATTAGCCTTAGCAAAAGCTATAAAATCCTCAAACCCTTTCTCATATTCATAACTCATTCTATTAGCATTCATACATTTCTCATCCATTGTTATAATAAATAATAAATTTCTTATCGATTAAATAAATAATAAAACTAAAACTAAAACTAATTAACTAACACAAAACTAACATATTATCAAGTTAAAAACAATACTCATATTATCAACGAACTAAACAAAACAAAAATAAACCTAAAACTAACATATCCATATTATAAATCAAGTTCAATCCTATACAATTCCCTAGCATGCACATACCATCAAAGTTCAAAATTATAACAAATTCGTAGTGAAATTAACATACCCATATCATCAATTTTAAATCCATAACAAAATTAACATTCCCAATTTACAAATCCTAACATGCCATATCATCAAGTTCAAAATCATAACAAAGTTAACATACTCAACTCATAAACCATAACATACCCATATCATCAAGTTCAAAATCATAACAAAATAATAACATACCCATATTGGAAGGCAGAGTGAAGGTGACGAACTCCTAAGAGGTAAGGATAGGTGACAGAGGCGCGACAGCTAGGGAGGCGATGAGGTACGCAGTGGCTAAGGAGGTGAGGGAGGCTAGGGGCTACGGCTAGGGAGGCAAAGAGGTAAAAGAGACAACTAAATGATTGGGCAAATAAGAAAGAAAGAGAAAGGGGTACGATCTATTTGATCCAAAAAAGCTACAAACTAGACGGCGGTTTTTATTAAACTCTTTCGTGTTGTGTGACTTTAAACAGTTTTATATAAAACTACCATTTAATCCAAGACACCTTAGTGATAATTTCTTTTATTGAGACCAACAAGGACAATGTAGAACATGTTTAGCAAGGTATTATTACATCCTTCAATGTTTTTGAGACTATGAGGAAGGCATTAGTGATAAGCACCTCTAAGATGGCAGTGACACAACCTAAAGAAAGCTTTCATCGAAGGCTATGAAGAGGACCCCGATGTTTTTAAGCCCAAACAAAAATAATAAAAAACTACCTTTCTATTAGTTCAGACCAATATAGGGAACTTGTAAAATACAAGCTTAGTGTGGAACAAATAAAGATATCAAAAAAAGTATAAGACACAAGAGATGAATTCGATCTCAATGGAGGGATTTTTGAAATATAAACTTAGTGAAGAGCAAATGGAGATATCAAAAAAAGTAAAAAGAAAAGAGATGAATTCAATCTCAAGCACTCACGAGCTCGTTTGGGATATAAGAAAGCAAAGCGTGAATAGGTAAATAAAATTTGTTTACTTCATTTATATAAACTTTGTAATCTTTATACAAAATTTAAATAAGCTTACTTTTTAATACAAATGAGACTACACAACACGACTACACCTCCTCCTCATCATATTATTTGGAAGTTCATCTAACGAAAGAGGGATAGAACTTTTAAAAATCCTAGATACGGAGAGATTGGCCACCAAATTCTGAGTCACTTGATGTTTTTAACTTTTAAAAAATGTGGTAATTAATAGTATTTTAACTTTTATATTTACTGTTATTAGTTTTAAATTTTATTAATTTTGTAATTATAGGATGATTATAAAGAGCAAATGTCGCATCACACATTCCAATCTCAAGGGACGCATTATATGTTGACCACCACATTGGTCGATCCTGAATATTAGGGACAAATACATGGTCAATCTCAATTTTCCAAACAGTCTCACTATTTTCATTCCACCCATAGCTCAAGCTCCTATGTAGAATTGATCGAGCTACATAAGAAGGTAAAAACAATAGATCCTAAGTTCTTTGAGTGGGAGGAGGTCATGAGAAATCACGCTAGAGGGAATCCACCTTCTATGGAGAAGAAAATGCAACACTTAGGATGAAACAATGGACCAGTGCAACAGCAAGTTGTGCAATTCATACCGCACCAACACCACTTCCGGGGCCACCTTCATCACATCTCAATAAGGGTGAACCTTGGCTTTTTTTGACACCATTAACAATTGAGTAAGATGGTATTATTCATTTAATGTTATTGCAGGATGAAGGGCATGTACGCATTACACATTCTCCCCACAAATGTCCTTCATTGTATGGCACTTGGGGAAGATAATGTACATGTTACAATTAATACATGTTATGTAAGGGTTGTGAGCGATGCTCTCGAAGCATTTGTGGCTTAGCCCAAATCATTGATTTAAATTGGGTCATTAAGGCAACTAAGCAAAGCTCCAATTAACTAATACCATCATCTGGCAAAGAGCCTATGGTGCCTATGGACGAGCCAATCAAGGGAGGCTATGGAAAGAAAACGAGGGAAAAAAAGAGGCAACAAAAGGAGCATATAATGGAGATGACACAACCAATACATAATTTGGAAGGATTACTTCCAAAAGTAGCAAGCTTATATAGGTACTTAAAACAATCCATGGATGCCTCCAACACAATTAGGCTTATAATGCCTCATGACATCGCTCAAATCGAGGGTAGGCTCCTTGTTATAACTGCCGAGGACATTGACTAGTTTTCCAACTTTGCTCAAATTAGTGTGACATGTGTCATGGCATAATTGTCAATAATCTTTGTTCTTCACTTTTTACTTGTTACTTGTCATCATCTAACAATCTTTGTTTTTTATATGCAATTTCTCATGGCACTGTTATCATGTCAAAAATTTATTCACCAAATATGGCTTCATCAACCCACCCCTGTATCACTTCTTATGTGCTAGAACAAGCTGAAGTTGTGATTGAAGAGCGAGCAAGGATGCTCTATGAGTTTTGGATAAAGGAGGAGGTGGGCGATGTTATTTTATGCCATATAATGGTGGGGGTTATTGGATATTGGGCCTCCTTTACCCCCAAAAAGATAGAATAATGTGACTCTATCCATTTAGCCATGATGTATGCTCGACTTCAAAAGAATCATTGAATTATAAGTGTATTCTTGTTAACTATATTATTTATTAATGCTAATTTATAACACGTATCTTTTTATTGATTGCATTTTAACAAATTGTATTTTGGGGCCTTAAATGAGTGAACGTTGAAAATAAAAACTTAAGTCTTTTTCAATCTATCTTGTGGATATAATAAAATTCTATGACCAAAAGTAAGCATTCAAGTATAAATATTTATACTTGTTGAATTGTAATTAAAAATACATAAATTGTTGTTTAAACTAATATATATCTTAACATCTTTTTTAGACTATATCCCAACAAGAGGGTGACAAAAAATACGGCTATTTTATACTAAGATACATGAGAGATATTATTATAATTAGGAGACCACAAGCCATGACAAGCCAATAATTTTATGTTAATGAGCATTTGAGTGAGGTGTTGGATGAATAAGAAGAATATATACAACAATACATAAGCATTTAAATAATACATTTAATTGAGTTCTTATATTTTATTATTGTTAAATTTTGTTATGTTTAATTTTTATACATTATTGCTAATTTATGTCATCAGTGAATTGTGAGGCAAATTAGAACAAATTGCACACGGGAAGGTCATCCGTGAGAAAAGGAAATAAAATGTGGTCATATTTTATCAAGGCAATATTAGACCACTATCTATTGAAAAAACCATCGTCTAATGGAAAATAGCAAAGCTTCATTAGAGGGCAGTTTCTTCAAGAAACCGTCATCTAATATTATTCGGACCATAACTATCATCTAATGTATGTCACATTACAATGCTAGATTAAAGGACAATTTGCTTGACTGACGTCTAAAGATTAGATGATGGTTTAACGTTTTGTTGGTATTAATGCTTCTACTGCTAATACTTGATCTAACTCAGCCTTTACCTAATGCAGGGAGGGTCCATTCATTGTGGTTTGTTCCCCATTTTGTAGTGCTTCAACCCATTCCTTTAGCTCATGGACCTTAGTAGGAATGCGACCGAAAATTACACTCCTCCAATTCTTCAAATTCTTCGCACAGTTCCCCAAACAACTATTTAATTAGGTTGCCTCTATCACCTCCAATCTCTGTACCCTCCCATGCATCTCTCAACACCTCGTTGAAAGTGTCCTAGTCATCCATAAAGGTAAATCGTAAGCTGTTAGACATATATGCCCTAAGGAGTAAAAATGTAATAAGTTTTTAGAGACATTTTTACCAATAAAGAATTTATTCATTATTATATACCAAATCTTGTCCTCTTTACGTTCATATTTGTTGAATGTATGTTAAGCAAACAATAGTCTAACATTGTCAGTCTAAACCTTAAGAATTGGGCATATGATGGATGGATTATGCAGAAGACACAATTCTTAAGGTGATGGTCTAAATCATACAATCCGCAATCGAGGGAATAAAGTTGGGCAGTTTATTCATGCAAAGATTGTTATGTTGTCTATATCCCTTTGGGGAGATGGTTTTTCTTGACCATCGGAGGTGGACTCCGTGAATAGAAACATTTGCACATTGTCATAGGTGACAATATGTTGGATCAAGACATAAAGTGAATTGATTTTGATTAATAATTCTGTCTCAGCAAATCGATTCACTTTAGACAATCATTGGTGTTGTATCTTAATCCTGAGATGAATAGTGGGCCCGTTGTCTTGACTTGTGTCTTTTAATGTACCAAAGGGTGACACCAACATCTTAATAGTGGTATGCATGCCGGTATGTTGGAGGCATGACTCTTGATGGCGTAGACTTGTTATTCATAGATATAGAATCCATAGCTTCTCTTTAGGAGTAATGATATCCTCTTATATGCGCTATCCTGTAATTGGAAAACTGGAGCGCTCAACCATTTGGATACATAGGTGTAACCGAATGGTATACTGTCTTTGGATGGTAAGTTTTCTAAAGGTGAGATGATAGAACGTAAGATAAAAATAATCAAAAAGGTAAGACAGAACTTGTCCTTAAGCCGATTATGGATTATCATATGGGGATACGATGCACTATGATATGTCATGGAGACTTAGCTATACGGGCTTCGTAATTCTACGTAGTTCGAGGGTGTAGCTCTAAGCTTTTAGTGGAGTGTTGTTGGAGTTGATAATTATGAAACGTATATCTGGGATATTGGGTTTCGTAATTATCGTGAGCTTGAACTATGTAGGTCCATTTGGTCCCCTTTGCTAGCTCACAACATCTTGTAACGACACAACGTGTTTTTTCCAATAATTGGCGACTTATGTCAAATTTATCAGATTGGTTAAAATTTGAAAGAATTAAATAATTCATGTATGTTTATCGGTTGAATTAATTTTATAATAAAAATTAATTCAAGATAAACTTGTTGAATTATTGGGATCGGATAATTCTAGTTTGTTTATCGGTTGATTTAATTTTAGATAACTTAGATCAAGATAAATTTGTAGAATTATTGGAAATTGATTTATTTTCTTAAAGATTATCTAGATAAAGCTATTTTGCTCAGATAACTTCTCTATTGGGTTATTTGAATTAAAACTGAGACTTTATCCTATAGAATCTCGGGTGGAAAATAAAAAATTCGTGAGATTTTTTATTCGGCAGTTCAGCCTACCGATGGACATGTTCGGCATGCCGATGGACATGTTCGGCCTGCCGATCAGGTGGTTCGGCCTGCCGATCAGCGAAGGATAAGATCACATATTTCCACACAGATCTTATCAGATATTGATCCGAATTTGATTATGATCTGAGTTTTGAGACTTAATCTGATAAGGACTGACCCTAGGACCAACCTCTATAAATAGGGAGTGATTCTCACAAGTTACTTAGATCAATTGAGAGATTAAGAGTGATACTCTGCTAAGTGAGAATCTAAAAAACTCCCTAAGAGCTTTTGTTCACAAATCACGAACACTTGCTTTGGGTTCTCTCGATTGGTTGGAAGGAGAGTCACCAGTGGAAGAGCTGTACATGTGAGCCCACACTCACTCCGGTCGTGGATAGAGAATAGCAAAGAAGACCAGTTGGTTGAGGCCCTTCTGGAATGTTATTTCTCTTCATAGATTACAGAGGCTCTTCGGCACACAAAGGTTAGTAAGATCTGGTTAATTTATACATATAGCATGTTAAACTTGTGTTTTGAAAATTTCCCTGATGTAAAATTTTTTAAAAATTTCGCTGCACACTCTTTTTCCAACAATTGTTATCAGAGCCATGGTTTTTACATAAATTTACGAGTTTGTGATCATGTTATATGTATAAATTTAGTGATCTTAATCTCTCCTATGCTTGAATTTAATTTTATAAAGAGTTGGCACTCTAGGTTTCTATATATTATATGTTGTCATGGATTATGTGGTGAATGTTTATTAATTAATTCTAGTTGATTAAATCATTATTTAATTATTAATTAATTAATTAATTTATGCCGGTTATGGTTCCTTAGAGTTTAGAATGTGTATCTAGTTTTTTCATGTAATTAGATGGCGGACTATCATCTCCATCTAGGAATTATTACGTATTTTTAAATTTGTAAGAATTTTGTCATTAAATAATTATTCGGAGAAGACGGATCTAGAAGATTGATGATGATGCTCCTAGGGATTTCTTGAGTCTCTAATTTTATGTTTTTGAATTGTTGAAAATAAAATTGATAAATTGCTTTAAAATTGTATTTTCTGGAATGGAGATTTTTGCTCAGTCAGCATGCCGAACCTTACAGTTCGGCAGGCTGATGGTCAGAAATCGGCAGGCCAGACGTGTGGTTCAGTAGGCCATCAGTGGGGCAGAAATCGGTTGGCTTTGCCGGCAGGCCAAACTTCTTGTTTGGCAGGCCAAACTTTCATGGGTCAGTAGACCGATCTTCCTGATCAGCAGGCCGATGGAGCATGACCGGCAGGTCGATCACCCAGATCAGCCTGCTGACCGAGAGCCAAAAATTTTTTCAGAAAAGGTGTAGTTTTCTGATGAAGTTTTAATTTTGTTTTTGGGACAACTCTGAGAAACAATAAATATGGATATGACTGGAAATATGAAGTGTTCAATTCATACGGGATTGAAGACTTGAAGATGGAATTACATGAAGAAGGATACAGGTTGAGGATTCAAGGATGAAGAATCAATAATATGCCTTGATTATTCTCTTGTAATCTTAGTTTTCTATTCTCTAGAGTGGAGCCATAATATTACGGTTATATATTATTTTGCTTATAGCTTTGCTTGATTGCTTTGCTTGTCTGCATTATAATATGATTTGCCATGTATATTGATAATATGTCATATAGAATAGAAAGTGCCACTCATATTAAAATTGTTCATGCATGATCTTAAAATAAAACCTTGATTTCAAAAGATTGAGTGGGAGAAGGTTTTCGAAGAGAGAACCTAAGGCCTCCATCGTTGGTCCATAGGCAGAACATGGTGGTCCCGACCCCTAGGAAGGGATTTCTATCATGTACCAGATTGGATCTCTAAGAGGATAAGGTATTTTAGCATGATTTATGGTTGCAAATGAAACGCCCCTTAAATCGGACGTCACAGATGTCGTTACATTCATACATTCGTACTTGCTTAAACTTTAAACATAGACGTAATTACATAGCATATACGATGTTTTCAAATATAAACGTAGTTAAACATACATAACCAGGATCCATTCACACATCTAAAATTTTTTTTTTTATAACTTATCACTTTTTCAAAATAACATTGTTTAATTTATTCCATATCATAATTTATTCAATTATACTTAAATTAATCATGAACTTATTTAATAATATAGGTATGTCAAGTTGTAAAATCAGGACTTATAAAAACATCACATCATAACTCATGAATCAACACATTTTATTTATTTATTTTTTTTTTTTTAAGGTCATTAACTCCCACAGTTCGGCAGGCCGAACTTGGGACTTCGGCAGGCCAAACATGATCGGCAGGCCGGAGTTCCCTCAACCGGCAGGCCGACAGAGGCTTTGCAAACTGGCTTAAAAATCTCAACATCGTTCGGTAGGCCGGAAAAGTGTTCGGCAGGCCAAACTCTCGGACGTCGGCAGGCCGACCAAAGATGTTCGGCAGGCCGACCGAGCCAAAGTCTAAAGAAAACTTATTTTGCAAAACATAATCAACCTTTCATAAAAATGCAGAAAATCATAATACTTAAGATAATGAAATAAAATATGAAATATAGTTCAAAAATCCTTGAAATGTTTATCATAAAAATAGTGTTCAAAAATATAAAACTTTATTAAAAACATAGAAATGTTTTTCTTGGCGTGCTTCCGGTTACAATTCATCGTGCTTTGTGCTCACACGCCTTCCCATGTCCTCCGTCTAGTCCATGATTTTCTTACCCTTATCTACAACATGACATAAAACATGATTAAGCTAATGCTTAGTAAGTACATATAATTCTCACAATTTAAAGCATTTCATAAACATTATCATCATCATTGTCATCATTTCATAAAAGTGCCTTAAGCACAATTTCATAAAAACATATCTTTCATTACGTTGACCATTTTAAAACTTATTCCATTTTTATCTTAAGGGCCCAAGTGTTGCACCATAAACATCATCGTAGCTGCGCCGTCATGAGAGGAGAAGGGTAGCTAATCCAAAACCAAATATGACATTATAACATTTCATTTCATAACATTGGTGTGCAACACTTATTAGGTGATACATATATACATAATTTTCATACTTTGAAACATGCCATAATCATCATGCATAACTTAAAATCATGAAAGTCTTTCATAAAATTTCTTAAGGAAAATATCCATAAAACCATCATGAATATCATTATGAACATAACATCAAATCTTGTAAAAAAAATGTGTCATGTTACAGGTGAGAATGTACTTACCTTAAAGTTAGCTTACTTAACCCTAACGTGATTTGGTGACGACGTCGCGGTCTCGTAGTGCTCGTTCTTTGAGTGTTCATGCCATTTATCCATTTAAAGATGCAATAACATTAATACATATCATGAAATATCCATTCACATAACATTCATTCATATAATATTCATGTATACATTCATCACATTTTACATACATAGCTCATAATCATCATCGCGAAAACATAATTTTATCATCTTCTAAACATGTTATCATAATTTTTCTCAAATCATAAAATTACCTTAAGCATGTAAAACAAAACAAACCATACATTTTAAACATAAATATCTTTTAAATAAAACGTTTTCAAACAATTAAAATACATATATTTTAATTTAAAACTTCATACAAACATCATATTATCATGCATAAAATTAATTCATTATCATAAAATCATATAAATAATATATATATATATATAACATTTCATAAAATAAAATCCAAAAATAGTATTATTAAAACAGTTTTCTCATTGTAATCTCATAAAAACTTCATAACATAAAATACATTCATCATACATACATATGCATATTCTTAACAACTTTTCATGAAAACATCATTCATTTACCTCTTGAATAATCATTACATTTTTCATGCATCAGGGTTAAATAGTAATATTTACTGTGAAGAGTAGAAGATAGAAATATTCATTTTTCATAAAAATACCGAAAGGACATGAAACGTGAAGAAACATCACATAATACATACATGAACAAAATACAATACCTAGAGAAGGTATTGTAGATGAATTTGAGGAGGAGAATTTCTTTTTCAAAACACTGGAAAACTAAATTCTTACCTTGAAATTTCTTCTCAAAATCCTTGAATTTTAACCAACGAAATATGATTTTTCTTTAAATTTTCTTGCAGAAAATTTTGAGAGAGAAGGAAGTAAAATGCGTGGAGAAGAGAAGAGGAAGAGAGAAACAAACGTCTCAGAAATTTGGGAGAGAAAAACGTGAGAATGAGAGAAAAATAATGAAAAAGGAACGTTAAAAATTTTTAACATAATGAGCATAATTGATGGGAATTCAATTCCCTTCATTAAGTCAGAATTTTCTGACTGCTCTTGGTCCAGAATTCGCGTGTAGGTGGAGATGATTGAGGGAGAGTCAAACAAATCATCAATCTTACCATAATTTACCCTCTAAATATAGGAAACCACTTAAAATAATACAAATCAATGCAAATTCAAACACCTTATTTCCTTAACTGATAAAATTATTCCATTATTATGCCAATTAATCACATTAAATCATCCAATTAACGTAATTAACTCAGCCATAATTTTAGAGAGAATTTTGCTGACTGCTCGTCAGCCGTGTTCGGCCTGCCGATTTTCCTCTTCGGCCTACCAGTTCCACCAAGTTCGGCCTGCCGATACTTTACATCGGCCAGCCAGTCTTTGTTAGACTGTTCGGCCTGCCGAACTTAAAAGTTTGGCCTACCGAACTGTCCTTAAATGCCATACATTAAATCATTCAATTCATCATGCATCATAATTAATCATACATTTAAAATTTCACATGAACACTAGAGCACGACGATTCCATGCGGTCGTCACCTGTCATAAAACTTGACATAAAAAGTTAGTAACATTCACATCATATATCATATCATATAACGTAATTTATTAATAAAATTCCTTAACAACGTTACTAACTTAACGTGGTCCGTTACATAAAATAGGCGGGTGTTACAATTCTCCTCACCTTCAAAAAGTTTCATCCTCAAAACTTAGAATAAATGCAGATACATAACTCTCATGTCATCTTCACGTTCCCATGTAACTTCTTCAACTTGCTGATTTCGCCATAACACCTTGACCAATGGAATTTCTTTATTCCTCAAAGTCTTGGTTTTCCGATCGAGTATTTTCACTGGCTTTTCTTCATAACTTAAGTCTTCTCGTATCTCGATCACTTGTGGCTCAATCACATGCGTAGGGTCCAGAACATATTTTTTGAGCATGGAGACATGAAATACATCGTGCATTGCGGACATTTCAGACGGCAACTTTAGCTGATAAGCTACTTTGCCTATTCGTTTAACAACTTCATAAGGACCGATGAATCTTGGGCTTAACTTGCTTTTGTTCCCAAACGTCATAACCCCTTTGATTGGTGCAACTTTCAAAAACACAAATTCGCCTACGGCGAACTCTAAAGGTCTTCTTCTTTTGTCAGCATAACTCTTCTGACGGCTTTGAACGGTCTCTATTCTTCTTCTTATCAACTTTATCATCTCAGAAGTTTCATTCACAAAGTCGGTTCTTTCAGCATCTACGCTTTCCATCAACTTCTTTTCACTAGCTTTGTACCAACATATAGGCGACCTGCATTTTGGCCCATACAGTGCTTCATATGGTGCCATCCCAATTGTCGCCTAAAAGCTGTTGTTGTAAGCAAACTCTGCTAACGGCAACATTTTACACCAGCTGGTCTTAAAATCGAGAGAACAAGCTCGTAGCATATCTTCTAAAATCAAGCTCGTCCTCTCTGTTTGGCCGTCAGTCTGAGGATGGAAAGCTGTACTGAAATTAAGCCTGGTTCCCATTGCAGTCTGTACACTCTTCCAAAACTTAGATGTGAACCTGCCATCACGATCTGAGATAATTGACTTAGGAATCCCATGAAGTCGTACAATCTCCTTAACATAGAGTTCCGCTAACCGTTCCATAGAGTAAGTGATCTTGATAGGAATGAAATGCGCCGTCTTCGTCAGCCGATCCACAACTACCCAAATTGCATCATAGCCATTCATAGTTCTGGGCAAACCAGTAATGAAATCCATTGCTATATCTTCCCATTTCCATTCCGGTATTTGGATAGACTGCAGTTCACCACTAGGTCTCTGGTGTTCAGCATTTACTTGCTGACATGTCATACATTTCTTCACATACTTTGCAACATCACGTTTCATTCCAAACCACCAGAAGTTACCTTTTAGATCATTATACATCTTTGTTGCACCTGGATGAATAGAGTAAGGAGTGTCATGAATTTCTGCCAAGATCTTTTCCCTTAAATCATCAACATTGGGAACACATAAACGGTCCTTGAGGTACAGAGTTCCGTCATCCGCAATATGAAACTCTTGACATTTTCCTTCTTTCATTTCTTGCTTGATCCTTACAAGGCTTACGTCGTCATCTTGCTTACTCTGAATTTCATCATACATCGTCGGAGCAAGAGAGAGTGCTGATAGCTGGCCTGCTATAAGTTCTAAACCGAAGTCTAGAATTTCCTTCCTTAAAGGTGGAGACATTGCTTGCATTGACATCAACGTGGCAACTGACTTCCTACTTAGAGCATCAGCTACTCGGTTAGCTTTACCAGGATGATAAAGGATTTCACAATCGTAATCCTTCACCAACTCTAGCCATCTTCGTTGTCTCATGTTCAGATCTCTTTGCGTGAAGAAGTACTTCAGACTTTGATGATCAGTAAAGATCTTACATTGGACCCCATATAAATAGTGTCTCTATATCTTCAATACAAAAACGACTACTGCTAACTCGAGGTCATGAGTAGGATAGTTCTTTTCATAATCCTTTAGTTGTCTTGAAGCATAAGCAATCACATTTTCATTCTGCATCAATATAGCTCCGAGGCCCATCTTGGATGCATCACTATAAATAACAAACCCATCATTACCTTCAGGAATTGCCAACACTGGAGCCGTCATTATTCTTTTCTTCAGTTCTTGAAAACTCTTTTCACATGCATCCGTCCATTCATACTTCCTTCCTTTGCAAGTCAAGTTTGTGAGTGGGGCTGCTATCTTGGAGAAATATTCTACGAATCTCCAATAATAACCTGCTAGACCCAAGAAGCTCCTTATTTCACTTGCATTCATCGGTTGCTTCTGGTTGAGAACAGCTTCTACTTTAGCAGGATCAACCATAATCCCATCCTTTGAAATAACATGCCCCAAGAATGACACTTTATCCAGCCAAAATTCGCATTTGGAGAACTTTGCATATAACTGGTGTCTTCTTAAAGTCTCCAGTACGATCCTTAAATGCTTCTCATGTTCCTCGTGATTCTTAGAATAGACAAGAATATCATTGATAAATACAACAACAAATTTATCGAGGAAATCCTTGAATACCCTGTTCATTAAATCCATAAAGGCAGCAGGTGCATCGTCAGACCGAAAGGCATAATCACAAACTCATGATGACCATACCTCGACCTGACAGCAGTCTTTGGGATATCTCCTTCTTTAATCTTCAACTGTTGATATCCTGATCGTAGATCAATCTTTGAGAACACCGATGCACCCTTGAGCTGATCAAACAAATCATCAATTCGAGGCAACGGGTACTTGTTCTTGATCGTCACCTTGTTCAGTTCTCTGTAGTCGATGCAGAGTCTCATAGTGCCATCCTTCTTTTTCACAAATAAGACTAGAGCTCCCCATGGTGAGTGACTTGGCCTGATGAAACCTTTGTCAAGTAGCTCCTTTAATTACGTGTGAAGCTCTTTTAATTCTACTGGGGCCATTCTATAAGGTGCTTTTGAGATTGGATCGGTGCTTGGAGTGAGCTCAATCTCAAATTCAACTTCTCTTTCTGGCGGTAGACTCGTCAAATCGTCAGGAAACACATCTTCATATTCATGAACAACATGCACATCTTCAATTCTTGTCTTTCCTTCTTGGCTTTTGTCTACAATGTTTGCCAGATAGCCCATGCAGCCACTTGCTAATAGCTTCCTTGCTTTCATTGCCGATAGAAACATGTTGGGTTTCTTCCTAGACTCGCCAACATAAACGAATTTCTGATCACCTTCAGGATGGAAGATCACCTTTCGTTTTCGGCATTCGATTGAGGCATTATACTTGCTTAGGAAATCCATCCCAAGAATCATGTCATAGTCATGCATGTCGATCACAATAAGGTCAATGAATAACTCCCTATCAGAAATCCATAGGGGTACTGCACGCAAACAGTGCGTGGATAATATCACTTCCCCGGAGGGTAGTGTCGTAGTGAATCCCTGTCTCATAGGCTCTAAACGAACCCCTAACTTCTTAGCATGTGACATAGATACAAAAGAATGCGTGGCACCCATATCAAAAAGAACATAAACATCATTAGATAAGCTTGTTATCTGACCTGTGACCACATTGGAGGCTTCAACAGCCACTTGTTCTTTCGTCATGGCATAGATTCAGGCATTCGTCGGTGGGGCTTCAATTCTCCCTTGACTAATCAGTGGCCCTTCAAGGGAGGCTTGCATCTGATGCAGCTGGGCTTGAGGAGGAGCTCTTTGCGGGGCATTAGCATTCATCAGCTTAGGGCAGTTCTTTACAAAGTGGTCTTCACGCCCACAGATGAAACATTGGTTTGTTCCCAAATGGCATTCCCCTGGATGTTTCTTCCCACATTTAGCACATTGTTGAAATCACCTGTCACTGTTGTTGCGCTGACCATCATTGTGCCTTTTGTTGTCTTGGCCCTGCTGGTTTTGAGGATTACCCTTCCTCTTATTATTCCTCCAGTTCTGGTTGTTGTTGTTGCTGCTATTGTTGTTGTTGTTGTTCCTGTGAGGAGGGCGGTTTTGGTTGTTTGCATTGTTGGCTTGCTAAGCCTACTGTGGCTGGTTCCTTCTTAGCTTGGACAAATGAAACTCAGCACGCTGGGCTCTCATAACAACCTGCTCTTGATTCCTGGGTGGACTTGCCCCATCCACAATAGCAGCAATATCTGGCCTAAGGGCTCTGATCAGTCTTCTGACCCTTTCACCTTCATCCATAACCATTCCTGGGCATAGACAAGCAAGCTAGTCAAACTTTGTCACCACATCTGTGACTGACATATCCCCTTGGTGTAAGCTCTCAAACTCCTCATAATGTTTCCTTGTGACATTCATATGGAAGAACTTCATGTTGAATTCATGTACAAAGTCAGCCCATGTCATTTCTTCAACATTCCTGCTCTGTTCGATGCCATCCCACCATATCCTGGCCTCCATGGTGAGGCAGTATGAGGCGCAAAGGACCTTTTCATTGTCCGTGAAATCCATAAGTCGTAAAGTGGCCTCAATCGTCTTTAACCATCCCAGAGCTACTAGCGGATCTTTAGAACCCTCAAAGTCTACTGGCTTAACCCTCTTCCATCTGACCAGAAGAGGTTCTTGATGTACCGCTCTTGGTTCAGCAACAGGCACAGGAACTTCATTGACTTGTTGCTGCGGAGGAGGAGGAGGCACGTTATTGCCTCGTCGTTCATCATTCTGGCCATTGGCCCTTAAAGTAGCAATCTCCCTTCTTTGATCCTCCAACTGCCTTTACAATTCAGTGATCATCGTCATGAGACTTTCGTTAGTTTGAGTGCGAGTCTGCATTCTTCTATGTCCATCCATCGTGAATTTCCTAAAAGAATTAAGTCTTAGAAAATAATCTTCCATTTATGAGACAGGTTTTCACTACTAGATCGTTAATCATTAATCATTTAAACCTAAATCTTATCATCATACTTGCATCAATATATCTAACTTAATAACATACTTACTTGGAGGACTTGGATTTACGTATGGCAATATGAATTGTAATTGAAAAATCGCTCTGATACCAAAGCCTGAAACGCCCCTTAAATCAGACGTCACAAATGTCGTTACATTCATACATTCGTACTTGCTTAAACTTTAAACATAGATGTAATTACATAGCATATACGATGTTTTCAAATATAAACGTAGTTAAACATACATAACCACGATCCATTCATACATCTAAATTTTTTTTTATAACTTATCACTTTTCAAAATAACATTGTTTAACTTATTCCATATCATAATTTATTCAATTATACTTAAATTAATCATGAACCTATTTAATAATATAGGTATGTCAAGTTGTAAAATCAGGACTTATAAAAACATCACATCATAACTCATGAATCAACACATTTTATTTATTATTTATTTTTATTTTTTTAAGGTCATTAACTCCCACAGTTCAGCAGGCCGAACATGATCGGCAGGCCGAAGTTCCCTCAAACGGTAGGCTGACAGAGGCTTTGCAAACTGGCTTAAAAATTTAAACATCGTTCGGCAGGCCGAACTCTCGGACGTCGGCAAGCAGACCAAAGATATTCGGCAGGCTGACCGAGCCAAAGTCTAAAGAAAACTGATTTTGCAAAACATAATCAACCTTTCATAAAAATGCAAAAAATCATAATACTTAAGATAATGAAATAAAATATGAAATATAGTTCAAAAATCCTTGAATGTTTATCATAAAAATAGTGTTCAAAAATATAAAACTTTATTAAAAACATAGAAACGTTTTTCTTGGCGTGCTTCCGGTTACAATTCATTGTGCTTTGTGCTCACACGCCTTCCCATGTCCTCCGCCTAATCCATGATTTTCTTACCCTTATCTGCAACATGACATAAACATGATTAAGCTAATGCTTAGTAAGTACATATAATTCTCACAATTTAAAACATTTCATAAACATCATCATCATCATTGTCATCATTTCATAAAAGTGCCTTAAGCACAATTTCATAAAAACATATCTTTCATTACGTTGACCATTTTAAAACTTATTCCATTTTTATCTTAAGGGCCCAAGTGTTGCACCATAAACATCATCATAGGTGCGCCGTCATGAGAGGAGAAGGGTAGCTAATCCAAAACCAAACATGACATCATAACATTTCATTTCATAACATTGGTGTGCAACACTTATTAGGTGATATATATATACGTAATTTTCATACTTTGAAACATGCCATAATCATCATGCATAACTTAAAATCATGAAAGTCTTTCATAAAATTTCTTAAGGAAAATATCCATAAAACCATCATGAATATCATTATGAACATAACATCAAATCTTGTAAAAAAAATGTGTCATGTTGTAGGTGAGAATGTACTTACCTTAAAGTTAGCTTACTTAACCTTAACGTGATTTGGTGACGACGCCACGGTCTCGTAGTGCTTGTTCTTTGAGTGTTCATGCCATTTATCCATTTAAAGATGCAATAACATTAATACATATCATGAAATATCCATTCATATAACATTCATTCATATAATATTCATGTATACATTCATCACATTTTACGTACATATCTCATAATCATCATCGTGAAAACATAATTTTATCATCTTATAAACATGTTATCATAATTTTTCTCAAATCATAAAATTACCTTAAGCATGTAAAACAAAACAAACCATACATTTAAACATAAATATCTTTTAAATAAAACAGTTTTTGAACAATTAAAATACATATATTTTAATTTAATAACTTCATACAAACATCATATTATCATGCATAAAATTATTTCATTATCATAAAATCATTATAAGTATATATATATTATAACATTTCATAAACAAAAATCCAAAATAGCATTATTAAAACAGTTTTCTCATTGTAATCTCATAAAAACTTCATAACATAAAATACATTCATCATACATACATATGCATATTCTTAACAACTTTTCATGAAAACATCATTCATTTACCTCTTGAATAATCATTACATTTTTCATGTATCAAGGTTAAACAGTAATATTTACTGTGAAGAGTAGAAGATAGAAATATTCATTTTTCATTAAAATACCGAAAGGACATGAAACATGAAGAAACATCACATAATATATACATGAACAAAATACAATACCTAGAGAAGGTATTGTAGATGAATTTGAAGGAGAATTTCTTTTTCAAAACACTGGAAAACTAAATTCTTACCATGAAATTTCTTCTCAAAATCCTTGAATTTAACCAACGAAATATGATTTTTCTTTAAATTTTCTTGTAGAAAAATTTGAGAGAGAAGGAAGTAAAATGCGTGGAGAAGAGAAAAGGAAGAGAGAAACAAATGTCTTAGAAATTTGAGAGAGAAAAACGTGAGAATGAGAGAAAAATAATGAAAAAGGTATGTTAAAAATTTTTAACATAATGAGAATAATTGATGGGAATTCAATTCCCTTCAATAAGTCAGAATTTTCTGACTGCTCTTGGTCCAAAATTCGCGTGTAGGTGGAGATGATTGAGGGAGAGTCAAACAAATCATCAATCTTACCATAATTTACCCTCTAAAAATAGGAAACCACTTCAAATAATACAAATCAATGCAAAGTCAAACCCCTTATTTCCTTAACTGATAAAATCATTCCATTATTATGCCAATTAATCACATTAAATCATCCAATTAACGTAATTAACTCAGCCATAATTTTTGGAGAGATTTCTGCTGACTGCTCATCAGCCGTGTTCGGCCTGTCGATTTTTCCTCTTCGGCCTGCCGGTTCCACCAAGTTCGGACTGCCGATACTTCCCATCGGCTTGCCGGTCTTTGGTAGACTGTTTGGCCTGCTGAACTGTCCTTAAATGCCATACATTAAATCATTCAATTCATCACGCATCATAATTAATCATACATTTAAAATTTCACATGAACACTAAAGCACAACGATTCCATGCGATCGTCACCTGTCATAAAACTTGACGTAAAATGTTAATAACATTCACATCATATATCATATCATATAACGTAATTTATTAATAAAATTCCTTAACACGTTACTAACTTAACGTGGTCCATTACATAAAATAGGCGGGTGTTACAGTAAACCCCTAGGTGGTGATTATAAATCATGGATAAAATATTGAAACGATGGTTATACACTCACATTAATTTTATTATTAACCTCTCCTAGGAGCTCTGTTAATAAAATTAATGGCCAAAGAAACGATTATTAATATATGCCAGATCATACGAGTTCTAGATGGCATATATTAATCAGAAGGGGATCCGTGTTCCTGATTGAATTTGTCATGACTCCCCTAGGAGCTTGTTGAATTCTGAGTTGTTAATTATCGTTGTAAGGTTGTGATATTTTCAAGGTTTTGACACATAAACACATTTGTATGATTTTTACATGATTGTGTTATCATACTAAATTATTATTATATGTTTGCTTATGTTTGGTATATGATTCTTTATTGTAAATTAAAAATGTCTAAAAATGCTTTATCATCGATACTTGACAAAAACCTATTAAGCGGTGAGAATTATAATGATTGGAAATGGAACCTAGATATCATCTTGTCCTTTGAGAAACTGAAATATGTACTGACACCTTGTCCTCCTGAGCCTCCAGGAGACTCAAGTAATGAGCAATTCCAAGCATATGATCACAAGAAAGATGCCAATGATCAGGCCCACTGCTATGTTATGGCTAGCATGAACAACGTGCTGCAGGCTCAACATCAGGATTATGAGACTACAAAGTAGATCTTGGATAATCTTGAAGATATGTTTGGAGGCCAAGCCATAACAAAGCGGCAAGGGACACTTCAAAAACTCTTAAACTGTAGACAAAGGCCGGGGACATCAGTAAAGGAGCACATGATGTTGGTCATGGGTTACCTTGCTGAGGCTCAAACCAATGGAACCGACATCGATGCTGAAACTTAGATGACTATGGTCCTTGAGACTTTGTCTAAGGAATTTATTTCATTTAGAGCTACTTTTAATTTAAGTAATAGATGGGATATGACCTTGATGGAATTAATGAAATAGTTACAGGAGTTCAAACTGCTGATCAGGGAGTCTCCTGCGGGTGGTGAGGCCAACATGGTAGCTGCTTCTGGTTCCAATCCTATCTCTGGGAATGGAAAGAAGCAACGGGCCAAGAATGGGAAATCTTCTATTTTTGCTACCACCAAAAACAAGAAGAAGAAGTAGAAGAACCCAAAGAAACTTAAGTGCTTCTTCTGTGGAAAGGTCGAGCATATTAAGAAGCATTGGAAGGACTTCCTTTCCAAAGGAGGTAGGTGTGATCTTCTGTATTTAGAAACTTGTTTAGTTGAGGAGTCTAGTGACATATGGGTCATAGATTCTGGTGTAACTAATCATGTTTATATTTCTCTGCAGGGGTTCAAAGAAACGAGAAGTCTGCTGCATGAAGACTTCACGCTTTGGATGGGCGATGGATCCTTGGTCTCAGCGGAAGCAGTGGGAGACGTCCGTCCTTAATTTGATAATTATAGGAATTTCTTTTTGCAAGATTGTTTTTATGTTCCTAAATTTAAAAGGAATTTAATTTCTGTATCTTCTTTATTTAAAGACTCCTACTTGGTTTCCTTTAATGATAAAGTGGTGATTCGTAATAACAAATCTTTTATCTGTTCTGGATGGATGCAAAATAATTTATATTTTATCAAACCTAAGATGGACTTATTACTTAATGCTGAGATGAATGATAATAACTCTAAAAGACTTAAGACTTCTCACTCTAATAAGACTTATCTTTGGCATTTGCGCCTTGGTCATATTAACCTAAATAGGATTTAAAGGTTGGTAAGGGATAGACCTTTAAGTCACTTAAAGGTGGAATCTATACCTTAATGTGAATCTTGTTTGGAGGGTAAAATGACCAAAAGACCATTCGGGTCTAAAAGCAATAGGGCAGAAGGGGTTCTAGAACTTGTGCATAGTGATGTTTGCAGACCGATGAACATCTGGGCACAAGGAGGGTATGAGTACTTCGTCACTTTTATTGACGATTACTCAAGATATGGGTATGTGTACCTGATGCACCACAAAAGCAAAACTTTTGACAAGTTCAGGGAGTTTTGGGCTGAAGTGGAAAAGCAATTGGGTAGACCCATAAAGGCACTTTGATCCGATTGAGGTGGTGAATACCTTTCTGATGAGTTCTTAGAACTCTTGTTAGAGAATGGGATTTTATCCTATTTGACTGCGTTGGGCACTCCGTAGTAGGATGGCATAGCAGAGAGAAGAAATAGGACTTTGTTGGACATGATTAGGTCCATGATGAGTTATTCATCATTGCCTTTATCCTTTTAGGGATATGCACTACAAACCGCATGTTATCTTTTGAACAATGTGCCTTCAAAATCGGTCCCTAAAACTCCTCACGAGTTGTGGATGGGTAGGAAGACATCCTTAAACCATATTCGCATATGGGGATATCCGGCTCATGTCCTGTTTAAGGATCCGAATAAGTTGGAAGCACGTTCGGAAGTTTACATGTTTGTAGGATATCCAAAAGGGACTAAAGGGGGTTATTTCTATAACCCAAAGGAAAATAAAGTCATGGTTTCAACTAATGCAACTTTCCTTGAGGAGAGTTACATGGACGACTTTAAACCTCGAAGCAAAGTGGTGCTTAAGGAGTTAAGGAGTGATCCGATCACTCTGGAGGTTCCGAATGAAACCGTTCCGATCAGTGTAGAAAAACCAAACAAACCTGAACAACAACCTCAGGGGCTTCGACATAGTGGGAGGATCGGGCGTCAACCTGAGAGGTATATGTTCAATGGGGAGGTCTTCTTGGCTAAACCAGATGAACATGATAGGGATCCTTATACTTACGCAGAGGCTATGGAGGATGTTGATTCAAAACTCTAGATAGAGGCCATGAACATAGAGATGAAGTCTATGGAGACTAATCAGGTCTAGGAGCTTGTGGATCTTCCCGAAGGTGTAAAACCCATAGGGTGTAAGTGGATCTACAAGCGAAAAAGAGGAGTACATGGGAAGATCAAAACCTTTAAGGCTAGATTGATAGCTAAGGGTTATACGCAAAAGGAAGAAATCGATTATGAGGAAACCTTTTCACTTGTATCCATGCTTAAATCTATCTGGATTCTCTTGTCCATAGCTGTCACTCTCGATTACGAGATTTGGCAGATGGATATCAAGATGGCATTTTTGAATGGCTATCTTGATGAATCCATTTATATGGAACAATCAGACGGGTTCAAGGTCACGGGTCAAGAGGTTAAGGTTTGTAAGCTGCTGAAGTCAATTTATGGACTTAAACAGGCTTCCCGTTCTTGGAACATAAGATTTGATCAGGTGATCAAGACTTATGGGTTCTCATAAAATGTGGATGAACCATGTGTTTACAAATACATTAAGGATAGGAAGGTGGTTTTTCTATTGCTCTATGTAGATGACATTCTGCTAATTGGCAATGACATTGGCGCGTTGTCATCGGTCAAATTATGGTTGACCAAGCAGTTTGACATGAGGGACTTGGGTGGGGCTAATTTTGTTCTCGATATCTAGATCTTTTAGGATAAGAAGAACAAAATGATAGCTTTGCCCTAGGCTGGCTACATAGATAAAATTCTCAGGAGGTTTGCAATACAGGATTCCAAGAAAAGTGGACAAACATCTAGGTCTAGGATTACTCTTTCTAAAAAAGACTTTCCAAAGTCTTATAAAGAAAGAGAATACATGAAGAAGGTGCCTTATGCTTCGGCAGTGGGTAGTCTCATGTATGCCATGCTTTGCACATGACTGGATATTAGCTATGCGGTCGGGATTGTAAGTCGATTTCAGGCGGATCTAGGACCGAACCATTGGGTTACGGTAAAGCATATTTTCAAGTACCTGAGAAGGACTCGAGGGTATATGCTTGTATATTCGGGTGAGGACCTGACTCCTCTAGGATATACTGACTCGGATTTTCAATCCTGTCTGGATTCTAGGAAATCGACTTCGGGTTTTGTGTTTACTCTGGGCGGCAGTGCCATTAGTTGGAGAAGTGCTAAGCAAGATTGCACTTCGGATTCAACGATGGAGGCTGAGTATGTGGCAGCTAGTGATGCTTCGAAAGAAGCAGTGTGGCTCTACAAGTTCCTTGGGGATCTTGAGGTTGTTCCTAGTATAGATAAGCGGTATCACTATACTGTGATAACAATGCGGCGGTAGCTAATGCTACGGAACCAAGATTTCACAAAAAAAGTAAGCATATTGATCAGAAGTATCATGTGATAAAGGACTTCGTTGAGGGTGGGCATGTGGTGTGCAAGATCGCGTCAGAGGACAATTTAGCTAATCCATTTACGAAGGCACTTACTGGGAGAGTCTTCGAGAGGCATGTGGGAAGCTATGGGGATGCGAGATTTGTCATATTTACTCACTTAGTGCAAGTGGAAGATTGTTAGACATGTATGCCCTAAGGAGTCAAAATGTAATAAGTTTTTGGAGACATTTTTATCAATAAAGAATTTATTCATTATTTATATACCAAAGAATTGGGCATATGAGACAGTCGATCTAAACCTTAAGAATTGGGCATATGATGGAGACATGTATGTTAAGCAAACAATAGTCTGAGACTGTCGGTCTAATCCTTAAGAATTGGGCATATGATGGACAGATTATGCGGAAGACATGATTCTTAAGGTGCTGGTCTAAATCATACGATCCGCAATTGAGGGAATAAAGTTAGATGCTTTATTCATGCAAAGATTGTTATGTTGTCTATATCCCTTTAGGGAGATGGTTTGTCGTGACCATCGGAGGTGGACTCTGTGAATAGAAACATTGGCACGTTGTCATGGGTGACGATGTGTTGGATCAGGACATAAAGTGAATTGATTTAGATTAATAATTTTGTCTCAGCAAATCGATTCACTTTAGACAATCATTTGTGTTGTATCTTAATCCTGAGATGAATAGTGGGCCCGTTGTCTTGACTTGTGTCTTTTGATGTACCAAAAGGTGACACCCACATCTTAATAGTGGTATGCATGCCGGTACGTTGGAGGCATGACTCTTAATGGTGTAGACTTGTTATTCATAGATATGGAATCTATAGCTCCTCTTTAGGAGTAATGATATCCTTTTATATGCGTTATCCTGTAATTGGAAAACTGGAGCACTCAACCATTTGGATACATAGGTGTAACCGAATGGTATACTGTCTTAGGATGGTAAGTTTTTAATGGTGAGATGATGAAACGTAAGATAAAAATAATCAGGAAAGTAAGACAGAACTTGTCCTTAAGCCGATTATGGATTATCATATGGGGATACGATACACTATGATATGTCATGGAGACTTAGCTATACGGGCTTCGTAATTCTATATAGTTCGAGAGTGCAGCTCCAAGCTTTTAGTGGAGTAGCGTTGGAGTTGATAATTATGAAATGTATATCTGGGATATTGGGTTTCGTAATTATCAGGAGCTTGAACTATGTAGGTCCATTTGGTTCCCTTTGCTAGCTCACAACATCCAGTAACGACACGACGTGTTTTTTCCAATAATTGGTGACTTATGTCGGATTTATCAGATTGGTTAAAATTTGAAAGAATTAAATAATTCATATCTATTTATCGGTTGAATTAATTTTGTAATAAAAATTAATTCAAGATAAACTTGTTGAATTATTGGGATCGGATAATTCTTGTTTGTTTATCGGTTGATTTAATTTTAGATAACTTAGATCAAGATAAACTTGTAGAATTATTGGGAATTGATTTATTTTCTTAGAGATTATCTAGATAAAGTTGTTTTGATCAGATAACGTCTCATTAGGTTATTTGAATTAAAACTGAGACTTTATCCTATAGAATCTCGGGTGGAAAATAAAAGATTCGCGAAATTTTTTATTCGGCAGTTCGGCATGCCGATGGACGTGTTCGGCATGACGATGGACCTGTTCGGCCTACCGATCAGGTAGTTCGGCCTGTCGATCAGCGAAGGATAAGATCACGCGTTTCCACGCAGATCTTATCAGATATTGATCCGAATTTGATTCTGATCCAAGTTTTGAGACTTAATCTGATAAGGACTGACCATATGACCAACCTCTATAAATAGGGAGTGATTCTCACAAGTTACTTAGATCAATTGAAAGATTAAGAGTGATACTCTGCTAAGTGAGAATGTAAAAAACTTCCTGAGAGCTTTTGTTCACAAATCACGAACACTTGCTTTGGGTTCTCTCGATTGGTTGGAAGGAGAGTCATTGGTGGAAGAGCTGTACATGTGAGCCCACACTCACTCCGGTCGTGGATAGAGAATAGCAAAGAAGACCAGTTGGTTGAGGCTCTTCAGGAACGTTATTTCTCTTCATAAATTATGGAGGCTCTTCGGCACACAAAGGTTAGTAAGATCTGGTTAATTTATGCATATAGCATGTTAAACTTATGTTTTGAAAATTACTCTGATGTAAAATTTTTTAAAAATTTCACTGCACACTCTTTTTTCAACAAAAGCACCTTCTTTTCTTGGACACACGCCCCCTTATTCCTATCACGAACTAGCTCCATTCAAAGAGCTCTATGATTGGAGCCGTAGAAGCTGAGATTATGAACAACATGGTCCGGGTAAAGTTGTTTCCATTCCTCACAGCCTAATATCCAATCAAGCCTCTCACGAACATTAGCTTCGCCATCCTGTTCATTATCCCACGTTAGTTTTGATCCCTCAAAACCAAGATTGTAGAGCATACATTCCTCTGCAGTGCTTTGAAAGTGGTTCACAGTCGAATCGAGCCAATCATTCCCACCCTACTTCTCAGACGAAAAGAAAATTTCATTAAAATCACCGCTGCAACCTACGAAAGATTAAACATCTCCTTTATCCACAAAAGTAAGATCCATGAGTGGCGACGTTCACTCCAATTAGGGTTACCATAAAACCCCATGAACCTTCACCATCCCCCGTTAGAGAATTCAAAAAATGTATCAATACGATAATGGGAAAAATTCTTCACTCGAACAACAATATTCACTTTCCACAAAAGCATGAGACCACCACTCTATCTGACACAATCAACGTAAGACCCGCAGTGAAAGCCCAATCTTCTCTTCACACTTTCTGCAATAACGTAGCACAATCTAGTTTCCATGAGAAAGATAGACTTGAGGGAAGTATCTCATGTGAGCATCTAAAGATAACCAAATGCACGGCGATTCCCCAAGCCCTGCGCATTCCAAGCAAGTATGGAAAGTGTATTTATGGTCACTAGACTACATGAATACGTATACTCAAGGTGAAAAAAAGAGAAAAGAAAGAAAAAAAGGAAAATCTAATGGATTAATTATCAGGACATAAAAAAATAAAAAAAATAAAAATAGGTACTTAAAATCTGTGTAGTACTACTAGCTAGTTGTCCTGACTCTCCCTGGCTAGCCACACTGCTTCATGCTCCCTCTATGAATTAGTTATATACAATTCAAGTGGCCTACAGAGGTCAACCCATATATAAGGGTTATAATTTACATTTTAACATTATGTTTTCTAAATTTATTCAAACACTACTTTTCGTTTATGATTTCGTTGAATGTATACCTTTAGATAGATAATACACAAATTTATACTATTTTTTAGTTAACCTTTAATTTTGACTAAAAAAAGTCCAAGATACCCTTAAATAAAAACAAAAAAAATAAAAACTAAAAAAAATAACTTATAAACTACAGATTTTGGCCTAAAAAATGTCTAGAATACTCTCAAAAAAGGATTTTTGTATGTTTTTTATTTTGACTTCTTTTTTAAGTTTTAGCTTTTCTTCTCTTTAACTTAAGTATAATTTAATCATTTTAAAAGTCAAAATTAATTATTGACTAAAATAAGGTGCAGATTTGTATAAGGTATACGTTCGATGATATCAAAAATTAAAAGTATTGATTTTAAAGAAACCGAAAACAGAGTATAAAAAGGTAAGTGTATATAGATATATATATATATATATATATATATAGTATATAATAAAGTTGGGAGTAATTGAACCATTTTCCTTTCTTTTAGTATGGAAGATGAACGATTGGCGACCAGTTATCTTGTGCTGTGGAACTATTCTATATATATATACATATATATATCAAGTTGTACAGCTAGAAGTGGACTAATTCTATTTTGGTGGAAAAAGTAAATAATCGTGCAGCATAGTAGTAGACTAATTCAGAGTATCATGGTGCTGCGAAAAATATGAACCCTCCGAAAGCTAGGGATTCTCCCATGCAAAAGAAATTGGACATCTCAGTGCATAACATTTTTTTTTTCCTTGTCTTAATTAGATCATATAGCACTCATTAACAATAATAGTCCTCCAGATCTCCTGATCCTATGGGTTCTTATAATATGATAATGCTTTCTGGTTGTTTGGAATCCGCAAGGGAAGCCTACAAAATTTTCCTAAGAAAAGGGAAGCTAATTCCTCTAATTACCCTTCTCCTTCTTTTCCTCAGTTCCATATTTTTCTTGCCAAATTTCTTCTGCGTCACACCTTTGCCCAGTGATTTTCACCTCAGATTAACTGGCCTCCATGTTACTAGCCCTACATCCGGCGGCTCCGCTTTTACTAACATCATCCTTTCAGTGAAAGACGATCTCTTGGCCTTCGCCGGAGTCGAGTGGATTTTCATCCTCGCCAACACTCTCGCCTCCTTCTTCTTCACAACATCTGCAATCATAACATCTCCCATGGAATACGGTGTAATGGAGACGTTACATGTCAAAAATCTAGTTCAAAAGTAGGGCAAACTTCGAGAAGGCCATTTGTTACATTGTTCCACACAACCCTTTGGGAATTAGTTTATGTCTTCTTCGTTTTAGCATTTATACTCCCTCTTGTCTTGATCTTCCATAGCAAAATTACCTTTTCTCTCCTTTCCACCTTGGTATACATCACCTTTTTAATCCTCTATCTACATCTATCTGTCGTTTAGACCCTAGCAATCGTCGTCTCGGTACTCGAAGAAAAAAAGGGCATCGAGGCACTTGGGAAGGCTGCACAGCTCGTTAGGTGCTTGAAGCTAAAAGGGTTTTGTCCCAAACTTCTCTTTGGAACATTATACTATGTCACGTTAGAGTTTATGATACTGACAATGGTCAATAAACAATATTTAGTGTCAGTTAGTATTGTTGTTGCTTAGCTATTCTTGAACATTGCTGGTTTGGTTAAGATGTATTCTTTGACGGTATACACGGTTTTCTACTACGAGTGCAAGAAGACGCATGAAGAAGATGTTACTAAAATGCAAGCTGGTAGTGAGGGATATACCAAAATAAACTCACATACACAACTCATCACTGCCTATATACCATGAAACTAAAGAATAAATATATATAATTATATTTATAAATTGTTTCTTTGATTTTGTATTTTCTTGTAATATACGTAAAGTAGAAACCTGGTAATGTATATGATTGTTTATGTACTTATTTAAACGATTTATTTCAGCCGACTTCAATGTGGG
This sequence comes from Artocarpus heterophyllus, assembly GCA_025403435.1. Lineage (NCBI taxonomy): Eukaryota > Viridiplantae > Streptophyta > Magnoliopsida > Rosales > Moraceae > Artocarpus > Artocarpus heterophyllus. The sequence continues at coordinate 13,601,609 of CM046331.1, forward strand.
TGATTCATTAAAAGCAAGGTTTTAAAAAGGTGGAATCGGACCTTAAGGGGTTTTGCCTTTGTAAGGCAAAGCGTAAGTCTCAAACAATACCAGTAAAAAAAAATAATATACATGAATGTAATATGATGATATAACAAGATTTGTCTCTGACAAAGACATTATTGTTGGACCATTATGGTACATCTCTCATTACAAGTCATATTAAGTATAGAACTAAAATTGTGATACATAGAAGGGACTATGTCGATCTAATGACATATAACCGCTATGATCCCTATTAATTTTTACTTAATAGTCATTTATGATTTGATCAATTTACAAGGGGATTTAGTTTATATTTTGCACATTATGTCTTATTATTAAACCCAAAAATTGAATAATGTCATGTGGACCAAGTGGGAGAATGTTAAATATTTTTTTAATTGTGGTCCACATGTCATATTCTCATTAGTTGTTTTATTTATTTAAAGAACAATAATTATGGTTTAATAATCATTAGGTGTCAAAATCCTATTAGTCCTAAGGGAGATATTTTCTATTTACTATACACATTGATGGTATGTGAGATATAAAAGGATCCCAATAAAAACTGGTCCTATCTCTACCCATTAACAATATATTTTCTCTCCTTCAAGAAAAGTATTTAGTCAAAACTAAGAGGGGTTAAGAGAGTGATCAATCGTTCTTATCAAAACTTTATCATAAATCAAGGTATGTCTTCTTCTCTAATTATCGTTATTTGAGAATTATATAGCTTAAAGATTTTGGTATTATGTTTATGCAATGTTAGGGTTTGTTTTGCATAATAATGATGTGTATCTTTCATTTGGTTATAGAGATATTCCTAGACGTCACCTTCCTGCCAACTTCTTATTGCAACCAGCGATATAACTTTTATGTATATGACAAATGGTCAACTCAGACTTGATATAACAAGATTAAACAAACTCACATAGAAGTCTAGAGTAAAAAACTAGGCGTAGCGTTTCCCTGTCCTAAAGGGTAAATTATAAGTATAGATAGTCATTTCCTAGTTGGTAGTAAGAAACTAGGTGTAGCATTTCCCTCTCTTAATTGGGTAAATTAATATTATAGGCTCAATACACGACTTTATAAAACTAGTTGCGAAAAAAGTGCCTTTTTATCTTCCAAAGTAATTGATTGGAGTAGAGTACTAGATTAGCTTAGATTACCATTATGAAAACCACAACATTATGCGTACACTTCTTGTAGTTAATTAACTCCACATTCTCCAATTTTCTTGTTGGAAATACGCCAAAGATTGGGATACTTTTAAGATATCAACTAGTTATAATCCTCTTGCATTTATGGGTGCTTTTCTTGATGTGTTTTCTGAACTCGTGGAGATCTTATGGAAAGCCTTCAAAGTTTTATCTGGAAATAATAGTAAGCTAATATCTTCCATTATCCTAGTTTTCCTCTTTCTTAACTCAATCCTTTTGTTGTCAAATATTTTCTCCATCAAACCATTTCTCGCTGATTTTGTCAACAAGATAAGCACCATGCTGCTCTCACCAAGCAGCGTAGATTTTGCTTCCCTAATCCTTCCATTGAAATATGATCTCCGAATGTTCGCCACAATCGAGTGGATTAGCTCTTCCACCAGTAGCGCCACCTCCTTACTCTTTATGACCGCTGCAATCTTGTCATCATCTTCAGCACACAGAGGAAAGGAATTGCATCCCAAGCATTTAATTTTTTGTGTAGCAGAAACATGGAAAAGGCCTTTTGTCACAATTTTTTACACTACCCTTTGGGATTTCGGCAACGCTTTCTTTGTATTAGCTTTTGTTGTCCCTTTTGTGATGTTCATTGATTATGAACTAACCATGCGTTTTGTACTAGTATTCATTCCCACTGTATTTTTGCATTTCTACTTGGCTATCGTTTGGACTCTCGCTATTGTCGTTTCCGTACTCGAAGAAAAATGTGGAATTGAGGCACTTGGAAAGGCTAGAGAGATTGTCAAGGGCCTAAGACTGTAAGGGTTTTTGTTGAAGCTTCTCTTTGGGGTATTGTATTGTTTTTTCTTGCTGCTTTTGAGGATGATTAGGGATATGCAATCAACAGGAACAATAATCTGTGTTTTCTTGCTTGTTTTGAATTCTATCTGCTTTGTTAAATATTCTCATTGATTGCATACACGGTTTTCTACCACGAGTGCATGAAAATACATGGAGAAGAGGTTTCTGAAATCCAAGAGGACATGGAATATACCAAAACAGGAAGTACAGAGACGCCACTTATAACTGCAAATATAGCATGATGATGAAGAATATGTATCTTTGGATTTGTTCCATATGTTACTTCTCGTTTCTTTACTTCTTTTAATTCAGTGTCTGTAAAATCAAAAAAAAGTGTTCGCAATTCTAGTGATAAATTTTCCATCTTGATGTTTAATACTGGATGAAAATATGGTGATATATATACGTGGTTATTATTTCAGCTGAATGTTCATGATAATTAATTCACAAGGAGATTATATCAGCTTCAGCATCTTGTACGTGAGAAACTGTCTTTTACGGATGAAATAATCACGATCCGAGCCTGAAAATTAAATTATTCAATTGACCGTAGGAATTACCCAATAATAATAATAATAACAACAGTAATTGGAAGGACCCGATGAACAAAGAAACAGTACTTAGTGCGTACTAAACAACTTAGTAGAACCTGTTAGCATGATAAGTGATAACCAAAAAAATAATTACTATGGAAAATAAATATGCAGAAAAAGTAAAGGACACAACAATATGATTATTTAATGTAGTCAAAAACCTTCAGAGAAAAAACCATGAGTGCTGAACACACCAGATAAAGAAGGAATCCATTAATATTGAATTACAATTTCAAGGATTGGAATTATAAAAAAGCCTAGTATACATCAACACAAGAACTCAAGACATCTTATTTTGTGACTTCAGACTCCTTATCCTACTCTAAGTCTTCAATGTTCACTTTATTATGAGCAGCAATCCTCCATCTCGTCCTTGGACTTACTCAAGATTGACTTACGTGCACGTGGAAAAATAGGGTTTGAGAGCAACATTCTGAAACCTAATGATTACTAACAGATCGCTCTTGTGTTTCTCTCATGCTCAAGATTTGAAATTGAAAGTCTAGAAATAATAACTTTCTTAAATGAACAAAGGCTTAGGCATAAGATGTGTCTAGATACACCCACTAAGTCCTAGGTCGGATCTTAATTAATCCAATTGAAAATTTGAATTCAATTGCTGAAAGTATGCTTGATCTTGCTTGAACTAAAATTTTGTTATTGCCGTACAATCAGTGTGCAACCTTCATGATCTGTATCTATGAACACATGAAAAATTGCAATTCAAAAATATTTAAACTGCGAACTTTAACTACTAGTTTCTGGATTAACTCCATCAAAACTTGCAGGAAACCATCAAATTAATTTGACTAAGTTTAAGACCAAGATGTAAAAAAAACATACATATAAACTGCCACACACGTATAGGGTTAAACCTAAAAACAACAATAACAACAACAACAATAATTACATTGGTTATCCTTGATGATACTGTTGGACATGTAACTTAACTGATTAGCTAAGCTAAGTTATTATTGTTAGGATTGATACCCTAATAAACAAATATTTTATTTATAATTAAAGAAATTTTAGATTAAATGAATAAATAAATAATAACATGAATGTTTCATGTATTGTTAATGGTCCTCATATTGCTTTCATTATAATCATTAAGTACTTACGCAAACATGTGATCTGTGACTATTGCAACGAAATCTTCGCATTGGGCATATATGGAGTTTATATGCATTATACATATGACTCCAACATCAATAGTCTCAATTATATAGTCCGTAATCTATGTATTTAACTGGGCACTTTATAAATGACAAAACTATAATGGAGATCTACATCCAATTTGGAAAGCAGTTTATCTATGACATCCAAGAATTTCTAGTACATTATATATGTAATAATTAAGGATGTTAAGTAATTTATGTGCAAATTTTTTGAGCTAAATTTTATGCTACAAAATTTGTTAAGGGCTTAAGGAGCAATTTTAGTTTCACAAGGATTATTATTTAAATTCAATTTTTGTGACAAATTTAATAAGAATAAATATGGGATTTTTAAGATTTAATATCATGCCATATTCTTAAACAAAATAAGAATGATATGAATATAAGAATTAATTGATGAGCAGGAAAAAAAAACTAGAAATCTTAATTGTTGTAAAATTTATTGCAACAAATTTTAAGATAGAGATACAGTAAAATGCTAAAGATTTATGGAGATATGAAAATTATACAATATAAGAATTAAGGTAGTACAAAAATTATGCAATATAAGAATGATAGTGTATAATGCTAAGCAGTATGGAAATTGAAATAGAATAATGTGGAACCACATAAACAGTATAAGAAAGAATACTAGAAGTATAGTAAAGTATGCCGCTAGTATTGGAAAAATACAAAGCAGTATAAATTTGAATTGTTAAAGGAAGATGTAGGACCCATTAGGTGATATATTTAAAGTGGAAAAACTTCAACCTCACTCCTATTATAAATCCGGTTTTGGCTATGTCATGGGAGCAATTTTTTAATTGCAATTTGATCCCTAGACAAAAGTAAGCATTTGTCTCCATGTTTTTGCATAAAACATGAAAAAAAAAAAAAAAAGTACTCATTTTACTCTGTACCAAAACCAGCCATAGCACTCCCTCTCTCTCAAATATTTTTTATAAACATCACTTCAAATCCACTTTTGAAGTAAGTTCAAGAATTCTAGTACTAAGATTAGTAACTTTGAAGGTAATCCTAACTTTTTAGTGCTTTGGTGGTTTCTCTTTGGGATTTAAGATGGCATTTGATGGGTGATACTATGGTTTATGTCAAGAAAGACTAGCCAAGTTTCAAGCATCTCAAAGGAGAAGCTAAAACTTGAAAATATCTTTGGTAAATCCCTAACCTAACTTCATAAAGTTAATTGATTTTATGGGTTTTGTATATGTTTTGTATTAAGTTTGGACTATGACAACGAAGAAATTTGTAGATCTTGCTAAAATTATATTTGGCAAGTGTTTTGTGAGAATTCCATGCGGATTTTAAGTTATGAGCTTTATGAGATTTAGACACAAAATTTCAAAACGGTACAATAAGCAAAATGTTTTAAAATTGTTTGAGTTTAACCAATGACCTTTTTAAATTTTTAATCCTTGCAAAATACTAGACATTTTAGTATAAGATGGTTATTTTTAGTTCTAAGGGCAAAAATGTCAAGATTTTGTGTTTCAGGTCAAAACTGTAAACTATGTGCAATTGGATTTTTCAATGTGAAATGGTGGTCTTCTGCCTAGCTATGGGTAGCAAGTAATCTTATGTTTTAAAATCCAAAAGAGTTTGGAAATTTTCTAAGAAAAATACGTTAAAGGCAAAATCGTCAAAATTTTCATATAACAAGTTAAACCGTAAAGTTTTGTAAAACTAGAATTTTGTCAAAAGAAAACTGATGTTTTGTTTTTCTCACCATTATGAGCAACAAGGAATTGTAAGTTTTTATTAAAATGGGTTCATAAAGTTTTCTAAACCAAGGGCAAAATAGTCATTTTTCACATATGGCTTAAACAGACCCCAAAACGTCCAATTTAGAAAAACGTTCTTTTATGGGAATTTTTCTGCAACCCGTTATTGTCAAGATAGTAAAGTAAAATAAGAAGTTTAGTCATGTAACACACGAGTCACCGATAAATCAATAGTAATGTATCAAAGAGACCAAATGTAAAGGATAAGCCTTTAACGTTTAAATTTCGTAATCGACAGATAGATTGATAATAAGAAAGTTAGCTAGTAGTCAAGTGTTATTTGAATAGAACACAAAAGCCGACTAATAGAATGAAAAGGACGAAGTGGGAATGATAAAGAAATATTCAGGTAAGTCTCAAATCTCACCTCTGGCATGAAGAAAATGATTTTCAATTGCTTTGAATATGTTTGAAGTATATTTGAACTTGTTCTATGCAATGTTTTAAAGTTCAAGTCATGATTTTTCAATGTATTTACAATTTTTATGTTTAATATTTTAGACATTAAGTTATATCGTGCTAAATGTTCACTAAGATTATAAGATCGGGAATCTAACCCTTAAGTTAAGATAAAAAAGTGTCGTACGAACCTCCTGACTAAAGGGGAGTATCATGTTAGGTTATATTGTGGTCTCTGTGTTTGATGGTCATACGCTTTTGGTACTTACACTTGGGCCCATAGTTCAAGTAAGATAAGAATGATGATAAGAAGTTTATAATAAGCATAAATAAAATCATGCATTATGGCATTGTTTGTATTCCTTTAAAGAAATTCTTTTACAAAAAAATGTTTATGAAAAATATTTTATGAGAAATGTTTCATGAAAAATGTTTTATGAGAAATATTTCATGAAAGATGTTTTACAAGAAAAGTTTATAAATAAGGTTTTATGAAGAATGTTTTTATGTTATGTGAGATTTGCTTAAACTTATTGAGAGAAAGCTCATTACAAGTTCCTTCATGCTGTAGATAGTTTTATACGAGACCAATATGACTGGTTAAAGAGCTCTGTGTTACGGCGATACAAATGCGATAGTTGGGTTATAAATACAACTATAGTGGTTTTTCACTATTTTAAGAAAAAATTTTCACTATTTAAAAAGTTTTAAAAAAATTTACAAAAGTAAATGTTTACTTAACGACTTTTTAAGAAATGTTTTGAATAATTATAAAGTTAAATTTTGTATTTATGTTTCAGTTTACATTGCAACCAAGTTACAACAATTTTGCGTATGTTTTAAAGAAAAAAATTACTTCACATTTTCTTACTAGTAAGTAAGATTACGTTAAGAAATGATATTTAAACAAGTTAAGTAACAGTACGAAAAATCATATCGTTACATTATCTAGGTCGTTAGAGCAGATTGACTCCATGGTAGACATATTGGTATGGTGAACCTAGTGGTGATCGCACACTAGACTGAAGTTAAAGTGCAATTTATTTAATAATAATTTGGTTTAACTTAAATCAATTCACTTTAATAATCATGTGTGTAATTTTAATCCTAAAGTGGATTCATGACTCCATATTTGTATCTTATATATTTTGATATGCCAAAGGCAAGTGTTGTGACGACCGAAGGCTTTATTATCAGTATGTTAGAGATGAAACCTATATTCGATGAAAAGATAATCCACACGCACAGAAACCATAGCTATCTAACAAGGAGTAAACGTTATCCTCTTGAAATATTATTAGAAAATTGGAAAAAAAAAAAAACGAGGCCTTGGTCATCTAAATACATATAATAGCCAGATGATTGTCCAATTATATTTGTTATAAATGGAATTTTCTAAATAGGTGAAATAACAAAACTTTAAGATAAAATAATAGGAAAACAAAATGAAACTAAGTCCTTCATCGATTATATACAACCTATGGGGATACATGTACATATAAGAGGTCATGGTGAAGACTAATATATAAAGTCTCGTAATATGGCATATTATCAAGAATATAGCTTTGGGTCTATTGTAGAGTGAGACCAAAGTTAAAATTTAAACAGGTAATTAATTGGAGAATAATTCATTTGTTATTATTGGAGATTGATAAATATATGTCTATCGAGTAATCTCAGCGTGCTCAACAGGCCAGGCATAAGATCAACAAGCTGAAGGAAACAATACCAGCATGGAAGTTGCGGCTTGGGAATTGACGACCTCTACCAAATTCTGCACGTGGTCAACCAACACAAAGTTGAGATAATAATGTGACCAGATTCAATGAATGGTAATATTTAAATTTAAATTAGGAAACTACCAGATCTCCTTGGTCTAGAAGATCATGTTGATAATGAGGAAAGGGGAAAGAACTACAATTCAAATAAGAAAAGAGATATTTCCCTAATTTTACGAATTAATTTATTTAATTGTTTGAATTAATTGTAAAGAGCTATAAATTAAGCAGCTAAGCCTCAAAAATTAGCCTAGGTCTCGTATTGAGCAAAATTAGTTCATGTACTCTTTTTAATAATGGTAAATTTCCTCTTCATCTCATGACGTACTTTTCTCAAGAGTGAACCATTGTGATTCTTCTGTGTCTTTATTATTTTATGCACTCATTTTATACATAATTCGAGAGAGTTTGGCTTTATGGTGAGGATCATTTTCTGAGTTTTGTTGACAAGTTTTCACCATCAACAGAACTAATTAAAACAAATTAAGCAACTAAATTAAAAAAATAAAATGAAAATGTATTATGGCCAATTTCACCTAACAACTTTATAAAGCATTCCTTGATCTCTTTGAATTTGTGGCCTAGTTAATTGATAATGGGGACACCTCTAACCTATTCGCCAAACCCTCCTAGTAGTTAAGTAGAAAATATCCTTAATTAAATAACAAATTATATTCCTATTATTGTTAATTAACTAGGATTCATTAACCTTTAGGCGCCCTAAGTTGTTACACAAATCTAGCAAGTATATTCATATCCCACCTGGAATTGTGTCACTTTATGTTTGACCTAACTCATAAAATCTTTCTCTCAAGTTCATTATGGTTTCCTAATCATCTAAATGGTGGTCGAGCACTTAGAAGTATCAAGCACGCATGAAACAGTCACTCAACATAATCAGGCAAGCACAAATTAAACTAAAAAGGAATTATGCAAAGCTTAATGATTGGATTAGATTGGAATCGTAAAGCAACAACATTAATTTATAAATTAAAAATACAACACTAAGGGTCAAGCATTCTCAAAGCACAAAGCAAGAGATCTAGGAAAAAACTCATTGAAGTTGTCATTCTTCACAAAGTATCTTCTTCAATCTCCCCCTTATTGCCTCCAAAATGCCTTCTTCTTTTTTTCTTTGTAGAAATAAAAATTCAAACCTTAGAGTAAAACTAAGGACTAAAAAATAAAATCGCAATCTATAAATTTATTTCTCTCTTTTTTCTTTTTCTTTTCCTTCCTCATTTTCCCTTTTGGTTTTGCCCCTATTTCATTACAAATGACGTCCACTTGTACAAATCGGGTCTCCTTCAAATCTCAGCTCTGGCTCATGCGTTATTAGGAAATAGAGGCAAGTAGGGCATCTGACACATTTGGACAGGCTGACGGGCTACAATTGGAGAGCTGGGCATCCTTCAACACGCGGCGCAATGACACTGGCTGCAACGGCACTTAAACATTGAGAAAATTGAACACATCGCACTGGATTATGCGCTAGAGTAAGTGCACTGACAGCTAAGCACATGGCGAGCAGGAAATGGGTGAGCTTTATGCTGGTGTTCATGGATATACGCTTTGGTCAGGCTGCACTACACGCGCGAGAGAAGTTGCATCTGTAACTGTCGGCTGTCAATACTTGTGGCATGAACTCTCCTCATCTAAACTAAGGCTAAGGCTGGTAATTTGTATCTGAGTGTTATATTTATTTCAATACATTTATACCACGATCTAATTAAATTAAACACAAACACAACATAATTAATAAATATATCTAAAATACAAACACAAACATAACATAACACAATTAAAAAATATTAATATTTAATTTTTTTTACTCCATTATTTATTTTAGACAATTAAAAATACTAATGCTTAATTTTTATACCATATAATTTCTGTGTTAAAACCAAAATAAATTGAAAAAGTCAAATAATAATATAAATGATATAATAATTTTTAATTATTTTATTTTTTCTCTAATTTTTTAATTATTAAATATTCTAACTGTATTCTTATTTTTCTCCTCGTCGGAGAAAAATTGTTCAACGCCATTAATGGCTGGTTTTCATTTGCGACGATGGATTGAAAACTGCAGCTGAGGCGTTATATCAGAAGAGAGTTGAGAAGCATCTTGTTTCACTTTCGATGTGGGATTTTTGGTTGGATAAAATTATAATAAATATAATAAAAGCTATTACAAAACAACAAACATAGCACAGCCTGGCGGTGGCAAGGGTGAGAAATGCACCCAAGGTGCAAGGTTCAACTCCTAACCTTGCAAAATTCTTAAACTTTTTTATTTTTAAGTTTAAATGTGTTTTAAATGGGCGGGTCGTGTCGTACAGTGTCAACACATTTACCGTCCATTTAATTAAACGTGTTTAGCGTGTTAGCACAAATCCAGCCAGTTTATTTTTTGTATTATTCATGCCAACACATTTATGGCACAATTAATAAACATGCGATCCAAACCCGTTTATCTCGTGTCATTTTCATATTATATCATCGTGTCGTGTCTGAAATTGTCGGCCCTAATCTAAACTTGGGGGTTGAAGCTTGATGCATCCCAATGGATTTTTTTAGAAGCTTTTTTTTTTATTGCTACTAAGAATAAAAAGGGATTTGATGATCCACGTCTCACACTCATCTCCTTCGACATTACTGTCAATCCCCAGGCCACAAAAAAAAAAAAACAAAAAAAACAATTAGGACCTATACTAGTTTCTCTCATTCGACAACCAAGGGTCTTTGCTTGTCTCATCATCCCAATTCATCAACAGCCATTGCTAAAGCAGGGGTCTTGTAGGAGACTACGGGGCTCAAATCTTGGTGGACAAATAAGAGATGCCTAGCAAAGGCATCCTAATCACAAAACCACATCCTTTGGTGGTTTTTTTACCCGTTTAATCATGCCAATTTTGCCTAACTTACCAGTATAAATGAGCAAAAATAAAATAATTAGAGAGGAAACTAAAACACAAATAAAATAAAATAAAATAAACAAATAAAAACACACACCAAAACGAAATGAAAATTATGTAAGAATAAAAAAAAATTCAATAAATGAAATTAAAATCTCAAAAACATGGCCAAATTGTATGTCAAAAAGTGCTGAAATAAACTTTACTATTCATAAATTGCAAGATCACATTGCAAGAACGATAGACTTAGGGTGTTTAGCATAACAATTTGAATTTATCAATTCGAACTGTTTATAGTGTAAACTCTCAACAACTACAATATTTTAAACCAAAAATAATGGTTCAAATTATTCTCCTAAACACAAGATTAGATTCTTCTGGACAAGAATAACAATGAGAAAAGGATTAGAAAAACTATTGATGGCCTTGGAAGAAAAGAACGAGATGGCACTCATTTTAGATAACTTGTCAGAATCTATTCCACTAGGAAATGTGGATGTAAGTTGATTTTTACAACGGGTCTTTTCGAGTACGTTGCCTGATGGGTTTCCATAAAATGAGACAAATATATCCACTTTCAGACGAAGAAGTTTGGGAATTATTTTACAAAGAAGATATTTAGTTGTGGATGATTTTACCTCATTCAATCGAACAAAGCGCAAAGGATGTTGTAACAAAATGTTCGGGTGTTCCACTTGCAATTGTGACAATATGGCTGCAAGTAGGGGTCAACATTGTGTGGGGGTTGATTCGGTGGGTTGAAAATCTCAACCTATTCAATTAAAGTTTGGGTGGGCTAATTCAAGCCAGTCAATCAACCTAAAGTTTAAAACTAACCATCCAATTAAAGATTGGGTGGATTGGGTAGTGGGTTGGTCAGGTTGAATAGTATAAAACGATAAATGTTCAAAACTAACACTTTAACCCGAAATAAACCAAAAAGCTAAAAATTCATAATATATTGGTCATATAAATGTTTAAAATTGTCTCAATCAGTTAAAACCAACAGAAAGATATAGGCTTTACAACACGAATTCAAATCAAATACATTAAGTCATGAACTAACAAATAAAACCATAATAAAAACCAATACAACAAAATACTAATTAGATACATCAACAAATATAGTGCATAATTATCAACCTCCACTCAAACATACTCGACACTTGTAACACGAGATCTGTCACCTGACATAAAACATTATAAACTTCCATTTATTAAAATAAATATAAAACAAATAATACACGTATACTTTTTATTAAAATGCATTTATCAACTTCTCACAGATGCAAGCAAGAGCATTTATCAAAAAAATTAAAAAGTAAAAAGAACCAAAATAATACGCTAATATTAGAAATAATTCATGTCAAAATGCATTTTTCAGCTGTGTATATATATATATATATATATATATATAAATGAATTGTGTGGGTTTAGGTTAGATTAGGTTAGAAAAATCCTAACCCAAACCCACCTAATGAAACCTCGGGTTGCATTAGGCTGGGTTGAATTACTCATTAAATTCAATTTATCTTAAGTTGAATTAGATAGGTTAATTAGATTAGTTAAGTTATCGGGTGGTTTTTTTGTTCACCTTTAGCTGCAAGCATGAAGGAGTTAATTACTTGGGCCAGTTGTAACACCCGTATTTTTAACGGGCATAATTTTGTAAAATTTAATGAATAAAATGTGACTATTTAAAATTACTAAGTTGTTTATGATCATTTAAAAAAAATACCATTTTAGTATTTTCTTACCAAGTCTTCCTAAGAAACATTCAAAACTTACCAACACTTACTTCTACCAATCTTGTCTCCCTAAATTATTGCTCAATTATATAGACTTCTTCTCATTTTGCTAAAGGTATCCGAAGGGGACATTGAATTATTTTCCGTCAATTCATAGAAGACATGGAGATATTTCTCAACCACCTAATTAATTATTTCCTTATCTTCTTCTATAATTCACTCCAATTATCCCCTCAATTATGTTGGCATTATTTGCTAAAAGTCTTCATGGGAGATAAGATGATATTTTCCTTTAAGACTCTTTTGTTTCTTCTTACAACTTTTTCCCGTAAACATCTCATTCCTCTTAAGCATTTTGATATCTTTTTATTTAACTATCACCACCTTCTTCTCTAGTTCTCATTCTCTCCCTTCTCACTTCAAATTTCTAACTAAAGACATAGAGCACAAAGCTCTCTTTGTGGCCAAGACAATTATAATTCCCAACGATGATCGAGGCGGTTTTAAAGTTAATTCAAGCTTGATTGATAACCCAAACTTTGGTGCTTTTCAAAGAAGTTTTGAGGTAGGTTTTCTTTAATCTAAACTTAGTTTTTAGTATGCATTTTCTCCATGTTTAATGCATAAAAATACTTTAATGGCACTAGTAGACGGGTTTACACATAACTCACTTATGAATGTGATTATACGTTGTGCTTTAGTTTTAATTGTCCTTATGCATGCCTTAGGGTCAAGGATGTGTGGAGCTAACGTTAATTGATTCTAGGATTAAAAGATTGTTGATAAGCTTGAAAGGTAGGGATTCTATTACTCATTTTTGTGAGGTTTTTATAGAATTAAAATTGATTGTTTTGCCGCAATATATATATATCTATGTTGAACTGATATTATATGAGTATCACATATGAAACTATGACATGGACTCGTCTTGTATTGTACGGCGAGGAACATAATGAATTGACACATGTTATAAATTGAGAAGCATGGTTAGGAAAACTGACTCTATTAATAATGATTTAATATAGAGAAATGGTGAGACATGAAGAGGGCGGCGGTTACGTCCTTGGGCATGAATACCCAAAAAGGTAAAATAGGGGGAAGGTGATGACACTTCCTTGGGTTGAAAGTCCCAGAACACACTGTACAGGAATTGATTTGGTGAGGACTCGGGGCTTGATGTCCCCTCACCGGAACACCCTTGGAATGTTTATAGGGTGATCAAGTGCGCCCATTTGGGTTTCGATGAGTTGAGTGATACTCAATTTAACATGGATACCTAGGAACAATGATGATTGGTAATATTTGTATAAATGTGTAATTATGACACTTGGTAATGATTAACTACGGTATCCATAAGATGTGATCATAATAAACCTCATAATCTGGAATATGATGTAACCTACTAACCATGCAGTTTTTAATGTGGTAATGGATAAACCATAAGGTGAGTCATGATTTCCCTACTGGGCATGTCGATGCTCATCCCTATCATATCTTCATATCTCAGGTGGAACTCAGTGCAACATATTTGAAGAGGAATAAGCGAAAACAATCCTGCTGTTTTCGTGTTAGAAGACCCTGTTTAATTACAACTTATCTACAACATGTAAGAGTTGTATTATTTTTTTTATGGCTGTGTTAAGTTATTTGGGAATTGTACTATGGTGATGATGACTGTAATTATATATATTTGGTGCTACACTAAAAACTGTGGTTTGTATTTAAAACGTTTATTTTTATTTTTCTTGTTGTTTAAAGACCCATGGGCATTGTTTAATTGATTTAAATAATATAAAATTTAAAATTATTTTTATTTATTTAAAACTGTTAACCCCCACATAGGGGTGTTATAGAATTTTTGGTATCAGAGCCTAGGTTCGATTAACCTAGGGGGTATAGCACCACCTTAAAAATTAATCTTTGGGAATGGTTTTAAAGTTAGGTGTTAATGTCATCATCATTTGGTACTGATCCTAGTTAAATTTTCGCAGCCAGTAGAAACTATGCCACCAAGACGTCAAATGCAATCGTCTGAGCTGTCACAACCGGTTGAACATGCTCAAGAAGTTGAGCAACCGGAACCGATGGAACAAGCTCAAGAAGATGAGCAACTACGACATGCAACACAATCCCCGCCAGCTGCACCAGAAGTAAATAATTTAGGACAAATTCTTCAAGCATTACAAAATGTGCAAAGACCTGTGGAGGTTTGTGATCCCGAACAACGACATCTAACTCTGTTGAAGGAGTTTATGAAGCAGAAACCACCCACATTTAGTGGAGAACCTAACCCGGTCATAGCAGAACAATGGCTAAAGGCAGTCAAAAAGAAGTTGGACACCTTGAGGATTCCACGGGAGTATTGGGTTAGCTTTTCAACATATATATTTGAGGGTAAAGCCGAAGAATGGTGGGATCTTCAGAAAGACGACTATGATGTGCCGAATCTTACATGGGAGCAGTTCGAAACCATTTTTCGCAACACCTATATTCCTCAGAGCCATAGGCAAGCAATGATGCGAGAATTTGAAAACCTGGTGCAGGGAGATACAACAGTTGCTGAATACCATGCTCGATTTATAGAATTGTCTCGCTACAATCCCGGGGCTGTATCGGATCCAATGGCGAGATGCGAAAAATTTAGAAATAACCTGAGGCCGAAAATCAGACAAATGATAGCTGCTGTTCCATCAACAGATTTTCTTGATCTTGTAGCTGCGGCACAGCGGGCAGAGACAGAACTAAATAACTCCTATGGAGAGTATAAGGGTTCTGGTGGGCGTCAAAGGAAAATAAGTAAGAAAGAGAAGTCACAAGGGCAAGTCATTCAGCATAGTGGAGTGACTATTGGTGGTGGATCTTCTGGCAGTGGTCGTTTCCAACCGTATGCTTGTCATAACTGTGGACAAGTGGGACATCTGAGGAGAAATTGCCCTAACCGCCCTACACAATCATCCTTTGCACCAAGGCCACAAGGAAGTCATTTTGGCTCCACTGTTTGGGGAGGGAGTCAAAATCGTGGAGCGCCTCAGCAAAACACTCCAGCTTCCCAAGTCTCAGTAACTCAACCTCGAGGGTTCCAGCCTCAGTACAACTATCAACAGCGGCCACAGGGTTCCAATTTTTATGCTAATCAGAACTTCCAACCGACTCCACAAGGCTCAGTGAATCAAAGGCCATATTTTTCTGGGAGAAATAATAATAAGGCTAGTAGTAGCCAAGGAAACCGAGGAAAAAGTGATAAAGGAAAAGCACCAGCACAAGCTTATGCAATTACGGCTACAACTGGACAAGGAAAACAAGCTGATCACTCAGTTGTAGACGGTATGATTCACGTGTCTCATTCTTGGGCTCATGTATTATTTGACACTGGTGCCACTCATTCATTTATATCTATGTTATTTGCTTCCATACTACAATTAGAAACTGAGACATGTAGTTCATCATTAACCCTTAGTACACCAATGGGCGGGATAGCTGAAGTATCCATAATTTGTAAATCAGTGTGTATTGTTATAGGAGAACATAAACTATCGGCTGACCTATATGTAATAACTATGACAGAGTTTGATGTAATCTTAGGAATGGATTGGCTAACTAAATACCAGGCAATAGTAGATTGTCATAGGAAACGTGTCTCTTTATTCACCAAGAATGGACAAGTCATCGAATTTCAAGCAAAAACAGGAACAGTGATGCCAGCCCCGGTGCTAAAGGCTTGTATTGGAGGACGAAGGAATTTCACCAATCTTGGGACGATCTTTGCTTCAGATGGAGAACTAAAGAAGAGTGACCTATCCTCTCACACTCCTGTGGTGGACGAATTTTCAGATGTTTTTCCAGATGAATTGCCCGGACTTCCGCCTGATAGAGAAATTGAGTTTGTCATCGACTTAACTCAAGGAGCAGCGCCTGTTTCTATTGCCCCGTATCGAATGGCACCTGCTGAGAAAGTGGAATTGAGGAAGCAGTTGGACGAATTACTGGAAAAAGGATTTATTCGACCAAGTACATCACCTTGGGGAGCTCCAGTACTTTTTGTGAAGAAACATGACGGATCGTTGAGGCTCTGTGTCGATTATCGCCAGCTTAATCGATTGACTATCAAGAACAAGTACCCTCTACCCCGAATTGATGAGTTGTTCGATCAGTTAGGAGGATCTTGCTATTTCTCAAAGATTGACTTACGATCCGGATATCACCAACTGAAGATAAGAGAAGAGGACATTCCAAAGACAGCTTTTCGGACTCGCTACGGTCATTTTGAGTTTCTTGTCATGCCTTTCGGGTTGACTAATGCACCAGCGGCTTTCATGGACTTGATGAACCGTGTCTTTCGACCGTACTTAGATCAATTTATCATTGTTTTCATAGATGATATCTTGATCTATTCTAAAAACGAAGAAGAACATGCTGAGCATTTGAGGATCGCTCTACAAACGTTGAGAGAACATGGTCTTTATGCAAAAAGAGAAAAATGTGATTTCTGGATGACGAAGGTCAAGTTCCTTGGACACGTTGTCTCTGAAGAAGGCATCTCAGTGGACCCCTCCAAAATTGAAGCAGTGTTAAATTGGGAACGACCAAAGAACGTGTCAGAGATTCGAAGTTTCCTCGGACTAGCTGGATACTATCGACGCTTCGTAGAGAATTTTTCAAAGATTGCTTCTCCATTAACAAAACTCACAAGGAAGAATGTCAAGTTCGTGTGGGATGATAAATGTGAAGAAGCATTTGAGGAACTGAAACGAAGACTCACTAGTGCACCTGTGCTGATCATACCTAACAACGAGGAGCCTTACACAGTATACACTGATGCCTCAGGAAACGGTTTGGGTTGTGTGTTAATGCAGCATGGACGAGTAGTTGCCTACGCCTCACGCCAGTTGAAACCCCATGAGAGGAACTACCCCACACATGATCTTGAGTTAGCTGCTGTGGTTTTCGCACTCAAAATTTGGAGATGTTATCTATATGGCGCAAAGTTCGAGCTATATTCAGATCATCAAAGTCTGAAATATTTGTTTACTCAAAAGGATCTCAATCTAAGGCAACGAAGATGGACTGAGTACATGGTGGACTATGACTTTAGTATCCAATATCATCCTGGAAAAGCAAATGCCGTGGCAGATGCTCTAAGTCGTAAGAACAACGGACGTATAGCCAGTTTAGCATTGGAAGATTGGAGACGAGTCACCATCGCCGACTTCAACTTGCAATATTATGAAGATAACGAGAGAGCTTTCTTATTCAATGTGATAGCAACTCCTACGTTAATTCAGAAAGTAAAACAAGGACAATGGCACGATGAAGGATTACGTAGGGTTTGGAAACAAATACAAAATGGAGAACAACTGGATGGATGGCAGATTGAGCCAGAAGGATTTTTACTTTACAAAGGAAGATTAGTTGTTCCAGAGGATCCATATCTCAGGCATGCGGTGCTAGATGAGGCTCACCGTTCAAAGTTTGCTATTCATCCTGGAAGCACAAAAATGTATATGGATCTAAAACGACAATACTGGTGGCGAGGAATGAAACGAGATGTAGCAACCTTTGTCTCTAAGTGCATGACGTGCCAACAGGTTAAAGCGGAACATCAAAAGCCTGGAGGCGAGTTGAGGAGCTTACCTATTCCAGAATGGAAGTGGGATCATGTGACAATGGACTTTGTTACTGGATTTCCTAAGACTCAAATAGGGCATGACGCCGTTTGGGTAATTGTAGATCGTTTAACTAAGACAGCCCACTTCATCCCAATCAGAACTAATTATAGTGTCTCAAAATTATGTCAATTGTACGTGGAAAAGGTAGTGACATTGCATGGAGTGCCAATGTCAATAGTTTCCGATAGAGATACACGTTTCACGTCGAAATTTTGGAGAGGATTGCAGAGGGCCTTGGGAACTCAATTGAATTTTAGTACAGCTTTTCATCCTCAAACAGATGGACAATCTGAACGTGTCATTCAGATTCTCGAGGATATGCTTCGGGCTTGTGTGCTGGACTTTGGAACAAATTGGGCTGCACAGCTGCCATATGTTGAATTCGCATATAACAACAGTTACCAAGCAAGTATTAGAATGGCTCCATATGAGGCCTTATATGGTAGACCTTGTAGATCTCCATTGTGTTGGGCTGAAAAGGAAGAGCGTCTTGAACTTGGGCCTCAGTTTATCAGAGAAACAACGGACAAGATCCAGATTATTCGCGAACGTCTTCAGACAGCTCAAAGTCGACAAAAGAGTTATGCAGATAAAAGGAGGCGACCTTTAGAGTTCATGATAGGAGACTTTGTGTTCTTAAAAGTGAAACCAAAACGAGGTGTATCTCGATTTGGTGTTAAAGGAAAGTTAGCACCAAGGTATACAGGACCGTTTGAGATTGTGGAACGCATTGGAACGTTGGCATACCGTTTAGACCTACCACCACAATTGTCTCATGTACATAATGTGTTTCATGTATCGATGTTGAGAAAGTATGAACCCGACCCTTCACATGTGATCATGTGGACAGATGTGCCAATTCAAGGAGATACGAATTATGAAGAAATTCCAGTTCAAATACTGGATCATGAAATAAAATTATTACGTCGTCGTGGAATTCCTCTGGTGAAAGTGATGTGGCAACACCATGATGTGGAGGAAGCCACATGGGAACTTGAATCTGAAATGAGAGAAAAGTACCCACATTTGTTTTAACATTGTAATCAGTGTACGAAATTGCGAGGACGAAATTTTTATAGGAGGGGAGAGCTGTAACACCCGTATTTTTAACGGGCATAATTTTGTAAAATTTAATGAATAAAATGTGACTATTTAAAATTACTAAGTTGTTTATGATCATTTAAAAAAAATACCATTTTAGTATTTTCTTACCAAGTCTTCCTAAGAAACATTCAAAACTTACCAACACTTACTTCTACCAATCTTGTCTCCCTAAATTATTGCTCAATTATATAGACTTCTTCTCATTTTGCTAAAGGTATCCGAAGGGGACATTGAATTATTTTCCGTCAATTCATAGAAGACATGGAGATATTTCTCAACCACCTAATTAATTATTTCCTTATCTTCTTCTATAATTCACTCCAATTATCCCCTCAATTATGTTGGCATTATTTGCTAAAAGTCTTCATGGGAGATAAGATGATATTTTCCTTTAAGACTCTTTTGTTTCTTCTTACAACTTTTTCCCGTAAACATCTCATTCCTCTTAAGCATTTTGATATCTTTTTATTTAACTATCACCACCTTCTTCTCTAGTTCTCATTCTCTCCCTTCTCACTTCAAATTTCTAACTAAAGACATAGAGCACAAAGCTCTCTTTGTGGCCAAGACAATTATAATTCCCAACGATGATCGAGGCGGTTTTAAAGTTAATTCAAGCTTGATTGATAACCCAAACTTTGGTGCTTTTCAAAGAAGTTTTGAGGTAGGTTTTCTTTAATCTAAACTTAGTTTTTAGTATGCATTTTCTCCATGTTTAATGCATAAAAATACTTTAATGGCACTAGTAGACGGGTTTACACATAACTCACTTATGAATGTGATTATACGTTGTGCTTTAGTTTTAATTGTCCTTATGCATGCCTTAGGGTCAAGGATGTGTGGAGCTAACGTTAATTGATTCTAGGATTAAAAGATTGTTGATAAGCTTGAAAGGTAGGGATTCTATTACTCATTTTTGTGAGGTTTTTATAGAATTAAAATTGATTGTTTTGCCGCAATATATATATATCTATGTTGAACTGATATTATATGAGTATCACATATGAAACTATGACATGGACTCGTCTTGTATTGTACGGCGAGGAACATAATGAATTGACACATGTTATAAATTGAGAAGCATGGTTAGGAAAACTGACTCTATTAATAATGATTTAATATAGAGAAATGGTGAGACATGAAGAGGGCGGCGGTTACGTCCTTGGGCATGAATACCCAAAAAGGTAAAATAGGGGGAAGGTGATGACACTTCCTTGGGTTGAAAGTCCCAGAACACACTGTACAGGAATTGATTTGGTGAGGACTCGGGGCTTGATGTCCCCTCACCGGAACACCCTTGGAATGTTTATAGGGTGATCAAGTGCGCCCATTTGGGTTTCGATGAGTTGAGTGATACTCAATTTAACATGGATACCTAGGAACAATGATGATTGGTAATATTTGTATAAATGTGTAATTATGACACTTGGTAATGATTAACTACGGTATCCATAAGATGTGATCATAATAAACCTCATAATCTGGAATATGATGTAACCTACTAACCATGCAGTTTTTAATGTGGTAATGGATAAACCATAAGGTGAGTCATGATTTCCCTACTGGGCATGTCGATGCTCATCCCTATCATATCTTCATATCTCAGGTGGAACTCAGTGCAACATATTTGAAGAGGAATAAGCGAAAACAATCCTGCTGTTTTCGTGTTAGAAGACCCTGTTTAATTACAACTTATCTACAACATGTAAGAGTTGTATTATTTTTTTTTATGGCTGTGTTAAGTTATTTGGGAATTGTACTATGGTGATGATGACTGTAATTATATATATTTGGTGCTACACTAAAAACTGTGGTTTGTATTTAAAACGTTTATTTTTATTTTTCTTGTTGTTTAAAGACCCATGGGCATTGTTTAATTGATTTAAATAATATAAAATTTAAAATTATTTTTATTTATTTAAAACTGTTAACCCCCACATAGGGGTGTTATACCAGTGGAGAAGTGCATAGGACATTAAAAAAGAAAAATAAAGTGGAGAACTGAGTGGCATAAGTACTACGTTTCAAAATGGAGAACTGAGAAGTGCTCGGTGCGCGGCATTTTCGTGCTTCTCTCATTTTCATTTACGTAAAATTGTACAATGTACACTAGGGACTGGGATCCTCCATCCAAATACGCATGTCCAAGTCCCTGTCCAACGCATTAAAATAGGCCATGTCATAGTAGTAAACTTTAATTGATCTTAACAGACTTAACGTTAATGTTCGTTTAAGTTTTTTTTTTGGTTTCCTTCTTCTGGAATTCCTTAGGTCAGCATCTTATCTCCTTTTTTTTAATCTTCGTCTCATAAAATTGTTCTACAGATTTTTTTTTTTTTCATTCATTCCTCTAGAATAAAAAAAAGTGTGTTTGGTTTTTAGTTAAATATTGGTCTATCTAGCAGACAGTGAAAAAGCTATCATATTCTATAACAAAAAGTAAAAAAATATTACAATATAAAACTCTCATATGCTATTATATTTTTAGCCAAAATTAGTTTCAACCATTGGTACTAACTACACTTAACAAACACTCTAAAAATCTCACTCTATTTCTTTATTTTCATAAAAAAAAAAAACCGTCTTTCTTTTTTCGAATCTGGAAATCTTTCACTTTTCTTTTCTTTGTTGTTAATGGAATTTCGGGGTTAAGAGAATCCGAATCACAGAAATCTCTTGGAGCTAAAGTTGAATCCTACACCCGATCACCTTTCTTTTCGTTTTTTGAATACCTGTTGTTCCTTGCTTTGCTTGCTGGGCACTTCTCTCTAATTAAACAATCTCAGCTTTGTTCCATCTCTAATTCCATTTTGCTCATTTAAAACCAGAGAGTCGTGGAAGAAAGAACGTGGTTGATATCGAACCAAAAAAAAAAAAAAAAAATGAACCGATGATGACTTCGTCCTCTTTTTTTTTTTAATAATATTTCTCTCTCCTGGGTAAAAACGTTGAAAGAAGCATAAAAAAAATAAAAAAATAAAAAATAAAAAATAAAAAAAAGAAGGCAAACGATGTTACCACCGGTTAACACTTATAGGGTGTTTAGGAAGTATAATTGAAACCAAGTTTAGTTAAAAATACTATGATGTGTTAGAGTTTTGTATTATAACAACCATTTGTGTTTTACTTTAGCTCCTGAGAGCTTTACACTATTTATTAGTTATAACCAAAGGTGAACAAAAAAACCGATAACACAACGAACTCAATTAACCCATCTAACCTAACCTAAGATAACCCAAACCCGACGAGTAATTCAACCCAACCCAACCCAAGGTTTCATTGGGTGGGTTTGGGTTGAGATTTTACCAATTCATCCTTACCCACCCAATCTATTTATATATACATATATAGTATTATAATTGTAATTTTAATGTACATATTACACATACACAAAGCTCAAAAATGCATTGTTGACATGTATTATTTCTAGCATCCTTGAATTATTTTGGCTCTTCTTTTTAATTTTTTTTATGAATGCCCTTGCTTGGATCCATGATGTGTCGCCCAAAATGTTTCTTTAAACACGGATGTTTGCAATACAGATAGAGATTGTCGTATTTGCAGGGAGATGAAAATTTGCAACTTGAGAGATTGATAAAAATAAACGTTCAAAAAGCAAACCATTTTTCAAAACAAAGTTTAAAATAAAAATAAATATTTGTTTATGAATTTTTATTTAAAATTTAAAGCAGAAAATTAGCAAGGTAAGGTTTCGAGCATCACTTATATGTTGTGTAACCAGTATGAAAATTAACTTTAAATAATAATTATGTAAAGCATTTGATTTATTATATCTTTTCCCGTTAATAACAAGCACATTTATTATTTCTATAAGTCAACCTAAAACGACAATATAATAAGCTATAATGCAGTAAAGGCTTTGCTATAAAAGTTGCAAAATAATCATCTCTCACCAATAATTTAGTGTATTAAATATGAAAATTATAACTGTTGTCACTACAATTATAATTAACAAAATTTTGAAATTGAAAAGATAATAACAAATTAAAATTATTATATTTTAATGGAATAAATTTTTGCATTAATTCTGAGAAAACCTCGTCTTATTGAATGGTTTAAGAATACACTATATGTCATCCTCTGTTGACAATAAATTAAGTATTACCAAGCATTTACTATGCTGTTTATGTCAATAATGTGGCAAAAACTCAACTCAATAAACATCCATATTTCAGTATTATTAATATTAATTATGCAACACAATTAAATTATATAAAGAAAACATGATTGAATTTATGCAAAAATTGGACAACATAACAACTTTATGAATAATGAGTAAAAACATAAAAAATATAATTTACTCCATAAAAATATAAGCATTACAGCACAAATATAGAGTTAAAAACTATACCAGAGTACCATACATACAAGATCATCTCTTTACCTTACTAGACTCTCTACACTAATTTAGGTATTATTTTATTATTTTTAATGGGGTCAAAGGAGTACTCTAACAACATCTCTTCCTAAAAGGGGAGGCTGATGAGCTTAAGGCTTAGTAGAGGAAAAAGAAATGTAAGAGAAGTGTGAATTTTGCCAAATGAAGTGGGAGCACCCCCTTTTATAGTGAATAAATATTCACTATTGAGATTTTATGATAATATTTATTACTTAATTATTTATTTATTTGTTTTATTTGGATGATTTTAAAGAAGAGTTGTGTTTCTTTTTTAAATCGTTTCCTCATTTTTCCACACGATTCAGCATTCTTCAGTGTGCGAATATTTGGCTAGTTTCTGGTACGACTTGGCAGCGGGTGGTACGTGTACGGGGCGATCTCAGACGTCAATTGAGTGATCCAACGGCTATTAAATATGGAAGAAAATGGGGCCACGTGGGATAGTGTAGGGCCGAGCTTGGATGAATTTGAGCCTAAGGAACTCAAGGTGAACGGATGAGATCAAGGGAGCATGGGTTGCATCTAAAAACACACGCATAGAATCAAACACAGCTAAGATTCTTCCTAAAACGTGGGCCTAGCTCTGCGGCTGACGTACTTATGGTTGGCACATGTGATGCATGCGCCAATCGAAGCCTGCCACGTGGCTTCGACTTGTAGAATTCGAATTTTTTTTGAATTTTTAATGCATTTGTTGTTCAATTTTGCTTGTTTTAATGCCGTTTTGCTACGTTTTTGCTCTAGAATTCAAATCCAAAAACAAATAATTGAAACAAATTAATTATTTTACAAAAATAATACCTACAATAATCTCAAAAATATTTATTTTACATTAAAATACACAAAAATAATTATAAACTTCTAAAATTTCAAACTCTTTTAGTTTGACACAGATATGATTTTTAAGACTCGAAAATATTTTAAAAATTACTAAAAATATTATAAACATATTTACAAACTTAAAACACACTGTAAAACATATTAAGACTCAAAATAAAATTATCACCAATTATTTTTACAGTTTAGAATAATTTCAAACTAAACTAAAATTTTACTTACAAAAATAATTCTAAAAATTATCAAAAATATTATTAAAATAGAAAAACACTCTAAAAACACATATTTAAATATATTTACACACTGAGACACTAAAATATTATTTAACACAAAAATGCTATTAATTAGGGAGTTTAACAAGAAATAAAAACACAAATAAATTATTTAAGCCTTGTAAAATGTACACTTGTACAGTCTCATCAATCCATGAGAAGTTCATAATTGCATTTTGACAAAAGTATATGTAACACCCGCCTATTTCATGTAACGGAATTATGTAATGATAGTGACGACTTTAAGTGTTATTCGTATTTATTTATGACATTATTGTCAGTAACCATTTATTTTAAGTTTTATGACAGGTGACGATCGCGTGAAATTAATGTGCTCAAGTGTTCATGTTAATTACCATGTATGTTTATTTATGACGCAATGATGACTTGAATGCCAAGATGTATTGTATTTTAAGGACAGTTCGACAGGCCAAATAGCCTTTCAAGGATCGGCAGGCCAATGATAATAATCGAGAGGCCGAACCTCATGGAATCGGCAGGCTGAAGTTATGAATCTATAGGCCGATGACAGCTGCCGAGCAGTCAGTAGAAATCTCTTCAAATTTGTGATTGTGATGATTACGATGATTGGATGGTTTAATGTGATTAATTGACATATTTATGGATTAATTTCCTCATTTAAGGAAATAAAACATTTGACTTTTGATTGATTGAATGTAATTGATATAGTTTCCCTTTTTGAAGTGTTGAAATATGGTAAGATGAGATGACGATTTGACTTTCCCTCATTTCTCTCCATTCTCCATGCAAATTAGTCCAAGATTAGTCAGTAATCTCCTAACATAATTGAGGGTATTGAAATATTTTTACGTTATGCTCATTTAAGTTATTTTCTTTTCACGATAAAATTTTTACTCTCTCTCTTTCTCTCAATTTCTCTCCTCTCTGTTTTTCACGTTTCCTCTTCTTTCCTTCTCAAATTTTCTCTGCTATTATTTGTAAGAAATATTAAGTTTCCATTGGGGTTAAGTTCAAGGATTTTGAGAATAAATTTTTAAGGTAAGAACTCATTTTTTTCAGTAATTCTAAAAAGCATTTCTCCTCCTCAATCCGTATGCCATAACTTTGTCTAGGTATTTTATTTTGTTCTGAATTTTTAATATGATGTCCGTATGTGTGTTATGTTAATGTTCTTTCAAGTTTCAAGTCATTTCAATTTTTCTAAATTAAGTTATGAATTTTCTACCCTCTACCACTCACAGTAAATATATTGTTGTTTGGTTATGATGCATGAAAATACGATTTGTGTTCAAGGGCTAAATGTACTTTGTTTGCTACGAAATTTGGGCAGAATGTTCATATATATGTTAAGTTATGAATTGGAAATTTTGGTGATTATTTGATGAGTATTTTATATGTTATGAAATTTTTATTGAGACTAGGTCAAGAAACTGCTTTAATAGTGTTGTTATTGGACTTTTGTATTATGTGATGTTTTGTATGTTTAAATGATTTTATTGATGATGAAATAATTTTATGATATTGTAATATATGTTAGTAAGTTGTCAGTATGAATTTTAGAGTTAAAGTATATGTGTTTTAATTATTTGAAAATGATGAATTTATGTGACTCACTGTGTAAGTTAATGGCAGATTTCATGTTTGTTATGTATGACTTGTTTTAGATACTTAATGTAATTTTTATGACTAAAGAAAAATCATGGTAATATTTTTATGTATTAACTTTACCCTTGTCAAGTGTGGTGCCTAAAGTATGTGTGAATGTTGAGTTTTTAAGTCTTGAATCCATGTAGGTCAGTGAAGTGTTTTGTGTTGATGGGTGATGCTAATGCTTTAATATTGATGAAATGGTTATACAAATAGAAGTTATTATGTGATGATGATTTTATAGTTTTATGAAAGTAAATGTTAATTGCTATTTTTATGAATGTATGACATGAACACATGATGAAGCGAGCACATCAAGACAGTGGCGTTGTCACATACTAAGTATACTAAGTTAAGGTTAAATAAGCTATACATGTAAGTACATTCTCACCTGCAACATGATATGTTTTATAAAAGATTTGAAATTATGTTCATGATGATATCTATGATGATTTTATGATGGTTTCATTTTTATTCTCATGAAAGATTTGATGCTCAAAATTTATGCCTATATGATGATGTATTTCAAAAGTATGAGAGTTTATATATGTATATATGTATCACCTAAATAAGTGTGCACACCAATGTTATAAAATGATATGATATGATGTCATGTTTGGCTAGGATTAGCGACCCTTCTCCTCTCATGACGATGCGCCTACAATGATGATGATGGTGCAACACTTGGGCCCTTAAGATAAAATGGAATAAATTTTAATATGGTCAAAGAATGAAAGATATGTTTCTATGAAAATCTGCTTAACGCACAATTATGAAAATGATGATGATGATGATGATGGTGACGTTTATGAAATGTTTTTAAATTGTGAGAAATATATGTACTTACTTAGCATTAGCTTATTCAAGTTTATATCATGTTGCGGATAAGGGTAAGAAGATCATGGACTAGGTGGAGGCTATGGAAAGGCATGTGAGCTAAGCAAGATGAATTGTAATTGGAAAAAAATAACCAGGAAGGAAGCTTTTATGGATTTAACTATATTTTATAATTTTGATTATGTTTACTTGCTTAAATTTTAAGGATTGGAACTATTGTTAGACATGTATGCCCTAAGGAGTAAAAATGTAATACGTTTTTAGAGACATTTTTATCAATAAAGAATTTATTCATTTATATATACCAAATCTTGTCCTCTTTACATTCATATTTGTTGAATGTATGATAAGCAAACAGTAGTCTGAGACTGTCAGTCTAAACCTTAAGAATTGGGCATATGATGGACTGATTATGCGGAAGACACGATTCTTAGGGTGATGGTCTAAAACATATGATCCGCAATCGAGGGAATAAAGTTGGGCGCTTTATTCATGTAAAGATTGTTATGTTGTCGATATCCCTTAAGGGAGATGGTTTATCTTGACCATCAGAGTTGGACTCCGTGAATAGAAACATCGGCGCGTTGTCATAGGTGACGATGTGTTGGATCGGGACATAAAGTGAATTGATTTAGATTAATAATTCTATCTTGGCAAATCGATTCACTTTGGACAGTCATTTATATTGTATCTTAATCCTAAGATGAATAGTGGGCCCATCGTCTCGACTTGTGTCTTTTGATCTGTCAAAAGGTGACACCCACATCTCAATAGTGGTATGCATACCGGTACGTTAGAGACATGACTCTTGATAGCATAGACTTGTTATTCATAGATATGGAATCCATAGCTCCTCTTTAGGAGTAATGATATCCTCTTATATGCGTTGTCCTGTAATTAGAAAACTGGAGCACTCAACCATTTGAATACATAGGTGTAACCGAATGGTATACTATCTTTGGATTGTGAGTTTTCTAATGGTGAGACAATGGAACGTAAGATAAAAATAATTGGGAAGGGAAGACGAAACTTGTCCTTAAGCCGATTATAGATGATCATATGGGGATGCGATACACTATGATATGTCATGGAGACTTAGCTACACGAGCTTCGTAATTCTATAAAGTTTGAGAGTGCAGCTCTAAGCTTTTAGTGGAGTAGCGTTGGAGTTAATAATTGTGAAATGTATATCTGGGATATTGGGTTTCATAATTATCATGAGCTTGAACTTTATAGGTCTATTTTGGTCCTCTTTGCTAGCTCACAAAGTCTTGTAACGACACGGCATGCTTTTCCAATAATTGGTGACTTATGTCGGATTTATCAGATTGGTTTAAAATTTGTAAGAATCAAATAATTCATGTCTTTTATCGGTTGAATTAATTTTGTAAGAAATTAGTTCAAGATAAACTTGTTGAATTATTGCGATCAGATAATTCTTGTTTGTTTATCGGTTGTTTTAATTTTGTACAAATTAGAACAAGATAAACTTTTAGAATTATTGTGAATTGATTTATTTTCTTAGAGATTATCTTGATAAAGTTTGTTTTGATCAGATAACTTCTCTATTGGGTTATTTGAATCAAAACTGAGACTTTATCCTTTAGAATCTCAGGTGAAAAATAAAAGATTCACGGACATTTTTTCTCGGGAGTTCGGCCTGCCGGATGACGTGTTTGGCCTGTCGATGGGGCCTGTTCGGCCTACCAATCAGGCTGTTCGGCCTGCCGATTAGCGAGAGATAAGATTATGCGTTTTCACACGGATCTTATCAGATATTGATCCAAACTTAATTTTGTTTCGAGTTTTTGAGACCTAATTTAATATGGACTAACCCCAGGACCAATAGCTATAAAAAGGGAGTGAGTCTTATGATTTACTCAGATCGGTCGAGAGATTAAGAGTGATACTCTTCTAGTGAGCATCTGAAAAACTCCCTGAGAGCTTTTGTTCACAAATCACGAACACTAGCTTTGGGTTCTCTCTATTGGTTGGAAGGAGAATCACCGGTGGAAAAGCTATACGTGTGAGCCCACACTCACTCCGGTTGTGGATAGAGAATAGCAAAGAAGACCAGTTGGTTGAGGCTCTTCTGGAACGTTACTTCTCTACACAGGTTGTGAAGGTTCTTCGGCACACTGAGGTTAATAAGATCTATTTAATTTATACATATAACATGTTAAACTTGTGTTTTGGAAATTACTCTGATGAAAAATTTTAAAAATTCTGTTGCGCACTTTGTTTCCAACAATTGGTATCAGAGCTGAGGTTTTTACATAAATTTGCAAGTTTGTGATCATGTTACATGCATAAATTTTGTGATCTTAATCTCTCTTATGCTTGAATTTAATTTTATAGAGAGATGGCACTCTAGGTTTCTATATAATATATATGTTGTCATGAATTATGTGGTGAATGTTTATTAATTAATTATGGTTGATTAAATCGTTGTTTAATTATTTATTAATTAATTAATACCGGTTATGGTTCCTTAGAGGTTAGAATGTGCATCTAGGTTTTTCATGTAATTAGATGGCGGTCTATTATCTCCGTCTAGGAATTGTTATTTAATTTTTAATTTGTAAGAATTTTGTAATTAAATAATTATTCGGTGAAGATGGAACGACAAGTCGGATCTTAAAGATTGATGATGGCGCCTCCAGGTATTTCCTGAGTCTCTAATTTTATGTTTTTGAATTGTTGAAAATAAAATTGATGAATTGCATTAAAATTGTATTTTTTGGAATGAGGGTTTTCTGCTCGGTCGGCATGTCAGACCTCACAGTTCGACAGGCCAAAGGTCACAGATCGGTAGGCCGGACGTGTGGTCCGACAGGCCAACAGTGGTGCAAAAATTTTGGTGCTATGCTGGCAGGCCGATCACCCAGATCAGCCTGCCGACCGAGAGCTGCCAAGTGTCCAGAAAAGGTGTAATTTTTTTGGTGCAGTTTTAATTTTATTTTTGGGACGATTCTAAGAAACATTAAATTTGGATATGACCGGAAATATGAAGTATTTGATTCATACGGGATTGAAGACTTGAAGATGGATATTACATGAAGAAGGATACAGCTCGAGGATTCAAGGATGAAGAATTGATAAATGTCTCGATTATTCTCTTGTAATCTTAGTTTTCTATTCTCTAGGGTGGAACCATAATATTACGGTTATTATTATTTTGCTTGTAGCTTTACTTGATTGCTTTTCTTATCGCATTATAATATGATTTACCATGTATATTGATAACATGTCATATAGAATAGGGAGTGCCGCTCATATTAACATTGTTCATGCATGTTTTTTAAAATAAAACCTTGACTTCAAAAGATTGAGTGGGAGAAGGTTTTCGAAGAAATGACCTAAGGCCTCCATCGTTGGTCCATAGGAAGAACATGGTGGTCCCGACCCCTAGGAAGGGATTTCTATCATGTACTAGATTGGATCTCTGAAAGGATAAGGTATTTTAGTATGATTTATGGTTGCACACCCCTAGGTGATGATTATAAATCATGGATAAAATATTGAAACGGTGGTTATACACTCACGTTAATTTTATTATTAACCTCCCCTAGAAGCTCTGTTAATAAAATTAATGGCCAAAGAAACGATTATTTGTATATGCTGGATCATATGGGTCCTGGATGGCATATATTAATTAGGAGGGGATCCATGTTCCTGATTGAATTTGGCATGACTCCCCTAGGAGCTTGTTGAATTCTAAGTTAGGAATTATCGTTGTAAGGTTGTGATATTTTGAAGGTTTTGACACATAAACACATTTGTATGATTTTACATGATTGTGTTATCTTACGAAATTATTATATATGTTTGCTTATGTTTGGTATATGATTCTTTATTTTAGATTGAAAATGTCTAAAAACGCTTTATCATCGACACTTGACAAAAACCAATTAACCGGTGAGAATTATAATGATTGGAAACAGAACCTGGACTTCGTCCTATCCTTTGAGAAACTGAAATATGTACTGACAACCCCTTGTCCTCCCAAGCCTACGGGAGACTCAAGTAATGAGCAATTCCAAGCATAAGACTGTTGGAAAGATGCTAATGATCAAACCCGCTGCTATGTTATGGCTAGCATGAACAACGTGCTGTAGGCTCAACATCAGGATTATGAAACTGCGAAGCAGATCTTGGATAATCTTGAGGATATGTTTGGAGGCCAGGCCATAACAAAGCGGCAAGGGGCACTTCAGAAACTCTTAAACTATAGACAGAGACCTGGGACATCTGTAAAGGAGCACATGATGCTGGTCATGGGTTACCTCGCTAAGGCTCAAACCAATGGAGCCGACATCGATGCTGAAACTCAGATGACTATGGTCTTTGAGACTTTGTCTAAGGAATTTATTCTTTTTAGAGCTATTTTTAACTTAAGCAATAGACGGGATATGACCTTGACAGAACTGATGAAACAGTTATAGGAGTTTGAACTGCTGATCAGGGAGTCTCCTGCTGGTGGTGAGGCCAACGTGGTAGCTGCTTCTGGTTTCAATCCTAACTCTGGGAATCGAAAGAAGCAACGGGCCAAGAGTGGGAAGTCTTCTATTCCTGCCGCTACCAAGAGCAAGAAGAAGAAGGAGAAAAACCCAAAGAAGCTTAAGTGCTTCTTCTGTGGTAAGGTTGGGCATATAAAGAAGCATTGCAAGGACTTTCTTTCCAAGGGTGGTAGGTATGATCTTCTATATTTAGAAACTTGTTTAGTTGAGGAATCCAGTGACATCTGGATCATAGATTCTAGTGCAACTAATCATGTTTGTGTTTCTCTGCAGGGATTCAAAGAAATGAGAAGTCTGTTGTGTGAAGACTTAACGCTTCGGATGGGCGATGGATCCTTGGTCTCAGCGGAAGCAGTGAGAGATGTCCATCTTTATTTTGATAATTATAGGAATTTAATTTTGCGAGATTGTTTTTATGTTCCTAAATTTAAAAGGAATTTAATTTATGTATCTTCTTTATTTAAAGACTCCTATGTGGTATCTTTTAATGAAAAAGTGGTGATTTGTAAAAACAAATCTTTTATCTGTTCTGGATGGATACAAAATAATCTATATTTTATCAAACCTAAGATGGACTTATTGCTTAATGCTGTGATAAATGATAATGACTCAAAAAGACTTAAAACTTCTCACTCTAATAAGACTTGTATTTGGCATTTGCGCCTTGGCCATATTAACCTGAATAGGATTCAAAGATTGGTAAGGGATGGAACTTTAAGAAACTTAAAGGTGGAATCTATACCTCAAGTGAGTCTTGTTTGGAGGGTAAAATGGACCAAAAGACCATACGGGTCTAAAGGCAACAGGGCCAAAGGGGTTCTAGAACTTGTGCATAGTGATGTTTGCGGACCGATGAACATCCGGGCACGAGGAGGGTATGAGTACTTCGTCACTTTTATTGACCATTACTCAAGATATGGGTATGTGTACCTAATGCACCACAAAAGCGAACTTATGATAAGTTCAGGGAGTTTCGGGCTAAAGTGGAAAAGCAATTAGGTAGACCCATAAAGGCACTTCGATCTGATCGAGGTGGGGAATACCTTTCTGATGAGTTCTTGGGACACTTGTTAGAGAATGAGATTTTATCCCATTTGACTGCACCGGGCACTCCGCAGCAGAATGGCGTAGCAGAGAGAAGGAATAGGACTTTGTTGGACATGATTAGGTCCATGATGAGTTATTCATCATTGCCTTTATCCTTTTGGGGATATGCACTACAAACCGCATGTTATCTTTTGAACAATGTGCCTTCAAAATCGGTCCCTAAAACTCCTCACGAGTTGTGGACAAGACGGAAGACATCCTTAAACCATATTCGCATATGGGGATGTCCGGCTCATGTCCTGTTTAAGGATCCAAATAAGTTGAAAGCACGTTCAGAAGTTTGCGTATTTGTACGATATCCAAAAGGGACTAAAGGAGGTTGTTTTTATAACCCAAAGGAAAATAAAGTCGTGGTTTCAACTAATGCAACTTTCCTTGAGGAGAGTTACATGGACGACTTTAAACCTCGAAGCAAAGTGGTACTTGAGGAGTTAAGGGGTGATCCATTCACTCCGGAGGTTCCGAACGAAACCATTCCGATAGGTGTAGAAAAACCAAACAAACCTGAACAACAACCTCAGGGGCTTCGGTGTAGTGGAAGGATCAGGCGTCAACCTGAGAGTTATATGTTCAATGGGGAGGTCTTTTTGGCTGAACCGGATGAACATGACAGGGATCCTTATACTTACGCAGAAGCTATGGAGGATGTTGATTCAAGACTCTGGACAGAGGCCATGAACATAGAGATGAAGTCTATGGAGACTAATCCGGTCTGGGAGCTTGTGGATCTTCCCGAAGGGGTAAAACCCATAGGGTGTAAGTGGATCTACAAGAGGAAAAGAGGAGTGGATGGAAAGGTCGAAACCTTTAAGGCTAGACTGGTAGCTAAGGGTTATACGCAAAAGGAAGGAATCAATTATGAGGAAACCTTTTCACCTGTAGCCATGCTTAAGTCCATCCGGATTCTCTTATCTATAGCTGCCGCTCTCGACTACAAGATTTGGCATATGGATGTCAAGACGGCTTTTCTGAATGGCTATCTTGATGAGTCTATTTATATGGAACAACTAGACGGGTTCAAGGTCGTGGGTCAAGAGGGTAAGGTTTGTAAGCTGCTAAAGTCTATTTATGGACTTAAGCAGGCTTCTCGTTCTTGGAACATAAGATTTGATCAAATGATCAATACTTATGGGTTCTCATAAAATGTGGATGAACCATGTGTTTACAAACACATTAAGGATGGGAAGGTGGTTTTTTTACTACTCTATGTAGATGACATTCTACTAATTGGTAATGACGTTGGGGCGTTGTCATCGGTCAAATTATGGTTGACCAAGCAGTTTGACATGAAGGACTTAGGTGAGGCTAATTTTGCTCTCGGTATCCAGATCTTTCGGGATAGGAAGAACAAAATGATAGCTTTGTCTCAGGCCAGCTACATAGATAAAATTCTCAGATGTTTTGCAATGCAGGATTCCAAGAAAGGTGGGCAACCATCTAGGTCTGGAATTACTCTTTCTAAGAAAGACTCTCCAAAGTCTTATGAAGAAAGAGAATACATGAAGAAGGTGCCTTATGCTTCGGCAGTGGGTAGTCTCATATATGCCATGCTTTGCACACGACCAGATATTAGCTATGCGGTCGAGATTGTAAGTCGATTTCAGGCGGATCCAAGGCCAAACCATTGGGTTGCAGTAAAGCATATTTTCAAGTACCTGAGAAGGACTCGAGGGTATATGCTTGTGTATTCGGGCGAGGACTTAACTCCTCTAGGATACACTGACTCGGATTTTCAATCCTGTATGGATTCTAGGAAATTGACTTCGGGGTTTGTGTTTACTCTGGGTGGCGGTGCCATCAGTTGGAGAAGTGCGAAGCAAAATTGCACTTCGGATTCAACGATGGAGGCCGAGTATGTGGCGGCTAGTGATGCTTCGAAAGAAGCTGTGTGGCTTCGCAAGTTCCTTGGGGATCTTGAGGTAGTTCCTGGTATGGATAAAGCGGAATCACTATACTGTGATAACAGTGCGGCAGTAGCTAATGCTAAGGAACCAAGATTTCACAAGAAGAGTAAGCATATTGATCGGAAGTGTCATGTGATAAAGGACTTTGTTGAGGGCAAGCATGTCACGGTGTGCAAGATCGCGTCAAAGGACAATTTAGCTGATCCATTTACGAAGACACTTACTGGGAAAGTCTTCGAGAGGCATGTGGAAGTTATGGGGATGCAAAATTTGCTGTATTTACTCACTTAGTGCAAGTGGGAGATTGTTAGACATGTATGCCCTAAGGAGTAAAAATGTAATACGTTTTTGGAGACATTTTTATCAATAAAGAATTTATTCATTTATATATACCAAATCTTGTCCTCTTTATTTTCATATTTGTTGAATGTATGATAAGCAAACAGTAGTCTGAGACAATTAGTCTAAAACTTAAGAATTGGGCATATGATGGACTGATTATGCGGAAGACACGATTCTTAGGGTGACGGTCTAAAGCATATGATCCGTAATCGAGGGAATAAAGTTGGGCGCTTTATTCGTATAAAGATTGTTATGTTGTCTATATCCCTTAAGGGAGATGGTTTATCTTGACCATCGGAGTTGGACTCCGTGAATAGAAACATTGGCGCGTTGTCATAGGTGACGATGTGTTGGATCGGGACATAAAGTGAATTGATTTAGATTAATAATTCTATCTTGGCAAATCGATTCACTTTAGACAGTCATTTGTATTGTATCTTAATCCTGAGATGAATAGTGGGCCCATTGTCTCGACTTGTGTCTTTTGATGTGCCAAAAGGTGACACCCATATCTCAATAGTGGTATACATACCAGTACGTTGGAGGCATGATTCTTGATAGCGTAGACTTGTTATTCATAGATATGGAATCCATAGCTCCTTTTTAGGAGTAATGATATCCTCTTATATGCGTTGTCCTGTAATTGAAAAATTGGAGCGCTCAACCATTTAGATACAGAGGTGTAACCGAATGGTATACTATCTTTGGATGGTGAGTTTTTTAATGGTGAGACAATGGAACGTAAGATAAAAATAATCGGGAAGGTAAGACAGAACTTGTCCTTAAGCCGATTATAGATGATCATATGGGGATGCGATACTCTATGATATGTCATGGAGACTTAGCTACACGAGCTTCGTAATTCTACAAAGTTCGAGAGTGCAACTCCAAGCTTTTAATGGAGTAGCGTTGGAGTTGATAATTGTGAAATGTATATCTGGGATATTGGGTTTCATAATTATCATGAGCTTGAACTTTATAGGTCCATTTTGGTCCCCTTCGCTAGCTTACAAAGTCCTGTAACGACACGGCATGCTTTTCCAATAATTGGTGACTTATGTCGGATTTATCAGATTGGTTTAAAATTTGTAAGAATCAAATAATTCATCTTTGTTTATCAGTTGAATTAATTTTGTAAGAAATTAGTTCAAGATAAACTTGTTAAATTATTGCGATCAGATAATTCTTGTCTGTTTATCGGTTGTTTTAATTTTGGACAAATTAGAACAAGATAAACTTGTAGAATTATTGTGAATTGATTTATTTTCTTAGAGATTATCTTGATGAAGTTTGTTTTGATCAGATAACTTCTCTATTGGGTTATTTGAATCAAAACTGAGACTTTATCCTTTAGAATCTCGGGTGGAAAATAAAAGATTCGCGGAGATTTTTTCTCGGGAGTTCGGCCTGCCGGATGAGGTGTTCGGCCTGCCGATGGGGCCTGTTCGGCCTGCCGATCAGGCTGTTCAACCTGCCGATCAGCAAGAGATAAGATTACGCTTTTCACACGGATCTTATCAGATATTGATCCAAACTTGATTCTGTTTCGAGTTTTTGAGACCTAATCTGATATGGACTGACCCTAGGACCAATAGCTATAAAAAGTGAGTGAGCCTTATGATTTACTCAGATTGGTCGAGAGATTAAGAGTGATACTCTTCTAGTGAGCATCTGAAAAACTCCCTGAGAGCTTTTGTTCACAAATCACAAACACTAGCTTTGGGTTCTCTCTATTGGTTGGAAGGAGAATAACCGGTGGAAGAGCTGTATGTGTGAGCCCACACTCACTCCGGTTGTGGATAGAGAATAGCAAAGAAGACCATTTGGTTGAGGCTCTTCTAGAGCGTTACTTCTCTACACAGGTTGCGGAGGTTCTTTGGTACACTGAGGTTAGTAAGATCTGTTTAATTTATACATATAACATGTCAAACTTGTGTTTTGAAATTACTCTGATGAAAAAATTTAAAAATTCCGCTGAGCACTTTGTTTCCAACAACTGTGACCCCTTTTTACTATGTTTTTCTTTAAGATATGTCTTCCACTTTTAAATTATTAAGTTTGATTGAAAAATTGTAATTTTCTTAAGCTGTTCGGCCTGCCGACCATTAGTGGTCGGACTACCGAAGTGTTGATCGTTCTGCCGATTACCCTGCATCGGCCTGCCGAACATATCAGTTTTGAAACCCTGTTTTACAAAGCCTCTGTTGGTCTGTCTGTGGATGAACTCTGGCTTGCCGATCATGTTCGGCTTGCCGAAGTCCCAAGTTCGGTTTGCCGAACTAGGAGAGCAAATGGTTTTAAAACGTTGTGATGTTTATTTAAGTTGTAGTATATTTACTTTATATAATGATGTTTATGATCAAGTAAATCATTTTATTGATCAAGTATTAATTTATTAATGATATTTAAAAAAAATGTATGCATGGATCCTGGTTATGAATTCTTAATTATGCTTTCAATTAAGTTTTGATCTAATAGTTTACCTTACATAAAAAGTATGTTATGGATGAATGTATGATATCTGTGACATCCGAAACGGGGCGTTACAGTATATGTGTATTATTTGTTTTTATTTACATTAATAAATAAGAGTTTATTATGTTTTATGTCAAGTGATAGATCTTGCGTTACAAATGTAAAGGATGTTTGAATGAAGATGCTTGGAATTAGAGTCTGATAATTAAGCACTATATTGGTTGATTTTTTTGTATTTTGTTGTATTGATTTCTATTATGGTTTATCTGTTAGTTTATGACAATATATTTGATTTGAATTTGTATTTATAGAGCTTTATCTTTTGTTGGTTTTAACTTATTGAAACAATTTCAGACCTTTATAAAACCAATATCTTATGAATTTTAGCTTTTTAATTTATTTTGGGTTAAATTATTAGTTTTGTTTTTTTTTATTTTATATTATTTAACCCGACCAACCCACTTAAATTTTAATTGAGTGGGATGGTTTAAAATTTTAAGTTGATTGGGTGGGTTAAATTCAAAACTAACATACCCAAACTTTGATTTAGTGGGTTGAGATTTTCAAAAAACCACCTAATCCACTTAATGTTGACCCTAACTGATTAGTTTTAACTGAGAGCCAAACACCATATTAATATCAACTACTTTCTTTAGTGTGATGTGGCCTATTTTCATTCGTTGGATAGGGATTCGGACAAGTATTTTTGAACAGGTGATCTAGGTCCATATACTGGCTAGTCTACAACCTACAAAGATTCAATAAAGAGAGAATCACAACTCCATAATATAATGAGCTATAAAAACCAATACTTACACTTGAATCGGTGATCGTTGTTGGACATTTCTTCTGTGTTTTGTTGTTAGATTTTGGCTGCCTAACTAGCTTAAGTCAATAACAAATTCTTTTACGTTTTAGCCAAAATCCTAAAAGAAAAGAAAATAAAATAAATAATAATAATAATAATAATAATTATTATTATTATTATAGGGAAATGCTATGATTAGACATTCTTAAAGGATCTTATCTATAAGTCTTATTTTTAAAGCCGTTAGATTTAAGCTTATGGTCTAAAAACTTCAAGTCCACCAAATTACAGTGAGCTCTCCTTTATATGATTAAAATAAAAATTAAAAAAACCTAACAAATAAAAAAAAACAAAATAAAAAAAACATAAAAGAATAATTCCAACAACCCCTAAAAAAAACTATGACAAATCTTGATGCATTAATAGACACCTTCCGTGGTCTGTGGTGGTTGTGACCTCGAGACATTGGTGACCAAGGTAGCAAAGCAATGGAACACTTGTCGGATTCATGAAATAGTGAATTGCGACCACTTTTGCAAAGGCCCCAAATCATCGCCTAGGTCGCTAAGGCGGGCTTCTTCGTCATGATGGCGCCTAAGGCCGAGATCTCCATCTCCGATGCCTGATTTTCATGAATACAGCCACGATTTTTCACAAACTCCGTTGAGACCAGATCGACTAGTGGTGGCATGGGTAGACGGAGTGGGTCAAGGCATCGCAACCCATACTCACACCAGATCAAATCAACGAGCCCCAACCTCATGCTAACAGAATCGATGAGCCCTAACTGCCTAGAACGCGACGACCTAAAGTGAGACCTAACCACCTCGTGTTCCGTTGGTGAGACCTTCCCTGTGGCAAGACCAAACATTTTTTTGGTTTTTTTTTTTTTTTCTGAGATTTGTTTTTTATTTTTATATTTGTGCTCATTTTAGCATTGGTGAGCTTGTTTAATTTTAACAGTCCAATAAAAATCTTAAAGTAAAAAAAAAAAAGTGAAAAAAAAAGTTTTTATTAATAAGGCCCTTTAAGAGGCTTTTATCATAGCATTTCCCCATAATAATAATAATAATAATAATAATAATAATAGTAATAATAATAACAATAATAATAAATCCAACACTTGGGAGTCGTTTAGTATTGTTTTCGAAATAGATGAAAATATTTTTATTTTAAAAAATAATTTTTTTTTAAGAATTGTGCTAAGAATATTTTTAAAATTTTATCTTAAAAACATATAAAAACATTTCTAAAAATTCTAAGCACAAAAATAAATGACGTCTTGGCTTCATTTTTTTCATTTATATAAAAAATTAAGTAACAATTAAATCGTTTAATATTATTTTTAAAATAAATAAAAATATTTTTATTTAAAAAAATTTAAAAAATTATACTAAAAATAATTTTAAAATTTTTACCTCAAAAAATTTAAGAAAATATTTTCAAACAATTGTGAAATCGAAATGAAAGAAGGCGAATGTATCACTTTTTAAAGCGTTCAGGATTGACCGTGCAAAAAACATTTTTATTTCCTCGTCCACAACAACCCTAACCTCCATTTTCGTCCCCAGTCATCCCTCTCTAGCCTCCTTCCTCTTCAACAACATCCGCACACCACACCAGTATTCAAACAATGGAAAAACAAAATATGGAATCACCCCCAGAATCCTCCGGCAGCAGCCATCCAAAATCAACCTTCCTGGAGGGATTTCCGTGCTCTCTCCAAGTCAACAAAGGTTCTTTCAAATCTTCGAAAGTACCCAAGATCCGCAATTTTGTCCCCGAGACAAGCATCAATTGCCCAATTGCAGAATTTAATAGCCTTGTTCAGCGGATCACGAGCGTCTCCAGCGGCTGCAACATCTCATCGGATTTGGCAGCAAGCCTAACCACCGCTGAGATGACAAGCTCCTTCAAAAATGGCTCTAAAATCGTTTTGCAGTGGTTAGGCGATCCTACCATCTCAATCATTGGTATATACGGGACCCGAGGAGTTGGGAAGACCGCCTTGATCAGAGATATAGAAAACCAACTTCGTAATCATCGGAGATATTCTGTTTCTTGGGTGACTTTATCGCAAAACTTTACCATTCATAGAATGCAAGATGACATTGCAAGAATAATAGACTTAGATCTTTGGGAGGATGATGACGATGAGAAAAGGATAGAAAAACTCTCAATGGTTTTGAAAGAAAAGAACGATATCGTACTCATTTTAGATGATCTGTTGCAATATATTCCTCTAGAAAAAGTGGGAATTCCTGAAAGCACAAGTAGATGTAAGTTGATTTTTACAACCCAATCTTTTCAAGTGTGTCGCTTGATGAATTGCCAGAAGGTAATTCTAATATATCCCCTTTCGGATGAAGAAGGTTGGGAATTATTTATGGAGAAACTAGTTGGTCCTGGCATGATATTACATCATTCAATCAAACAAATCGCAAAGGAAATTGTAAAAGAATGTTCGGGTTTTCCGCTTGCCATTGTTTCAATGGCTGCAAGCATGAGGGGAGTCGATGACATAGGGGAGTGGCGTAGTGCGTTGGACATGATAAAGGAAAATAAAATAGTAACTCAAGATAAAGGCGTGAATACAGATGAGGAAGTATACGGTGTGTTAAAATATTGTTATGACAAGTTGAAAGATCCAAATGTACAACAATGCTTGTTCTATTGTGCATTCTATCCAGAAGAGTTTAAAATCGATCGAGAGATGTTGATAGAGAATTTTATCGATGCGGAGTTGATCGAGAGCAACGGTCATGCTGTGTTGGATAAATTGGAAAATGCTTTCTTTTTGGAAGGAGGAACATGTAAATATGGTAAAAGGTACGTGAAGATGAATAAATCAGTAAGAGAGTTTCTTCTTTCTTTGTCCAGCATTACCTCTCCGTCCAAATTTAGCAATAGAGTTCCCGAGGATAACAATCAGTTCAATGAGATGTCTGAATCTGCAGGTACTTAAGTTCCTAATCATCACTTGAACGGGTATTCATTGCTCCTCGTGTTATATTTTTTCCCCCTCTTTAACTTGATTTATGTTTTTAAATCCATTATTAATGCTTTTGACACCAACCATCAATACTTAAATCTTCTTCCAATTATTCTTCATTCTGCCTGCCTCTCTGGACTACCACTTAAGCTTCATCAATTGAGTACCCAAATTAAAAAGAAATTTTCCCTTTCTCCAGTTGTTAATTTTGTTGTTTGTACTATTATATTCATGGGTAGTAGTACTATCATGCAAAATTAGTGTGTGATACTAAAACTGTTTTCATGTGTGTTTTTTTTTTTCTTTTTTTGTTTACTCATTGCGCTTGTTATTTTGCAACTTTGTAGGACAAGTTGGCACCGCAGCAGAGATGAATCCAGACGAACTTTCGGAGCTTGCCCCAGATGTGCAACTTCCTTAAGAAGTAGTGTGCAGAAGCTTTTTTTTAACATAATTAAATCGTTTCCCACAAATTCTTTCCCATGGGATTTCCTTCTTACCTTTTCCCCTTTTGATTGATAGTACGCTTGCTAGATATAGTTAATAATTATGTTAGGAAACATGAGCTGATGAACTCAAAAGCTGTTGGAGCTGATGGGCAGAGACAGAGAGCTACTGGAGAAACAATCTTTTGTTTAATGGCTACTCTTGGCGTTTCATTTGAGATGATAGCACTCAAAACTTGTCTCAACTTTCTATTTAACTTGCCAGAGACAGAGAGCTACTGGAGAAACAATCTTTTGTTTAATGGCTACTCTTGGCGTTTCATTTGAGATGATAGCACTCAAAACTTGTCTCAACTTTCTATTTAACTTGCCTATCTTTCATCGTTTAGGAATAAGAAAGAATTCCTAGTTAGTGGTTCTTAGGGATATTTTCACGAACATGTCCTAGGAAAGAAACAGAGTCTTCCGAAGCATGCCTCAAACTTTTGAGCCCTTAGTATTATGTTACGTTCATTATTATTATTTTTTACTTCAAATAAAAAGCGAAAAAGAGAAAATGATAAAGTACTATAATAATGTAAACTCTTTCTTTGTCAATATGTGTATTGATTGTGGGTTGGCGGAATCTGTTAATGTTGTTAAGTCATGGAGAATAATTTTTGTATTGCCCAATACAAAGAATTACGGGGTTGAAAAGGGGGCAAGAAACCTCTTTTATGGGGCTGTGGCGAGGTTTCGGACAAAAATTCATTAAGGATAATTTAGGGATTTGACATTTACAATATTCAGTTATTCTAGTTTTTCAATATATACAAGGGGCGTCGAATTAGGGGTTAATAGAAAGGTTAAAGTAGAACACAAAAAGTGGAGTTCTATACAATAATTTAATGAGGTCTCTGTCATTTATGATAACCGAATTATTTATATTTGTATCTGTTAGGCGTGTATGTTCTAAGGAGTAAAAATATAATAATTTTTTGGAGATATTTTTATTAATAAAGAATTTATTCATTATTTATATACCAAATCTTGTCCTCTTTACATTCATATTTGTTGAATGTTTGTTAAGCAAACAATAGTTTGAGACTGTCAGTCTAAACCTTAAGAATTGGGTATATGATGGACAGATTATGCGAAAAACATGATTCTTAAGGTGAT
This sequence comes from Artocarpus heterophyllus, assembly GCA_025403435.1. Classification (NCBI taxonomy): domain Eukaryota; kingdom Viridiplantae; phylum Streptophyta; class Magnoliopsida; order Rosales; family Moraceae; genus Artocarpus; species Artocarpus heterophyllus. Next base: position 13,644,566 of record CM046331.1, read on the forward strand.
TGTCTAAAACATAAGATCCACAATCAAGGGAAGAAAGTTGGGCGCTTTATTCATGTAAAGATTGTTATGTTGTCTATATCCCTATTAGGAGATAGTTTGTCTTGACCATCGGAGGTAGACTCCGTGAATAGAAACATAGGCACGTTGTCATAGGTGACAATGTATTGGATCGGGACATAAAGTGAATTGATTTGGATTAATAATTTTGTCTCGGCAAATCGATTCACTTTAGACAATCATTTGTATTGTATCTTAATCTTGAGATGAATAGTGAGCCTGTTGTCTTGACTTGTGTCTTTTGATGTACCAAAGGGTGACACCCACGTCTTAATAGTGGTATGCATGCCGGTACGTTGGAGGCATGACTCTTGATGGAGTAGACTTGTTATTCATAGATATAGAATCCATAGCTCCTCTTCAGGAATAATGATATCCTTTTATATGCGTGATTCTATAATTAGAAAACTAGAGCGCTCAACCATTTAGATACATAGGTGTAATCAAATGGTATACTATATTTGGATGGTAAGTTTTTCAATGGTGAGATAATGGAATGTAAGATAAAAATAATCGGGAAGGTAAGACAGAACTTGTCCTTAAGCCGATTATGGATAATCATATGGGGATAAGATACACTATGATATGTCATGGAGACTTAGCTATACGGGCTTCGTAATTCTATGTAGTTTGAGAGTGCAGCTCCAAGCTTTTAGTGGAATAGCGTTGGAGTTGATAATTATGAAATGTACATCTAGGATATTGGGTTTCATAATTATCAGGAGCTTGAACTATATAGGTATATTTGGTTCCCTTTGCTACCTCACAACATCATGTAACGATACGGTGTGCTTTTTCAATAATTGGTAACTTATATTGGATTTATTAGCTTGGTTGAAATTTGGAAGAATCAAATAATTCATGGCTGTTTATCGGTTGAATTAATTTTCTGATAAAATTAATTCAAGATAAACTTGTTGAATTATTATGATCGGATAATTCTTGTCTCTTCATCGGTTGATTTAATTTTTGGATAAATTAGATCAAGAAAACTTGTAAAATTATTGAGAATTAATTTATTTTCTTAGAGATTATCTAGATAAAGTTATTTTGATCAGATGACTTCTCTATTGTGTTATTTGAATTAAAACTGAGACTTTATCCTATATATAGAATCTTGGGTGAAAAATGAAAGATTCGTGGAGATATTTATTCGGCAGTTTGGCCTACCGATCTACATGTTCGGCCTGCCGATGGGGCTGTCTGGCCTACCGATCAAGCTGTTCGACCTACCGATTAGCGAAGGATAAAATCACATGTTTTTACGCGGATCTTATCAGATATTGATCCGAATTTGATTCTGATTCAAATTTTTGAGACCTAATCTGATAAGGACTGACCTTGGGATCAACCTCTATAAACAGGGAGTAAGTCTTAAGAGTTTCTTAGATCAATTGAGAGATTAAGAGTGATACTCTATTGTTGAGCATCTAAAAAGTCCCTGAGAGCTTTTGTTCACAAATCACAAACACTTACTTTGGGTTCTCTCAATTGGTTGGAAGGAGAGTCACCTTGGTGGAAGAGCTGCACATGTGAGCCCACACTCACTCCAGTCGTGGATAGAGAATTGTAAAGAAGACCAGTTGGTTAAGGCTCTTCTGGAACGTTACTTCTCTTCACGTTTTGCGAGGGTTCTTCGGCAATCAAAGATTAGTAAAATCTGATTAATTTATACATATAGCATGTCAAACTTGTGTTTTAGAAAATACTTTAAAATAAAATTTTTAAAATTCCACTGCCTATCGTTTTTCGAACAATTATCATCAAAGCTAGGTTTTTACATAAATTTACGAGTTTATGATCATGTTATATGTATAAATTTTATGATCTTAATCTCTCATATGCTTGAATTTAATTTTATAGAGAGCTGGCACTCTAGGTTTCTATATAATTTTATGTTGTCATGGATTATGTGGTGAATGTTTATTAATTAATTATGGTTGATTAAATGGTTATTTAATTATTTATTAATTAATTAATTTATACCGGTTATGGTTCCTTAGAGGTTAGAATATGTATCTAGGTTTTTCATGTAATTAGATGGCGGACTATCATCTCTGTCTAGGAATTATTGTTTAACTTTAAATTTGTAAGAATTTTGTAATTAAATAATTATTCGAAGAGGACGGATCTAGAAGGCGGAACTAGAAGATTGATGATGATGCTCCCAAGCATTTCCTGAGTCTCTAATTTTATGTTTTTGAATTGTTGAAAATAAAATTAATGAATTGCATTAAAATTGTATTTTCTAGAATGAGAAATTTCTGCTCGGTCGGCATGCCTAACCTCACAGTTCGACAGGCCGATGGTCATAGATCGACAGGCCGGACGTGTTGTTCGATAGGCCGTCAGTGGGGTAGAAATCGGGTGGCTCTGGCGGCAGACCGAACGTGCATGACCGGCAGGCCGATCACCTAGATCGGCCTGCCGACCAAGAGCTAAAAAATTCCAGAAAAGATGTAGTTTTTTCGGTACAGTTTCAATTTTATTTTTAGGACAATTATGAGAAACATTAAATTGGATATGACCGGAAATATGAAGTATTCGATTCATACGGGATTGAAGACTTGAAGATGGGCATTACATAAAGAAGGATACAGCTTGAGGATTCAAGGATGAAGAATCGATAATATGTCTCGATTATTCTCTTGTAATCTTTGTTTTCTATTCTCTATGGTGGAACTATAATATTACAGTTATTTATTATTTTGCTTGTAGCTTTGCTTAATTGTTTTGCTTGTCTGCATTATAATATTATTTACCATGTATATTGATAACATGTCATATAGAATAGGGAGTGCCGCTCATATTAAAATTGTTCATGCATATTCATAAAATAAAACCTTGATTTCAAAAGATTGAGTGGGAGAAGGTTTTCAAAGAGAGAACCTAAGGCCTCTATCGTTGGTCCATAGACAGAACATGGTAGTCCTGACCCCTAGGAATGGATTTTTATCATGTACCAGATTGGATCTCTGAGAGAATAAGGTATTTTAACATGATTTATGGTTGTACACCCCTAGGTGGTGATTATAAATAATGGATAAAATATTAAAATGATGGTTATACACTTACATTAATTTTATTATTAACCTCCCCTAGGAGCTCTGTTAATAAAATTAATGGCCAAAGAAACGATTATTAATACATGCTGGATCATACGGGTCCTGGATGGCATATATTAATCAGGAGGGGATCTATGTTCTTGATTGAATTTGGCATGACTCCCCTAGGAGCTTGTTGAATTTTGAGTTAGGAATTATTGTTGTAAGGTTGTAATATTTTCAAGGTTTTGACACATAAACATATTTGTATTTTTTAAATGATTGTGTTATCTTACTAAATTATTATGATATGTTTGCTTATGTTTGGTATATGATTCTTTATTATAGATTAAAAATGTCTAAAAACGCTTTATCATCGTTACTTGACAAAAACCTATTAACCGGAGAGAATTATAATGATTGAAAATGGAACCTAGATATCGTCCTTTCCTTTGAGAAACTGAAATATGTACTGACAACCCCTTGTCCTGTCGAGCCTATGGGAGACTCAACTAATGAGCAATGCCAAGCGTATGATCGCTGGAAAGATGCTAATGATCAGGCCTACTGCTATGTTATGGCTAGCATGAATAACGTGCTGCAGGCTCAACATTAGGATTATGAGACTACGAAGCAGATCTTGGATAATCTTGAGGATATGTTTGGAGGCCAAGCCATAACAAAGCGGCAAGGGGCGCTTCGAAAACTCTTAAACTATAGGCAAAGACCGGGGACATCTGTAAAGGAGCACATGATGTTGGCCATGGGTTATCTCGCTGAGGCTCAAACCAATTGAGCCGACATCGATGCTAAAACTCAGATTACTATGGTCTTTAAGACTCCATCAAAGGAATTTATTCCATTTAGAGCTACTTTTAATTTAAGCAATAGACGGGATATGAACTTGATAGAATTAATGAAACAATTACAGGAATTCGAACTGTTGATCAGGGAGTCTCCTACGGGTGGTGAGGCCAACTTGGTAGCTGCTTCTGGTTCCAATCCTAACTCTAGGAATGGAAAGAAGCAACAGGCCAAAAACGAGAAGTCTTCTATTCCTACTAGCACCAAGAGCAAGAAGAAGAAAAAGAACCCAAAGAAGCTTAAGTGCTTCTTCCGTGGAAAGGTCGGGCATATCAAGAAGCATTGCAAGGACTTCCTTTCCAAAAGAGGTAGGTGTGAACTTCTATATTTAGAATCTTGTTTGGTTGAGGAATCCATTGACATTTGAGTCATAGATTCCGGTGCAACTAATCATGTTTGTATTTCTCTGTAGGGGTTCAAAGAAATGAGAAGTTTGTGTCATGAGGACTTCACGCTTCGGATGGGAGATGGATCCTTGGTCTCAGCGGAAGCAGTGGAAGATGTCCATCTTTATTTTGATAATTATAGGAATTTATTTTTGCAAGATTGTTTTTATATTCCTAAATTTAAAAGGAATTTAATTTATGTAGCTTGTTTATTACTCCTATTTGGTTTCTTTTAATGATAAAGTGGTGATTCGTAAAAACAAATCTTTTATCTGTTCTGGATGGATGCAAAATAATCTATATTTTATCAAACATATGATGGACTTATTGCTTAATACTGAGATGAATGATAATAACTCTAAAAGACTTAAAACTTCTCACTCTAATAAGACTTATCTTTGGCATTTGCGCCTTGTTCATATTAACCTGAATAAGATACAAAGGTTGGTAAGGGATGGACCTTTAAGTCACTTAAAGGTGGAATCTATGCCTCAATGTGAATCTTGTTTGGAGGGTAAAATGACCAAAAGACCATTCGGGTTTAAGGCAATAGGGCCGAAAGGGTTCTCGAACTAGTGCATAGTGATATTTGCGGACCGATGAACATCCGGGCACAAGGAGGGTATGAGTACTTCGTCACTTTTATTGATGATTACTCAAGATATGGGTATGTGTACCTAATGCATCACAAAAGCAAAACTTTCGACAAGTTCAGAGAGTTTCAGGCTGAAGTGGAAAAGCAATTAGGTAGACCCATAAAAGCACTTCGATCCAATCGAGGTGGGGAATACCTTTCTGATGAGTTCTTGGCACACTTATTATAAAATGAGATTTTATCCCATTTGACTATGCCGGGCACTCCGCAGCAGAATGGCGTAGCGGAGAGAAGAAATAGGACTTTGTTGGACACGATAAGGTCCATGATGAGTTTGTTGGAAACAAAGTGTGCAGCGGAATTTTAAAAATTTTTCATCAGAGTAATTTTCAAAACACAAGTTTGACATGTTATATGTATAAATTAGACAGATCTTACTAACTTCAGTGTGCCGAAGAACCTCCGCAACCTGTGTGGATAAGTAACGTTCCAGAAGAGCCTCAACCAACTGGTCTTCTTTGTTATTCTCTATCCACAACTAGAGTGAGTGTGGGCTCACACGTACAGCTCTTCCACTGGTGACTCTCCTTCCAACCAATAGAGAGAACCCAAAGCTAGTGTTCGTGATTTGTGAACAAAAGCTCTTAGGGAGTTTTTAGATGCTCACTAGAAGAGTATCACTCTTAATCTCTCAAATTGATCTGAGTAAATCATGAGACTCACTCCTTTTTTATAGCTATTGGTCCTGGGGTCAGTCCATATCATATTAGGTCTCAAAAACTCGAAACAGAATCAAGTTCGGATCAATATCTGATAAGATCCACGTGAAAATGCGTAATCTTATCTCTCGCTGATCGGCAGGCCGAATAGGCCCTATCAGCAGGCCGAACACGTCATCTAGCAGGCCGAACTTTCGAGAAAAAATCTCCGCGAATCTTTTATTTTTCACCTAAGATTCTAAAGGATAAAGTCTCAGTTTTGATTCAAATAACCCAATAGAGAAGTTATCTGATTAAAACAAACTTTATCAAGATAATCTCTAAGAAAATAAATCAATTCTTAATAATTCTACAAGTTTATCTTGTTCTAAATTGTCCAAAATTAAAACAACTGATAAACAGACAAGAATTATCTGATCGCAATAATTCAACAAGTTTATCTTGAACTAATTTCTTACAAAATTAATTCAACCGATAAAACAGACATGAATTATTTGATTCTTACAAATTTTAAACCAATCTGATAAATCCAACATAAGTCACCAATTATTGGAAAAGCACGCCGTGTCATTACAGGACTTTGTAAGCTAGCAAAGGGGACCAAAATGGACCTATAAAGTTCAAGCTCATGATAATTATGAAACCCAATATCCTAGATATACATTTCACAATTATCAACATCAACGCTACTCCACTAAAAGCTTGGAGTTGCACTCTCAAACTTTATAGAATTACGAAGCTCGTGTACCTAAGTCTCCATGACATATCATAGTGTATCGTATCCCCATATGATCATCCATAATCGGCTTAAGGACAAGTTCAGTTTTACCTTTTCGATTATTTTTATCTTACATTCTACTGTCTCACCATTAGAAAACTTAACATCCAGAGATAGTATACCATTCGGTTACACCTATATATCCAAATGGTTGAGCGCTGCAGTTTTTCAATTACAGGACAACGCATATAAGAGGATATCATTACTCCTAAAGAGGAGCTATGGATTCCATATCTATGAATAACAAGTCTACGCTATCAAGAGTCATGCCTCCAACGTACCGGTATGCATACCACTATTGAGATGTGGGTGTCACCCTTTGGCACATCCAAAGACACAAGTCGAGACAACAAGCTCATTATTCATCTCATGATTAAGATACAATACAAATGACTGACTAAAGTGAATCGATTTACCGAGACAAAATTATTAATCCAAATCAATTCACTTTATGTCCCGATCCAACACATCGTCACCTATGACAACGTGCCAATGTTTCTATTCACGGAGTCCAACTCCGATGGTCAAGACAAACCATCTCCCAAAAGGGATATAGACAACATAACAATCTTTACATGAATAAAGTGCCCAACTTTATTCCCTCGATTGCGATCATATGTTTTAGACCGTCACCTTAAGAATCGTGTCTTCCGCATAATCAGTCCATCATATGCCCAATTCTTAAGGTTTAGACTGACAGTCTCAGACTACTGTTTGCTTATCATACATTCAACAAATATGAATGTAAAGAGGACAAGATTTGGTATATATAAAAGAATAAATTCTTTATTGATAAAAATGTCTCCAAAAACGTATCACATTTTTACTCTTTAGGGCATACATGTCTAACAATCTCCCACTTGCACTAAGTGAGTAAATACTGCAAATTTCACATCCCTATATCTTCCACATGCCTCTCGAAGACTCTCCCAGTAAGTGTCTTTGTAAATGGATCAGCTAAATTATCATCTGACGTAATCTTGCACACTGTGACATGCCCACCCTCAACGAAGTCCTTTATCACATGATACTTCCGATCAATATGCTTACTCTTCTTGTGAAATCTTGGTTCCTTAGCATTAGCTACCGCCGCACTGTTATCACAGTACAGTGATACCGCTTTATCCATACCAAGAACTACCTCAAGATCCCCAAGGAACTTGCGGAGCCACACTGCTTCTTTCGAAGCATCACTAGCTGCCACATACTCGGCCTCCATCGTTGAATCCGAAGTGCAATCTTGCTTTGCACTTCTCCAACTGATGGCACCGCCACCCAGAGTAAACACAAACCCTAAAGTCGATTTCCTAGAATCCAGACAGGATTGAAAATCCGAATCAGTGTATCCTAGAGGAGTTAAATCCTCACCCGAATACACAAGCATATACCCTCGAGTCCTTCTCAGGTACTTGAAAATTTGCTTTACCGTAACCCAATGGTTCGATCTTGGATCCGCATGAAATCGACTTACAATCCCGACCGCATAGCTAATATCTGGTTGAGTGCAAAGCATGACATACATGAGACTACCTACTATCAAAGCATAAGGCACCTTTTTCATGTATTCTCTTTCTTCATAACACTTTGGAGAGTCTTTCTTAGAAAGAGTAATTCCAGACCTAGATGGTTGCCCACCTTTCTTAGAATCCTGCATTGCAAACCTCCTGAGAATTTTATCTATGTAGCCAGCCTGGGACAAAGCTATCATTTGTTCTTCCTATCCCGAAAGATCTAGATACTGAGAACAAAATTAGCGTCACCTAAGTTCTTCATGTCAAACTGCTTGGTCAACCATAATTTGACCGATGACAACGCCCCAACGTCATTGCCAATTAGCAGAATGTCATCTACATAGAGCAGTAGAAAAACCACATTCCCATCCTTAATGTGTTTGTAAACACATGGTTCATCCACGCTTTGTGAGAACCCATAAGTCTTGATCACTTGATTAAATCTTATGTTCCAAGAACGAGAAGCCTGCTTAAGTCCATAAATAGACTTTAGCAGGTTACAAACCTTTCCCTCTTGACCCGCGACCTTGAACCCGTCTGGTTGTTCCATATAAATGGACTCATCAAGATAGCCATTCAAACAAGCCGTCTTGACATCCATCTGTCAAATCTCGTAGTCGAGAGCGGCAGCTATGTACAAGAGAATCTGGATGGACTTAAGCATGGCTACAGGCGAAAAGGTTTCCTCATAATCGATTCCTTCCTTTTGCGTATAACCCTTAGCTACCAATCTAGCCTTAAAGGTTTTGACCTTTCCATCCACTCCTCTTTTCCTCTTGTAGATCCACTTACACCCTATGGGTTTTACCCCTTCGGGAAGATCCACAAGCTCCCAGACCCGATTAGTCTCCATAGACTTCATCTCTATGTTCATGGCCTCTGTCCAAAGTCTTGAATCAACATCCTCCATAGCTTCCGCGTAAGTATAAGGATCCCTATCATGTTCATCCGGTAAAGCAAAGAAGACCTCCTCATTGAACATATACCTCTCAGGTTGACGCCTGATCCTCCCACTACGCCGAAGCCCCTGAGGTTGTTGTTCAGGTTTGTTTGGTTTCTCTACACTGATCGGAATGCTTTCATTCGGAACCTCCAGAGTGAACGGATCACCCCTTAACTCCTCAAGCACCACTTTGCTTCGAGGTTTAAAGTCGTTCATGTAACTCTCCTCAAGGAGAGTTGCATTAGTTGAAACCACGACTTTTTTTTCCTTTGGGTTATAAAATTACCCCCCTTAGTCCCTTTTGGATATCCTACAAACACGCAAACTTCCAAACGTACTTCCAACTTATTCAGATCCTTAAACAGGACATGAGCCGGACATCCCCATATGCAAATATGGTTTAAGGATGTCTTCCGTCTTGTCCATAACTCGTGAGGAGTTTTAGGGGCCGATTTTGAAGGCACATTGTTCAAAAGATAACATGTAGTTTGTAGTGCATATCCCTAAAAGGATAAAGGCAATGATGAATAACTCATCATGGACCGAATCATGTCCAACAAAGTCCTATTCCTTCTCTCTGCTACGCCATTCTGCTACGGAGTGCCCGGCGCAGTCAAATGGGATAAAATCCCATTCTCTAACAAGTGTCCCAAGAACTCATCAGAAGGCATTCCCCACCTCGATCAGATCGAAGTGCCTTTATGGGTCTACCCAATTGCTTTTCCACTTCAGCCCAAAACTCCTTGAACTTATCATAAGTTTCACTTTTGTGGTGCATTAGGTACACATACCCATATCTTAAGTAATCGTCAATAAAAGTGACGAAGTACTCATACCCTTCTTGTGCCCGGATGTTCATCGGTCCGCAAACATCACTATGCACAAGTTCTAGAACCCCTTCGGCCCTATTGCCTTTAGACCCGTATGGTCTTTTGGTCATTTTACCCTCCAAACAAGATTCACATTGAGGTATAGATTCCACCTTTAAGTGACTTAAAGGTCCATCCCTTACCAACCTTTGAATCCTATTCAGGTTAATATGGCCAAGGCGCAAATGCCAAAGATAAGTCTTATTAGAGTGAGAAGTTTTAAGTCTTTTTGAGTCATTATCATTTATCTCAGCATTAAGCAATAAGTCCATCTTAGGTTTGATAAAATATAGATTATTTTGCATCCATCCAGAACAGATAAAAGATTTGTTTTTACGAATCATAACTTTTTCATTAAAAGATACCACGTAAGAGTCTTTAAATAAAGAAGATACATAAGTTAAATTCCTTTTAAATTTAGAAACATAAAAACAATCTTGCAAAATTAAATTCCTAGAATTATCAAAGTAAAGATGGACATCTCCCACTGCTTCCGCTGAGACCAAGGATCCATCGCCCATCCGAAGCGTTAAGTCTTCACGTAGTAGACTTCTCGTTTCTTTGAATCCCTACAAAGAAACACAAACATGATTAGTTGCACCGAAATCTATGACCCAGATGTCGCTGGATTCCTCAACCAAACAAGTTTAAGAGCCTGCAGCACGTTGTTCATGCTAGCCATAACATAGCAGCGGGCCTGATCATTAGCATCTTTCCAGCGGTCGTACGCTTGGAATTGCTCATTACTTGAGTCTCCCGTAGGCTCGGGAGGACAAGGGGTTGTTAGTACATATTTCAGTTTCTCAAAGGATAGGATGATGTCCAGGTTCCGTTTCCAATCGTTATAATTCTCACCGGTTAATTGGTTTTTGTCAAGTATCGATGATAAAACGTTTTTAGACATTTTCAATCTACAATAAAGAATCATATACCAAACATAAGCAAACATATATAATAATTTAGTAAGATAACACAATCATGTAAAGTGTTTATGTGTCAAAACCTTGAAAATATCACAACCTTACAACGATAATTCCCAACTCAGAATTCAACAAGCTCCTTGGGGATTCATGTCAAATTCAATTAGGAACACGGATCCCCTCCTGATTAATATATGCCATCCAGGACCCGTATGATCCATCATATACTAATAATCATTTCTTTGGCTATTAATTTTATTAACAGAGCTCCTAGGGGAGGTTAATAATAAAATTAACGTGAGTGTATAACCACCGTTTTAATATTTTATCCATGATTTATAATCACCACCTAGGGGTGTGCAACCATAAATCATACTAAAATACCTTATCCTTTTAGAGATCCAATCTGGTACATGATAGAAATCCCTTCCTAGGGGTCGGGACCACCATGTTCTTCCTATGGACTAACGATGGAGGCCTTAGGTCCTCTCTTCGAAAACCTTCTCCCACTCAATCTTTTGAAGTCAAGGTTTTATTTTAAAATTATGCATGAACAATTTTAATATGAGCGGCACTCCCTATTCTATATGACATGTTATCAATATACATGGTAAATCATATTATAATGCAGACAAGCAAAGCAATCAAGCAAAGCTACAAGCAAAATAATAATAACCGTAATATTATGGTTCCACCCTAGAGAATAGAAAACTAAGATTACAAGAGAATAATCGAGACATTTATCGATTCTTCATTCTTGAATCCTCAAGCTGTATCCTTCTTCATGTAATATCCATCTTCAAGTCTTTAATCCCGTATGAATCGAATACTTCATATTTTTGGTCATATCGTTTCTCAGAATCGTCCCAAAAATAAAATTAAAACTGCACCGAAAAAATTGCACCTTTTCTGGACACTTGGCAGCTCTCGATCGGCAGGCCGATCTGGGTGATCAGCCTGTCGAACTGAAAGTTCGGCCTGCCAGCAGAGCACCAAAAATTTCTGCCCCACTAACGGCCTACCGGACCACACGTCCGGCCTGTCGAACTGTGAGGTCCGGCATGCCGACTGAGCAGAAAACCCTCATTCCAGAACATACAATTTTAATGCAATTCATCAATTTTATTTTCAACAATTCAAAAACATAAAATTAGAAACTCAGGAAATACCTGGAGGCGCCATCATGAATCTTTAAGATTCGACTTCTCATTCCGTCTTCTCTGAATAATTATTTAATTACAAAATTCTTACAAATTAAAAATTAAATAACAATTCCTAGACGGAGATGATAGCCCGCCATCTAATTACATGAAAAACCTAGATACACATTCTAACCTCTAAGGATCTATAACCAGTATTAATTAATTAATAAATAATTAAACAATGATTTAATCAACCATAATTAATTAATAAACATTCACCATATAATCCATCACAACATATATATTATATAGAAACCTAAAGTGCCATCTCTCTATAAAATTCAATTCAAGCATAGGAGAGATTAAGATCACAAAATTTATGCATGTAACATGATCACAAACTTGCAAATTTATGTAAAAACCTTGGCTCTGATACCAATTGTTGGAAACAAAGTGTGCAGCGGAATTTTAAAAAATTTTCATCAGAGTAATTTCTAAAACACAAGTTTGACATGTTATATGTATAAATTAGACAGATCTTACTAACCTCAGTGTGCCGAAGAACCTCCGCAACCTGTGTAGAGAAGTAACGTTCCAGAAGAGCCTCAACCAACTGGTCTTCTTTGCTATTCTCTATCCACAACCAGAGTGAGTGTGGGCTCACACGTACAGCTCTTCCACCGGTGACTCTCCTTCCAACCAATAGAGAGAACCCAAAGCTAGTGTTCGTGATTTGTGAACAAAAGCTCTCAGGGAGTTTTCAGATGCTCACTAGAAGAGTATCACTCTTAATCTCTCAAATTGATCTGAGTAAATCATGAGACTCACTCCTTTTTTATAGCTATTGGTCCTGGGGTCAGTCCATATCAGATTAGGTCTCAAAAACTCGAAACAGAATCAAGTTTGGATCAATATCTGATAAGATCTATGTGAAAATGCGTAATCTTATCTCTCGCTGATCGGCAAGCCGAACAGGCCCCATCGGCAGGCCGAACACGTCATCCGGCAGGCCGAACTCCCAAGAAAAAATCTCCATGAATCTTTTATTTTTCACCCGAGATTCTAAAGGATAAAGTCTCAGTTTTGATTCAAATAACCCAATAGAGAAGTAATCTGATCAAAACAAACTTTATCAAGATAATCTCTAAGAAAATAAATCAAATCTCAATAATTCTACAAGTTTATCTTGTTCTAATTTGTCCAAAATTAAAACAACTGATAAACAGACAAGAATTATCTGATCACAATAATTCAACAAGTTTATCTTGAACTAATTTCTTACAAAATTAATTCAACCGATAAACAGACATGAATTATTTGATTCTTACAAATTTTAAACCAATCTGATAAATCCAACATAAGTCACCAATTATTGAAAAAGCACGCCGTGTCGTTACAGGACTTTGTGAGCTAGCAAAGGGGACCAAAATGGACCTATAAAGTTCAAGCTCATGATAATTATGAAACCCAATATCCTAGATATACATTTCACAATTATCAACTCCAACGCTACTCCACTAAAAGCTTGGAGCTGCACTCTCGAACTTTATAGAATTACGAAGCTCGTGTAGCTAAGTCTCCATGACATATCATAGTGTATCGTATCCCCATATGATCATCCATAATCGGCTTAAGGACAAGTTCTGTCTTACCTTCCCAATTTTTTTTATCTTACGTTCCATTGTCTCACCATTAGAAAACTTACCATCCAAAGATAGTATACTATTCGGTTACACCTATGTATCCAAATGGTTGAGCGCTCCAGTTTTTCAATTACAGGACAACGCATATAAGAGGATATAATTACTCCTAAAGAGGAGCTATGGATTCCATATCCATGAATAATAAGTCTACACTATCAAGAGTCATGCCTCCAACGTACCGTTATGCATACCACTATTGAGATGTGGGTGTCACCCTTTGACACATCAAAAAACACAAGTCGAGACAACGGGCCCATTATTCATCTCATGATTAAGATACAATACAAATGACTGTCTAAAGTGAATCGATTTGCTGAGACAGAATTATTAATCCAAATCAATTCACTTTATGTCCCGATTCAACACATCGTCACCTATGACAATGTGCCAATATTTCTATTCACGGAGTCCAACTCCGATGGTCAAGACAAACCATCTCCCAAAAGGGATATAGACAACATAACAATCTTTACATGAATAAAGCGCCCAACTTTATTCCCTCGATTGCAGATCATATGTTTTAGACCATCATCTTAAGAATCGTGTCTTCCGCATAATCAGTCCATCATATGCCCAATTCTTAAGGTTTAGACTGATAGTCTCAGACTACTGTTTGCTTATCATACATTCAACAAATATGAACGTAAAGAGGACAAGATTTGGTATATATAAAAGAATAAATTCTTTATTGAAGAAATGTCTCCAAAAACGTATTACATTTTTACTCCTTAGGGCATACATGTCTAACAGAGTTATTCATCATTGCCTTTATCCTTTTAGGGATATGCACTACAAACCGCATGTAATCTTTTGAACAATTTGCCTTTAAAATCGGTCCCTAAAACTCCTCACGAGTTTTTGACAGGTAGGAAGACATCTTTAAACCATATTCACATATGGGGATGTCCAGATCATGTCTTGTTTAAGGATCTGAACAAGTTGGAAGCACATTCGGAAGTTTGCATGTTTGTAGGATATCCAAAAGGGACTAAAGGGGGTTATTTTTATAATCCAAACGAAAAATAAAGTTGTGGTTTTAACTAATGCAACTTTCCTTGAGGAGAGTTACGTGGATGACTTTAAACCTCAAAGCAAAGTGGTGCTTGAGGAGTAAAGGAGTAATCCGATCACTCTGGAGGTTCCAAATGAAACCGTTCCGATCAGTGTAGAAAAACCAAATGAACCTAAACAACAACCTAAGGGGATTCGGCGTAGTGGGAGGATCGGGCATCAACCTAAGAGGTATATGTTCAATGGGGAGGTCTTTTTGGCTAAACCAGATGAACATGACAGGGATCCTTATACTTACGCAGAAGCTATGGAGGATGTTGATTCAAAACTCTGGACAGAGGCCATGATTGTTTAAACTATGTAGGTGCTTTGGCCCCGTTTGCTAGCTCACAACATCCTGTAATGATACGGCGTGCTTTTCTAATAATTGGTGACTTATGTCAGATTTATCAAATTGATTAAAATTTGAAAGAGTCAAATAATTCATGTCTGTTTATCGGTTGAATTAATTTTGTGATAAAATTGATTCAAGATAAACTTGTTGAATTATTGGGATCGGATAATTGTTGTTTGTTTATCGGTTGATTTAATTTTGGATAAATTAGATCAAGATAAACTTGTAGAATTATTGAGAATTAATTTATTTTCTTAGAGATTATCTAGATAAAGTTTTTTTGATCAGATAACTTCTCTATTGGGTTATTTGAATTAAAACTGAGACTTTATCCTATAGAATCTTAGGTGGAAAATAAAAGATTCACAGAGATATTTATTTGGCAGTTCGGGCTACCGATGGGGCTGATCGGCCTGTCGATTAGCAAAGGATAAGATCACACGTTTTTACACGGATCTTATCAAATATTGATCCGAATTTGATTCTAATCTGAATTTTTGAGACCTAATCTGATAAAGACTGACCCTGGACCAACCTCTATAAATAGGGAGTAAGTCTTAAGAGTTACTTAGATCAATTGAGAGATTAAGAGTGATACTATGCTGTTGAGCATCTAAAAACTTCCTGAGAGCTTTTGTTCACAAATAACAACACTTGCTTTGGGTTCTGTCAATTGGTTGGAAGGAGAGTCACCTTGGTGGAAGAGCCGCACGTGTGAGCCCACACTCACTCCGATCGTAGATAGAGAATAGCAAAGAAGACCAGTTGGTTGAGGCTCTTCTGAAACGTTACTTCTTTTCACGTTTTGCGAGGGTTCTTCGGCAATCAAAGGTTAGTAAGATTTGGTTAATGTATACATATAGCATGTCAAACTTGTGTTTTGAAAAATACTCTGAAATAAAATTTTTAAAATTTCATTGCGCACTGTTTTTCCAACGATATCTGTTATCAATGAAACACATTTTCAATAGTTTAATAATGGAACTTTGAGATAAAATAATGAAGAAGGTAAAACGGAACTTCTCCTTAAGGCAATTATGGATAACATATGTGGACATACATAATATGAGATATCATGGGTAAGACTAATTGGAGTCTTGTAATATGATTCATGTTTGGATAGTGGAGTGATACTGTTAGCATGTTTAAAATTGTATTTTTTAGTTTTTTTATGTTTTATTATGATCAGATTTTAAGTAAGAATATTTTCCTAGTTTTTAGGGAAGGTTGCTAGGTAGTTAAATGTGAATTTGCTAAGTATAAAAGGTAGATAAGAACGTGTTTATATGATGTTTTCAGAATTAATAAAAGAGCAGTGTCTGATTGTTTCTCTCCTCTAGTTTGTCTATATGGTATTAGAGTGAATTTAGGATTGAAAGAAACAATGGCCAAACTGGCTATGACTGGAGCAAGAACGGGTGAAGGTTTGGAAGTTGCTTCTGGCACTTCACAACCAACCTCTACATTTGTTCCCACTGCAATATCTAAAATACCAATCATACCTCTTTATAGATTATCACTTACAACTTGGATGGGACAACTTTTATAAAATGGTCCCGTTTTGTTTTAATGGTGGTACAAGGTAAAGGAAAATTAGGCTACTTAGATGGCACAATTACATAGCCAAGTAGTGATGATCCCACCTATCCGAATTAGGAGGCTCAGAATTTAATGGTTATGGCATGACTAATTCATTCTATGGAGGATAATATTGTTGACACTTACATCTTCTTTCCGACAGCAAAAAAAAATCTAGGAGGCCGTGACTTTGGCATACGCGGATTTTGAAAACTCATCCCAAATGTTTGAACTTAGAAAAAAAGCATGAAATCTAAGACAAGGTGAGAATGATGTCACTTAGTATTACAACGATTTAACTAAGCTTTGGCAGGAGTTGGACTTATTCACCACACCAGCATGAAAGATGCTGACGATGCATCACTTTATAGGAAGATGGTAGAAAGTAATCGGATTTATGATTTCCTTGCTGGACTTAACAAGGAGTTGGATGACGTAAAGGGACAACTACTCGAAATCAAGCCCTTGCCCCAAATTGAAGAAATCTTTACTGAAATACGCCGAGAAAAGAGTCAGCATAGAATGATGTTGGGCGTGTCTAACATTCCTGTAGAAACCTCAGGTCTCATTGCTAGAGGTAATGAGAATCGCAATAATTGTGATGGAAATCGAACCAATGACTCTAAGGGATATAAAAAATGGTGCGACCACTATCATAAACCATATCATACTAAGGAGACTTGTTGGAAATTACGTGGAAAACCAACCAATGTTCCCAATCGACCTCGCAGGCGTGATGGAAAGGGGTTTAGATTTCCTTTGGAACAAACACAAATTCCTAGCTAGAAGCCTCAGTGGCCTTCACTAAAGACCAATTGGAGTAGCTTTGGAAGTTCTTGAATGAGCCTCAACCGACTTCAACTTCACTTATGGCGCAAACAGGTACCATTTTGACTACTTTAAGTGGTCTAACTAAAAAAGGTGAGCCTTGGATTATTAACTCAAGGGCTACTGAGCACATGACGGGCTATGAAAAATTGTTCACTACTTATGTTCCTAGTCCTAGAAATCACAGGGCCTAAGTGGCAGATGGGTCTTCCTTTATGGTTATAGGAATAGGAACCATTAGATTCGGACCCAATATTAAAATGAAGGCTATCCTACATGTGCCAAGTTTATCCTGCAATCTATTGTCCATTAGCAAAATTGAAAAGGATTGGGACTGTGCAGTTAATTTTTCTCCGTCTGTTTGTGTTTTCCAGGACTAGATTTCAAAGAAGAAGATTGGTAGTGCTAAGGTGGTCAATGGTCTCTACGACTTTAAGGATGGTGTCTTTGTGAGTGGGCATGCTCAAAAGGCTGTAGGGTTTTCTTCTTATTCTAGGACGCAAAAAAATAATGCTATTCCATTCCAGACTAGGTCATCCTAGTTTGAGTTACTTAAAATTCTTGTTCCCATCTTTGTTTAAAAAGGATGGTTTATTTCAATGTGAAATTTGCCAATTGGCCAAGCATAGGCGTCTCCCTTTTCTTCCTCAACCTTATCATGCTTACAAAATATTTGTGTTAATTCATAGCGATATTTGAGGTCCCTTTTGAATTTTAAGTGTTACAAATAAAAGATGGTTTATTACATCCATTGAGGATCATACTCATATATGTTGGGTGTATCTTTTGACAAATAAATATGAAACTAAAACTGTGTTTAAAAATTTTTATGCTATGATTAAAACCCAATGCAATAAAGATATTAAAATACTTCATACCAACAATGGTACAAAGTATTTTAATACCATTCTTGGGAATTTTCTCAAAACAACTAGAATTATTCCTTACAACTTTTGCTCGAGTACACCATAACAAAATGATGTTTCTGAATGGAAAAATCGTCATCTTTTAGAAGTAGCACGATTATTACTTTTCACATCCAATCTTCCAAAACATTTTTAGGGGGGTACCATATTAACTGCGTGTTATTTAATTAATAGGATGCCATCTCATGTCCTCAAATATCAAACCCCACTAAATTATCTACTTCAATCATACCCTCATTCACGTTTTTTTTTTCAACTTTAGATTAAAAATTTTGGATGTACTTCCTTTGTTCACAATCTTGAGCCAAATTCGAGTAAAATTAATCCATGGTCTTTTAAGTGTATCTTCTTGGGATTTTCCTCCACACAAAAGGGATACAAATGCTACCTGATGAGACGATAAAAGTGTATATTTTCTAATGCTTAAAGCATTTATTTATGCATTTATTTCTAATTAAATCCTATAATTAATAGCATTTTTGTGTTAATCAGTATTTTTTTGTCTTATTGTGAAAATGTATTTAAAAGTGTGTTTAATAATGTTTTTGGTAATTTTTAGAATTGTTTTGGCATGTTAAACAAGTGTTTAGTTTGTAAATAGTTAAAACCGTAAAAATAATGTACGGTTATTTTACTTTAAGTTTTAATGTGTTTGATAGTGTGTTTTAAGTTTGTAAATATGTCATGTTGTATTTTTAGTAATTTCTAAAAATATTTCTAAGTCATAAAAATTATATTTGTGCTAAACCAAAAAAGACTGAAAATTTTATAAGTTCTTATCTATTTTTAATTAATTTTGTGTGTTTTATTGTTAAATAAATATTTTTATAAATATTATGTTTGTAAAATAATTAATTTTAGTATGTCTGTGAATTTTAGATTTGAAATTTGGAAGAAAAATGAAGCAAAATGACATCAAATCAGACATCAAATGCATCAAAAACAATTAAAAATTTCAAATTTGAATTTAATGGGACACATGGCAAGTTTTTGACCCTTGGATGAGCTGCCCAAACGATCTCAACCATCCAGAGTAGGGATGTGTGTCAATACGTCATCTATTGCGTCAGCTGAGTCACACTGTACGTGTTGTTTTACGATTGACGAGTGCGTCACACACCAAGACAAAGCTACAGGCGAGTCAGAGAGCATCTCAGGCTGTGTCTGCTCGGGTGCAGTCGTCTCCACGTGCAGCCGTTCTTCTAGCCGTTCGATGCGATGATCAAGATGGATCTTACGGCCTCTGTTTGTGAGCCATGTGGCCCCACCTGAGCCCATTCTCGCACGTACCTGTTTATTGTTGGATTGCGTGTTCAACGGCCTAGATCGCGCCTGATTGAAGCATCCAGCCGTTGCGTCACAGAGAATCTCGTTGAGATTCTCACCCACTAATGAAGGCCCTCCACGTGAAAAAAAAAAGGAGAAAAAGGATCAATATGATCCTAATTGTCAACGTTTCAACAGAAAAAAATAATAATTAGAAATGGTAAATAGTGATTTTAAGCTCCTATAAATACTGAGGCATTTGCCTCAGTTGAGGTACCCTTTTAGGCCTTTGGCCCTCTTTCTCCTTCTTTTTTTTTTATGTTGAGTCTAACTTAGCAGTATCTCTTTAGGTAAAAAATAATAATAAAATAATGTTTAAATTAGTGTAGAGAGTCTGGTGAGGCAGAGAGATGATCTTGTATGCATAGTACTCTGGTATGGATATTAACTCTATATCTGTTTTAGAATGCTTATATTTTATGGAATTAAATATATCTTTATGTTTTTAATAATTATTATTAATGTTGTTATGCTGCCTAATTATTGCATAAATTCAGTCATGCTTTCTTTATATAATTTAATTGTATTTTATAATTAATATTAATAATACTGAAGTCATGCTTGTTTATTAAGTTGAGTTTCTGCTGTATTATAGACATGGACTGGCATAGTAAATGCTTGGTAATTCTTGATTTATTATAGATAGATGATGTCATAGTGTATTCTTAAACCATTTAATAAAACGAGATGCTGACGAAATTAACACAATAATTTATTCCATAAAAATATATTAATTTTTATTTGTTATTATCTTTTCTATCTTAAAATTATGTTAACTATAATTGAGTGACGGCGGTTATAATGTTCATAATTAGTGCACCAAATCATTAGTGAGAGATAATTATTTTGCTAGTTTTTATAGGAAAACCCTTACTGCATTATAGCTTGCTATATTGTCACTCTCAGTTGACTTATATAATTAGTAAAAAGTGCTTGCAGTTAATGAGAAAGGATATAATAAATCAAATGCTTTAGATAATTATTAATTAGAGTTAAAATTCCATATCAATTGCAAAACATACAAGAGATTCTCAAAACTTCACCGTTTTAATTTTATGCTTTAAATTTTGAAATAAAAAAAATCACAAAAAAAATATTTCTTTCATTTTAAACTTTGATTTGAAAAAGTGCTTGCCTTTTTGAACGTTTATTTTTATCAATTTGTTGAGTTACAAATTTTCACCTCTCTGTGGATACGACAACTTTTCTATACTACAAACGTCCACCGTTTAAAGATAAACATTTTTGGGCGTTACACTACCCACTAGAAAAACAAAAATATTTTATCTCTAGAGATGATACATTCTTTGAAAATCAACTGTTCTATACAAAAGAATCTCTTCAGGGGGAGTATCCACGAAAACATCTCTAATCAGACTTGAATTCGAATTGTAAATCTGATCTTTACAAATATTTTAGGATTTTTCCCCAAATGGTCGCCCCTTAGAACAGGTCAACCAAGATCCTCCTAATAATTCCAATTTTAAATTACCCTCAAATCAAGATATTCAACCTAAAACTTTCCCTAAAAATCCTCTAAAAATTATTTCTCAGAATCCTCAAAATCCTACTAAACATATTTCTCCAGATTCTCAGCAAAATCTTAACAATTTTGAAAATCTTGCAAATCTTAAAAATCCTCCATAAAATTCTCCCAATCTACACATTGCATATTCTTTCCCTGGTGAATCTGAATTGGTTGGGGAACCAAATCCTCCCTTAAATTTGCATAATCAATCAAATCCTCCCTCAAATTTGCATAATCCTCCTGCCCAAGATATTCACTCGAACAAAATACTGGTATCTGCCCCCTCAAATTATTTCTAACTAATATGATTTTGAACAAATTTTAAGTTTTATTTCAGACAAACAGTCCACCCAACAGTTAAGAGATCAAACGACAAGGGGAGAAAATAAAATACAGTCTTTTGAATTTATTTACTCACGAAGACAACGTCCAAATAAGGTAGACCCGAATACCACTACTCATTACCAGAATTCCACGAAGAAATCAAGTATGGATACCAAACAATCTGAGGATATTGGTGATTTTCTAGTTACAATCAGGAAAGGAACTTAGACGTGTACAAAGCATCCAATATCAAAGTTTGTATGTTACAGCCATGTATCAAGACCAATTCAGGCTCTGGTATCTAACCTTGTAGAAGTGGAAATTTCCAAGATAGTTCAAGAGGCGTGGGACAATCTGGAAGGAGAAAGGCAATTAAAGAGGAGATAGATGCTCCAGAAAAAAAAAATGGAACATGGGAAATTGTCAAAAAGCCTAGCAATATGGCCCTAGTAGGATGCAAATGGGTCTTTACAATTAAATATAAGGCGGATGGGTCCATTGAGAGATACAAAGCAAGGCTTATTGCAAAAGGCTATACTCAAACATATGGGGTAAACTATAAAGAAACATTTGCACCACTGGCAAAATAAATACGATACGTGTGTTATTATCTCTTACTGTAAATGTGGACCTGTCATTATAGCAATTAGACATAAAGAACACTTTCTTGAATAAGGATTTGGAGGAGGAGGTGTACATGGATTTGCCACCTAGGTTTGATAAAGAAAGGAATTACGAAAAGGTATGCAGGTTAAAGAAGTATCTGTATGGGTTAAAACAGACTCTGAGGGCGTACTTTGATCGATTCACTAAAGTAATCCAAAGGCTAGAATACAAGCAGGCTCAAGCATATCATACTCTATTTTATAGAAATAAGGGTAACAAAATTACGATTCTTATTGTCTATGTAGATGATATAATTTTAAAAAATACTGATACAACTGAAATGAAGAATTTGAAGTAAAGGTTGGCCGTAGAGTTTGAAATAAAGGATCTTGGGAATTTAAGATATTTCTTGGGTATGGAAATTGCAAGAAATAGATTTAAAATTTTTATGTCTCAGCGAAAGTATATTTTAGATTTATTAGCAGAGACAAGAATGATGGGGTGCAAGCTAGCAGAAAACTCTTGTTGAATCTAGCACAAGGTCGAAGGAAGCAATGACTAGTGATCCAGTTGATTGTGGGAGATATCGGCGCCTAGTAGGGAGACCTTTCTATATGTCATACACAAGACTTGATATTGCCTTTGCCGTGAGTCGTGTAAGTCAATATATGCATTCTCCCACTAAAGATTACATGGAAGCAGTATACAGTGTTTTGAGGTACCTTAAGGGGACACCTAGCAAAGGACTCTTTTTTAGGGACAAAAATGAAGAGAGGAGCCTAGAAGTGTACATTGATATCGACTTGGTGAAGCAGCAAAAGATAGGCGGTCAACTTTTGGATATTGTACGTTCATTTGGGGAGATTTAGTGACACGGAGAAGCAAAAAAGCAATCAGTTGTGGCAAAAAGTAGTGCAAAAGATGAGTTAAGGTCAGCAGCACATGGAGTATGTGAGATTTTGTGGCTGAAAATATTGTTAGAAAAGCTAAAGATAACCACGGGACTTCCACTAAGGGTATACTGTGATAAGAAAGCTACAATCAATATTTCGCATAATCCAATTCATCATGACAGGACCAAACATGTCAAAGTTGAACGACATTTCATTAAAGAGAAGATCGAGAATGGAACAATATGCATATGTTATGCACCAACATCAGGACAGGCAGCGGACATACTCATAAAAGGAATTTCTAGGCCTCAGTTTGAAAAGCTTATTGACAAGTTGGGAACGTTCAATTTGTATAGCCCAACTTAAGGTGGAGTGTTAGCATGTTTAAAATTGTATTTTTTTAGTTTTTTATGTTTTATTATGATCAAATTTTAAG
This sequence comes from Artocarpus heterophyllus, assembly GCA_025403435.1. Lineage (NCBI taxonomy): Eukaryota > Viridiplantae > Streptophyta > Magnoliopsida > Rosales > Moraceae > Artocarpus > Artocarpus heterophyllus. The sequence continues at coordinate 13,667,947 of CM046331.1, forward strand.
TAAGAAGATTTCCCTAATTTTTTGGGAAGGTGATTTCCCTAATTTTTTGGGAAGGTTATTAGGTAGTTAAATGTGAATCTGGTAAGTAATGAAGGCAGATAAGAACGTGTTTTATGTGATGTTTTCAGAATTAATAAAAGAGCAGTGTTTTATTGTTTCTCTCCTTTGGTTTGTCTACAGATACCGAAGTTGATAATTAATTAGAAAATTAATTTATCTGTCATTATGATAGCCTGATAATATATATTCATCAAGTCCCAACACTAGCTCTAGCTCGCATATTCTTACTATATCGATTGAGCGGATGTCTGATACTACCAAAAAGACAGAAATGTTGGTGAGTTTGGCCATCTGCCTTAACATGACGCGTGGAACATAGTCCAAGAATGCATTGATGGTGGGTGCATGCCTAGTGTGTATGGTGTCCACTCATTATTATTATGAGTGAATTAATTGTTTAGTTAATTCTAAAAAAATATTTATTCAAATTGGTAATTAGAATTTAAAATAATTAATTATTAAAATTTGGTATTTGAACAAGAAATTTAAATCTTAATTGAATTTTAATTTGAACAATAATTCACAAATATTTAAATTTAATAATTATAAAAAATGACACAACTTTATTTAAAAATTGAATTTGAGTTTATTTGAATTATCCGTAGAATTGGACTGAGCCTTGTCTGTATTGTGGCCAAATTTTTACATGAGATTCCTTGTGCTTGGCCGAAGTTTACAGATAACGCACAAGGCCTGACCAAATTTTTTCCTAAAAAATTGGGAGATAATTCTCATGCTTTCCTGATAAACTTTTGAGACTCCCAAACAATTCTATAAATAGGTGCTTAAAGCTTTCATTTATTCTCAGACTGCTTAAGTGCAAATTTCTGAGAGAACAATTAGCTACTTTCTTTAGTGATTAATTGTTTTAGAGCACTTTGGTGATTTGAATGAGATAAAAGATGGGTGTAGAAGTTTGTTATGTTGTGCTTCCTCACAAAACGGCGTAGAGATGAATAACATTGAAGGCCATATGGTCAGTTTTTTCTATTGTTACTCAGTTAGACATACACTTTCTAGTCTCAAAATATGTTAAATATCAGAATAATTTATTGTTATAGCATCATGAGTTAGTTTCATTAAAACCAAATAAAAATTTTAAATTTTTGTTACGTCATCTATTGATTTTCTTAATTGTTAAGATGCTCTACTACTACATCGTTAAGACTAACATAATTCTAGAGGAAAATAAACAAACATAAACACTCAAAATTCTTAGTTCATACGAGAACTATATCTATATTCAACAGTTTTGTTCATTGAAATTCAAAGAAGTTTTAAAACAAAAATGGTACACCTTGGCTTTCTGAATTTTCTCTAATTTTTCTCTCATGGAAATAATTTGGTTTCATAAATCAGTCTTGAAAGAACCGTTATTGTATGTGGGTCCTGAAGCTTTTTCTCATTGTCAACACGACATGGGACCACATCCACTTGCGTTCAAAAAGGATGTCCACTCCACTTTTGGTTTTGCTAAGCACACATTTCCATCTTTTTGGTCTACTTTCCAAGTCGTTGAAGAAGCACCCCCTCTTCTCATCTTTGCTAGGACGTTTTAATATTCTTGCTTCTCAAAGAGAAGGCTTTAAGTATGTTCTCATTCTGTAAATGCTCTAATTAATTCTTTTTCACCAACTGAGAGAAGTTTAATTAATAACGGCTTTTGCAATGTTCTCTAACATCTGGTCTCTTATACATATTTTTGTTTTTCTCTCAGTGCTTGGTGAAATTTTTAACGTAAATTTTTAATTTTGACGAATTATTTCCTTAACTTTGATTTTTGACCGCTTTGGTTCTCACAGTCGACACTAAGATAAACAAATGAGTTATGAAATTCCTAATATCCTAAATCGCATAAAAAAAAGAAATTAAAAAAAAAATTGTTACGTTAAATGAAAATTTTTCTAGTTTTTTAAGTGTTTTTAGCAACAGAGGATAGAATATTTTATATTCAATGCAGCTCTTTTCGAAAAACTTTCAGTTATATGCTTCTGGGATGCGATGATTTTTGTTAAATTTCAGAAATCCTTGGTTAATTTCAGTGTCAGGAACTAAAAGAGTCAAAAATCTAAAGTTCAAGGATTAAATCGACAAAATTAAAGATTCAAAAAAAATGACAGAATGCACATAATTCCTAGGACTAACGGTGGTAATAATCCTTTTTTTTTTTTGGAAGGAGACATATCTTGTTTCCTAATTACTTTGACTTTAGTTGTATTTGATATTCTAAATTCAATAACATTCTTGTAAAGTTCCTGCCATTCAATAACAACGATGAAACTTTAGTATAACTTCCCCCATTGTATTGATAAAGTCATTTCTGGACATGGCGTTGGAGCGGCATTATTATATTTATGAGAGAGAGACCGTCACCATAAAGACATAAAAAGGATCAAATGACATTTCCCCATTTTTTGCTTTTATACTAACTTTGGATTTGGCACACAATCACCATGATTTAGGTTGGCCATTTGCCATGATTGTTAATTCACATAATGTACGTAATTGTTTAGAAACATATTTTGTAGTTTATTGATGCTTGACGGTAACCTAAAAGAAAGAATTAACCAGACCGCTTTCTCATCACCATTTGAATGACATGGCTTCTGCTTTTAGCCACATTTATAAATGCTCAGTTGCTATATGAATATACAATGACCACAATTTAAGGCGATGACAACAAACAAAGATATCTGCGTAAATTACATAGTTGCTTAACTAAGATGTTTTCTTGAAGACTTGGACACAGATAAAATCTCCCCTCCAAAAATAAATAAAATAAAATAAAAACCTCAATAGTCTTTGCGTTCGGTTGGTTCAAACCCAAATCAGCTAGTGTTTTGTCAAAGAAAGATGTGATGTTTTAGTTTGCTGCTACATGTGTCTGAGTGGGTTTTGTCTTCTTGTTAGATTTCTGTACTATACCTTATTAGTTACTAATGAGAAGATTTCCCATGGAAATAAAAAATAGAAATTTTTAAAGTTGGCTTTTTGGGCAATAAAGTAGTGGCCTATTGGGTGTTTTATAGTTAAAGTTTCTTCAGCACATTCTCTTCCAATTTAGAATTGGATTATGAGTTGCTCTACTTATTTCACATGGAATTTTCATGGAATTTTGGATAATAATTTCCTTTTAGCAGGGTATGGAGACCATGAGAGATATTGTGAGTCAAGGACTTAATTTGGCGGATCGGCTAAAAAGAAAACTGAAACGTCTCGAAAGCAGAGAAGAAGACATCAAGAAAGAGTTGGAATATGCAGAGCGATTACAATTGAAGTGAAGGAAAGTTGTCGACAATTGGTTAAAAAAATGTTGCAAACATAAAGAACCAATTTCAGAAAGTAGATAAAGACGTTCAGGAAACAAATTGGTACTGTTATGGACTGCAGGAAACCATGGACGGACTTATAACTGAAGCCACAGAAATTATTGAACAGAGTGGATTTCATGAAGGACTGACACTTGAGGCAGATAAGAGTAAAGGAGTAACCTTGCTTACAACAGCATCAGTGGGTGAAATGTTTCAAAGAAATAAGAATACGATTCGTAATTTTTTAACGAATGACGACATCTCACTTATAGGCATACATAGAATGGGGGGAGTTTGTAGAACAACTTTGGCTATACTCATTCACAACCAACTTTGAAGGCGTCCAGGAGTTTCTGCTTTCTGGATAACAATGTCGCAATGTTTAATTGCAAAGTGACATTGCAAACAAGGTGTGTCTAGATCTCTCGAACGAGGATGGTTAGAGAATACACGCATCAATTCTAGCATCGGCCTTGGAAAGAAAGAGGAACCTTGGTTTTGTCTTAGACGATGTATGGCTAGATTTTTCCCCGAATGAGGTGGGAATTCCTGTTGGTGTAAATGGATGTTAGTTGATTTTGACAACGTGATTATTGGACGTATGTTGAAAAATGGATTGTGAAAAAGAAGCCAAAATGGAGCCCCTATCAGAGGAAGAAGCCTGGGAATTATTTGTGAAGAAACTTGGGGGTGACTCTACTCTGCTGCCGCAAATCAAAGAAATTGCAAAGAGTTTGGCGAAGGAATGTGCTGGTTTGCCACTTCGGATTAGCGTAATGGCATGAAGTATGAAAGGAGTGGACAACATACGTGAGTGGCGCAACATGCTTGACAATTTGGGAGAATCAAGAATTGGCAAAGATGATGTGGAAAAGGTATTTTGCATATTGAAATATAGCTATGAAATGTAGCATGATCCAAAACAGCAACAATGTTTCTTGTATTGCTCCCTATATCTTGAAGACTTCAAAATTGACAGAGAAATGTTGATAAGAGTATTTTATTGATGAAAGGCTCATCGATGGAATGAATAGTAGGCAAGCAGAGTTTAATAGAGGTCACAGAATATTGAACAGACTTGAAAAAACCTACTTACTACGACAGAAAAAGATTTGTCAAGATGCATGATTTGGTGAGGGACATGGCCATTCAAATTGCAAGCGTAAGTCCATGGTTTTTGGTAGAGCTGGAGTGAGTTTAAAAGATATACCAAAAGATGAAAGGTGGAACAAGAATCTCGTAAGGGCCTCTTTAATGTACAATAGAATATCAATTATTTCTCCTGCTGCATCACCAAGATGTCCTAACATGGTTACTTTACTGCTATGCCAAGATTTTCAACTGAATGGAATGCCAGATTGCTTCTCTTTGCATATGAAACGGCTCACAGTTCTTGATTTATCAGATACCTCAATTGAAAACCTACCAACTTCAATCATTAACTTAGCATGTCTGAGTAGCCTATTGCTTAGAGGATGTTGGAGATTGAAAAATGTTCCGTCCTTGGTGAAGTTCAAAAGCTTGAGAAGGTTGGACTTTTACAAAGCAGAAATCACTGAAGTACCCCAAAGCATAGATGCATTGGTGGACTTGAGATACCTGAACCTTGACACAAGAACCTTAAAGAGAATACCTGAAGGAGTTTTAGCCAAACTATCTCATCTCCGATACCTTGTGGTTCATGAGTTTGAATTATACACATCACACTTAAGGAGAGGAGATAGCAAATTTAAGAGAGCTGGAAACTTTTAAAGGCCAATTTTATGACATTTACAGCTCAAACACATATGCAAGATCTCAAGGAGGAGGACGACTTGAACTTTAAGTCTAAGTTTCTCAAGGAATGTGTCAATGCGTATGATAAAGCTGTATCTTTGAGACTTTGCATCATAAGTCAAAGCGAAAACAGAGGTGACTCCCTTGTGCTCCCTAGGGACATTCAGCTTTTACACATCAAACGCTGCAATGATATACCAAGTTTTGTGTTGTTGCGTCCTTTATAAAGGCAAAACATTTGAAGAGGTGCCTTGTTGATTGGTGTGATGGGATGGAACAAGTACTTTATAGTTCTTCTTACAGTCTTCCTCCTTTTCAAACTCTCAAGTAATTATGTCTAAAAAACTTGATGAACTTGAGAGTTTTGGCTCAGAATTCTCAATGTTTGGTTGTCCAAATGTGAAGAGGTTATTCTCACCTGCATTACTTCTGAACCTCCAAAACTTGGAAGTAGTGAGCGTCGAGTTCTGTGAGAGGATAACAGAAATAATTGAAGCACCTGCTGAAGGTGAAGAGCATGAAGCGACAATTTCCACCATTATCATTCTCCCCAAGTTGAGGGAACTAGCACTGAGGCACCTTCCAGAATTGAGGAACTTCAACAGCACCAGGAAGCTTGTGTTTTCTAATGCTTTACAATGCATTAAGATAAAAGATTGTCCACAGCTACGGAGGGTACCTCTTCTTAGGGAAGAATAATATCGTCCCCATTATCTTTGGAAGATTCAAGTGCAGAAAATATGGTGGGAGTTGTTAGAGTGGCAACAGCCTAATGTTAGGGATGTTCTTCAACCATTCTGCTGAGTTTTCTGAAGAATGGTCATAAATTGCTCCAAAATTCTCTTATAGTTGATAAAGCTCTCATATTTAATTATAGACTAATGTTGAGTCAAATTTATTTTATTGTCTTTTTGATTTCATACATTTTCGGAGAAAAAAACCAAGAAGATGACAAGCTTCATATGCAGTTCTACTTGGTGGCATTCCTCCCCGGAATTCATGAATTCTCTCTCTCTTTCCTTTTTAGATTGTTGGGTGGAAGTGATCAAGATTTGCTTTCTCTCTCTCTGTTTATTGCAAAAATTCAGTTAAACATGACTTGTTCCCCTATATTCGTAGTTTGACATGGTCACATATAGATGTTCTTGCTTTTATTTCTCTGGGGTTCTTATGATCAGTTTCTCCTTATGGCATAGTTTTAACCTTGTGTCTTTTTCTCCTTATGGCATAGTTACCATAAAACATATTCAACTAGAATGCAAATCTCAAGTTACTCTTCATTTATATGTATTTCTCATGGAGTTCTCTTACCAAATTATCTTTTAGTATTTCTTTAATGGTGCGTTCTCCCAATCTGTTCTTCATTATGATACCTTCTCGTGACAATCATGCTTATAAATCCAGAAAAATATATATTGCATATTCTTTATAAAAAGACGCCTTTTTAGGAAATAAAAAAAATTACACAACAGTTTTTGTAGGGTACACTATTTTCTCTTTATTCTCCGTTTTCTTTGGATTGGTAAGTGCGTGTTGAAAGCAACAATTTTTCCCCTACACAATTTCTAGATCAATTTTTGTTTCTTTTTAGATAAAACTAGATTGGGGAATTGAAGACTGAGTCTTGACATTAGAGTGCTAACTTATAGGGTGTTTGGCATAAGGCCGTTCGGACTATTATCTCAGTTATGAACAGTGTAAAGCTCTTATATGTTACAGTAAAAAAAAAAAAGTTGTTACAGTGTAAAGCTTTCACATATTATATTTAAAATAGTTCTAACGAATAGTTCCCACCATCATGCCAATGTAATGATGCTCTCTTACATTAGTTATTCTCTTTGACTTAATAGACTTATGTGTGTTTATGTTTGGTTATAGTTTAGCACATTTTTATGTGTTTATTGAAAAAGTAACCTAAAGATAAGAATATATCATTCAACCGTAAGATCTATAAAAAAAAATAATTTTGATTAGATTTAATTGTCAGAAATAAAACCTTATTAGTGGATGTTCGTATTGTAGTAGGATCCGTTTAAGAGATTTCTATACATTAATTGTCTGTCCAATCATAGATTTCAAAGGAGTTTGAACATATGGTTAAACTAGAAATTTTTAAAGTAAAAACTGTAATATGTGAGAGTTTTACACTCCTCATCACAATCAGTGAAGAGTATTGTGTAGTGAGATATTGGTACGATAAGTTTAAAGATTCAAATGTGCAACAATGCTTGTTGTATTTTGCATTCTATCGAGAAGAATCTAAAATCGATCGAGAGATGCTGATAGAGAATTTTATCTAGAAGAATCTAAAATCAAGCGGGGAATTGATAGAAGTTTGTCATTGATTGATGATTTTATTCAATTGTTTGTTAGAGACTGCAATTTTGTTAAAAGTTTGCCGACGTAATTTTGAATGTATTAAGATTTTGATCATCTTGCTCTCTCTTTTATTTTCGTTCTTTAAAGAACATGTACATCATATTTTCACAGAAATTGACATATCTCTGTCCTGAATTAAACATAAGCATATTTTTTTTATCCATAGAAAAAATGCAGAAAAAAGAAAAAAAAAAATTTGTGTCATAAGTCCCTAAATTTTATAATTTTCTACACTTAGGTCTCTAATTTAAGAATTTACACACTTAGGTAGCAAAACTCTCTTGTCGCACTATTAGTTTCTATATTAAGAATTTAAACGCTTAAGTCCTCAAATTCTTAATTTTTTGAAACTATTAGTCCTCATCTTCTTTTTATTTTTGAATGTCATAAGATATATTAAGTTTTTATGCCTTAGGTCTAAAAAAAAAACACACGCACACGCATATATATGTATATTTATAGAAAAGTCCTAAAAGCTCTTCTTTTTTTTTAAGTATGACATTTTATTTTTGTCCAAAAATAATATTAAAATGGCCTATCATAAAGTCAACTATGAAAATTAATGTGTATTGTTATAACAAAAAAAAATCATAAATGTCATTAGGGAAATCCATCATTCATTCTATTATATTTTGAGTAAATTGATTGTAAATCACAATGATATGACTAAATAAATATGACACAACAATTAGTTGTTCAATTACAAACTGTCCAATACATACTTTTCATTATTCTCAATTATATTAAAGATCTTTAGGGAAAAAAAATTATGTAATTGAACAAATTGTAATTTAATATCAACTTACCAAAAAATCATAAAATGAAGTCATACTCCAAAAAAAAGGGAGAGAGCTTTTAAAAATCATTCTGTCAAAAAAACATGTTTATGATGACCAATGCCATAAAAAAATCCTTAAAATATTGATACATCTTATGTTATTGAATAACTAAAAAAATGGTGACCTAACGGTATAAACAACCTAAAAGGGTGTTTGATAAAATAAATTCTAACCAAAACTTTTGGTTACTCTAGTTTAAGTCTATCACATACTACAGTGATCAGATAAAAGTGAGCTACAGTGTAATGTTCTCACATGCTATACTTTTCAATTCAAAAGTTTTAATTCTAACCACACTTTCGAAACACTACATAAGTGTTTGGAGGCTTGAGTATTTATATTGTTAAAATAGGGACTAACGATCCTAACAAATTGAAGTTTTTGAACCTGAGTATTTGAATTCTTAAAATGAGAACTTAAGTATCAAATGTAATAAAGTTTGGGGACTTGTGGCATAAAATTACCAAAAGGAAATGGTTATTTCCAAAGAACAACATGTGGCTTTGAAATACTTGACCATGATTCTCTATCACGTACACCGAACTAGGTAGTGACGTAGTGGATTAATTAAGTTAATTAAATCAATATTTTATTTAAAAATACCAATTAAATATTTGAGTTGTTCAAAAACGTGACAATTTGAAACCTATCAAAGCAATTATGGTTAAGTTAAAGCAAATAAAATGAAATAGAATATTAAAATCTACTAATTACTAGTCGGGCCTCATCGGACCCACATAAGTGTACACACATAGTATCGATAATAATATATTATAACCATAGTCCAATACGAAAGAAATAAGGATCAAAATATTACATGCCTTGATTTAATTAAATAGAAACCTAAACAAAATCTGTACAGCTCTCGTGTCTGACCAGAAACGTCTCAATCGATCCTAAGCTGAAGTCCACCTAGAGGAAAAAAGGTTTAAAACATAAAAACATATAAGCGAAAGGCTTAGTAGGACTAATTTTTAAGAAAATATTTTTAACTTGAAAGTGCAATCTAGCATTTGCATATGAATTATAAAACACAGTAGGTAAATAAAATTTATTAAATTCATTCTTACCATGTAGTCCATTATTCATCCAGAAATAAGCTCATTATCCTTATCATAGGCAAACCATTAATAACACTATCGTAGTAGCCCAGTTGGGTTTTGGGACCTACCCTTAAGGTTATCATCTACACGACCCGATCTCTAAATATGACATCATGCCCTAATGTATATCATTATTCAAGTTTCATATCACCGAGTATTCTCATTTGTATTCATTATTCTGTTCATTATGATCATTTTATTATTCAACAATTGATGAAAATAACCAATAAATTTATTTCAAACAAAAACATTTTGAAAGAGATCACTTGTGGCCAAAACCTTTTCAAAACATGGCTACCAAAGAGAGAGGTCTAGAGTCCTACCTCAATATCCTATACCAAAGTTCAACATTGTAGTCCCGAATCACTATACGTTAGCTCTATGGAACCACGAACAACCTTAAATGTAAACTAAATTCATCAATATCTAGCTTAGAATATTCTACAATATTATACTACCTCATGGTGTCTTAGTGTGCCATTAGAGTTCACAAAATCATGCCATAAGGTTAAAGTCTCTACCTATGGTTTAAATAGTGAAAATCAGCAAATTTCACAAAGCCCGATCGGCCTGTCGAACTCCACAGTTCGGTTTACTAACCATATAGAACTGGCCTGCCAAACTGTTCTAGGTTTGGTCTACTGACAAGATGAGTTCGACATGCCAGACTCATGAATCCAACCTGCTGATGCTCATGATCCGCCTGTCAAACTGACAAAAATCTGGAATTCCAAATTCGAGTCTCGACCTTCCCGAGCTCAAAATCTCATTTCCAACCTATTTTTTAGTTCCCAAAGCACACATAATGTTCATAAATGACAGAAAAACACATTGGAATACATTTAAACACTTTTAAACAAGTTTTACATAGAAATTTTCAAATAAATCTAAAAATGAGAAAAAGAGTAAAAACTTATTTTAATATAATTTTTGTCCAATCAAGCCTAGATTCGTAATGATTTGGGTCCTATAAACCTAGATTAAAGGTTTTCTAAGCTCAAGAAACTCAGATTTCAACTTTCTAAAAAAATTGAGAGATTTGGAAAAAGTTTGAAATTTTAAAAAATAGAGTAACTAACCTTGAATTTGAGCTTTGAATCGAGTTTATGGAGGCTAAATCACATTCATAGGCTCCCAATCCAATTCAATATCAAGCTTGAGCTCAAATTTTTGAAACAAAATTGAGAAAGAGAAGAGAGAGGGAGAGGCACCGAGAGAGAGAGAAAGGGAGAGAGAATGAGTCCAAGAGGGAGTGAGAGGAGAAGAGGAAGAAGAGGGAATAAATAGAGAAAAACAAGGTGGTTTCTCTTAAACAAAACCATGTCCTGTGCACGGTTTTCCAAAAAGGACATATCAGATATTTGACAAATTATTTTGTTTCAAAATTCAAAATAACAAATAAAAGTAATTAAAAGTGAGATTAATTTGAAAATACTACAAAATAATTAAGTTAAGTTCAAATTACATTAAAGCACACTAATTCACTATTTTACCTATTCATCATACTTAATTAAGTTCTAGGTGAAACATTCCCTCAAATTTCGACCCAAAAAAAATCAAATTCATAAGAAGTATTTCGTCTTCTTTTGCATATTATGCCAAATTTTCAACAATGAATGGCATGTCATTTATAGTCTGTATATACTATCTATACAAGTATGAATGTGTTTTACACATGAGGTTGCTATATGGTATAGGTTTATTTATTTATTTATTTATTCATTCTTTACTTTTTGCTTTGATATTTGTTTTTATTTCTTTTTTCCTCTTTGTATATTTAGTCCTTCATTTTTTTATAATTTTTTGTGTCTTTTTTATTGCTTTTCTCCTAATTTTTTTTATTAGCAACTTCCTTTTATTTATTCTATGCTTTGCTTCTTTTTTTTTTTTTTTTCCTTTTTAGCGAAACCAAATGATCATGAGAATAATAAAATTTCTATATTATTTATTTATTTATCTATCAAAGTGTGAATTTATTTTTGTACATGAGATTGACCCGTGGCATGCGGTTTCTTTTCTTACTTTTTTTTGCCTTTTGCTTATTTATTTATTCTTTTTTTTTCTTTTTGGTTCAATATTTTTTTATCTTCTTTTTTCCTATTAGTATCCTTAGCCCTTCATTTTTCTGATTTTTGGTTTTATGTTGCTTTCCTCCTAAATTTTCCAATTAACAATCACCTTTTAAATATTTTTCTGCTTAACTTTTCTTTCTTTTTTTTTTTAACTAAACCAAACAATCATGAGACTAATAAAATTAAATTAAAGTTTATAAGACATATTTTTTATCTTTGTATCCAGAAAATATGAAAAAATGCATGCGCAGAGATGCATGCTCCTCACTAGTACCTACTAAATTAGGCAAAGCCTCTTTCTTTGTAAGGTGATATGTGGAAGGGAAAAGATGTTCCCTCTCATCTTCTTTTTTTTTTTTTTTTTTTTTTTTACTTTATGGTTTTCTTTTGATTTATGGTTTCTTTTTTCTCCTTCTTCATCCATCTTTTTTCTTTTTTGTTTCTTTATCCTTATTTTTTTGTTTCTTTTTCTTTTTTTTGTCCTCCCTCATTTTTATTTTTTTTAGCTTTAAAACTTGGTTTTGTACATTTTTCATCTCTATGTTATTCTTGTAAGATGAGTATAACTAAATTTAAAAAACAATTTTAGATCTATGTATTAAAAAATATGATTAAGTAATATACACTATGTGCATACTGATAACTAGTTCTTATAAAAAAAAAGATAAAAAACTTTAGAAGATAAAACAGCATGGAGAAAATTATATGTTATGCCATACTTTTGAAACATCACTTTTTTTTTAATGTCACAAAAGAAATTCAAAAAATAATGCCCCAATTTGTCATGCCACATTTTTTTCTTCTTTCGATATTCCTAAACCACAGACCTCCCAAACCCTCCCTTAAATGCAACGACTCCATAACCTCAAACTTGGATCTCATGTCGGAGATTGTGTAGGGCCACATGCATCGAAGCATCTCTTCCTCCAACGATGAGCATTGCATGCATGAGGACGAGGAGATCTCCATGGTGGGATCTGGCGACTAAGATCCATAGAGTTGTCGAGCTCCAAGCGAGAAGCTCCATTTGAGCATTCTTTCGATCTGGTCAATGCCGTCTCGTGCTAGATTGATGACGCCACCCATAGGACGAGATCTATCCTTGTCACTATTGTCATCGCCCATCGTGTCAGATCTACACCGTCCATTAGATCCGAGCTTGTGTTGTCGATTCCAATCCGTCTCCAAGCTTTGTGTCATTTGTCCTCTTTGTTATTGCTAGCAATAACAGGGGTAGCGAAGATGGCGGCAGTGGGAGTGATCGCATCGCTATTCCTCTATGTTGTTATTGTTGTTGTTGCTACTGCTATTGTTGTTGTTGTCAATTTTTTTGTTCTCTTTTTTTTGGCTGCCGGTGACATTGCCAATGTCGAAGACGAGCCGCCGCGGGCAGGAGAGAGAGAAAGATAGGAGGAAATAATGTCTCGGTGGGACACAAAAAATGTCTTGAAGGGACTCAAAAAATGTCCCAAAAGGACACATGTCCCACCAAGAGTAGATGCAACACGTCCTAGTGGGACATTCACTAGATTTGTGACAAAAGAATTTTTTAAATTTTGTAGTATTAATTAAATTGAGTATAAAAAAAGGTGGTATTTATGTGAATTTCCTAAACAACATGTCTTGTTTTACATAGAAGGTCAAACTTGTAAATTTTAATAAATTTTAATTCCCCAATATTAGGCCTGGTTAAAATATGTTTCTCAAATTTCAAAACCTAAGTTTTATTACCTTTAATTAGACTCTTAAACATTATAAATCTAATCTTTGCGTTAGTTTTCGAGTGGAAATTAAAATATGGCGCACTCTAACCAAGACAATAAGGGTATTTTCTATAAAGAATCGCAAAAAAAATGAGACGCACACACTCTCCTCTCCTTCTTGTCGGGTTGTGCAAGACCCCCATAGACATCCGCACAAGGCAACCTTTGAAACGACGAGATAATCTATGCCTCTCTTTGCACGACTTCATGCAGGCCACCCCCACAAGATCCCTTGCCTGGTCGCAACACCATGGAATGTACAAAAGAGATAAATAAAGGAGACATGAGAGAAGAATTTCTTAGAACAAATTTCTTAATCTTTGTAATGTTTGTTAGTATTAAATTTTCTTAACAATTACGATTTTAAACTTTACTTGGTTATCTTTTATTTTCTTGCCTTAATGTTAATTATAATTAGATCATTTTAACATTAGGAGTATAAAATAAATAACATAGACTGTGTAAGCCTTCTAAAAAATTTAAAATAAAGTTTCAAAATTAGAATTAAAAATACAAATAAAAAATTATTTTGTCAAAAATTATAACGTATTATTGCACTCCAAGAAAAATAAGTTATACATTTAAAAAAAAGAGTAAGTTATATAGTGATTATAATCAAGTTAGCATTAATTAGGCTGATCATTATAATTTTGGGTAACTGTAACACCCGTATTTTTAACGGGCATAATTTTGTAAAATTTAATGAATAAAATGTGACTATTTAAAATTACTAAGTTGTTTATGATCATTTAAAAAAAATACCATTTTAGTATTTTCTTACCAAGTCTTCCTAAGAAACATTCAAAACTTACCAACACTTACTTCTACCAATCTTGTCTCCCTAAATTATTGCTCAATTATATAGACTTCTTCTCATTTTGCTAAAGGTATCCGAAGGGGACATTGAATTATTTTTCGTCAATTCATAGAAGACATGGAGATATTTCTCAACCACCTAATTAATTATTTCCTTATCTTCTTCTGTAATTCACTCCAATTATCCCCTCAATTATGTTGGCATTATTTGCTAAAAGTCTTCATGGGAGACAAGATGATATTTTCCTTTAAGACTCTTTTGTTTCTTCTTACAACTTTTCCCCGTAAACATCTCATTCCTCTTAAGCATTTTGATATCTTTTTATTTAACTATCACCACCTTCTTCTCTAGTTCTCATTCTCTCCCTTCTCACTTCAAATTTCTAACTAAAGACATAGAGCACAAAGCTCTCTTTGTGGCCAAGACAATTATAATTCCCAACGATGATCGAGGCGGTTTTAAAGTTAATTCAAGCTTGATTGATAACCCAAACTTTGGTGCTTTTCAAAGAAGTTTTGAGGTAGGTTTTCTTTAATCTAAACTTAGTTTTTAGTATGCATTTTCTCCATGTTTAATGCATAAAAATACTTTAATGGCACTAGTAGACGGGTTTACACATAACTCACTTATGAATGTGATTATACGTTGTGCTTTAGTTTTAATTGTCCTTATGCATGCCTTAGGGTCAAGGATGTGTGGAGCTAACGTTAATTGATTCCAGGATTAAAAGATTGTTGATAAGCTTGAAAGGTAGGGATTCTATTACTCATTTTTGTGAGGTTTTTATAGAATTAAAATTGATTGTTTTGCCGCAATATATATATCTATGTTGAACTGATATTATATGAGTATCACATATGAAACTATGACATGGACTCGTCTTGTATTGTACGGCGAGGAACATAATGAATTGACATATGTTATAAATTGAGAAGCATGGTTAGGAAAACTGACTCTATTAATAATGATTTAATATAGAGAAATGGTGAGACATGAAGAGGGCGGCGGTTACGTCCTTGGGCATGAATACCCAAAAAGGTAAAATAGGGGGAAGGTGATGACGCTTCCTTGGGTTGAAAGTCCCAGAACACACTGTACAGGAATTGATTTGGTGAGGACTCGGGGCTTAATGTCCCCTCACCGGAACACCCTTGGAATGTTTATGGGGTGATCAAGTGCGCCCATTTGGGTTTCGATGAGTTGAGTGATACTCAATTTAACATGGATACCTAGGAACAATGATGATTGGTAATATTTGTATAAATGTGTAATTATGACACTTGGTAATGATTAACTACGGTATCCATAAGATGTGATCATAATAAACCTCATAATCTGGAATATGATGTAACCTACTAACCATGCAGTTTTTAATGTGGTAATGGATAAACCATAAGGTGAGTCATGATTTCCCTACTGGGCATGTCGATGCTCATCCCTATCATATCTTCATATCTCAGGTGGAACTCAGTGCAACATATTTGAAGAGGAATAAGCGAAAACAATCTTGCTGTTTTCGTGTTAGAAGACCCTGTTTAATTACAACTTATCTACAACATGTAAGAGTTGTATTATTTTTTTTTATGGCTGTGTTAAGTTATTTGGGAATTGTACTATGGTGATGATGACTGTAATTATATATATTTGGTGCTACACTAAAAACTGTGGTTTGTATTTAAAACGTTTATTTTTATTTTTCTTGTTGTTTAAAGACCCATGGGCATTGTTTAATTGATTTAAATAATATAAAATTTAAAATTATTTTTATTTATTTAAAACTGTTAACCCCCACATAGGGGTGTTACAGAATTTTTGGTATCAGAGCCTAGGTTCGATTAACCTAGGGGGTATAGCACCACCTTAAAAATTAATCTTTGGGAATGGTTTTAAAGTTAGGTGTTAATGTCATCATCATTTGGTACTGATCCTAGTTAAATTTTCGCAGCCAGTAGAAACTATGCCACCAAGACGTCAAATGCAATCGTCTGAGCTGTCACAACCGGTTGAACATGCTCAAGAAGTTGAGCAACCGGAACCGATGGAACAAGCTCAAGAAGATGAGCAACTACGACATGCAACACAATCCCCGCCAGCTGCACCAGAAGTAAATAATTTAGGACAAATTCTTCAAGCATTACAAAATGTGCAAAGACCTGTGGAGGTTCGTGATCCCGAACAACGACATCTAACTCTGTTGAAGGAGTTTATGAAGCAGAAACCACCCACATTTAGTGGAGAACCTAACCCGGTCATAGCAGAACAATGGCTAAAGGCAGTCAAAAAGAAGTTGGACACCTTGAGGATTCCACGGGAGTATTGGGTTAGCTTTTCAACATATATATTTGAGGGTAAAGCCGAAGAATGGTGGGATCTTCAGAAAGACGACTATGATGTGCCGAATCTTACATGGGAGCAGTTCGAAACCATTTTTCGCAACACCTATATTCCTCAGAGCCATAGGCAAGCAATGATGCGAGAATTTGAAAACCTGGTGCAGGGAGATACAACAGTTGCTGAATACCATGCTCGATTTATAGAATTGTCTCGCTACAATCCCGGGGCTGTATCGGATCCAATGGCGAGATGCGAAAAATTTAGAAATAACCTGAGGTCAAAAATCAGACAAATGATAGCTGCTGTTCCATCAACAGATTTTCTTGATCTTGTAGCTGCGGCACAGCGGGCAGAGACAGAACTAAATAACTCCTATGGAGAGTATAAGGGTTCTGGTGGGCGTCAAAGGAAAATAAGTAAGAAAGAGAAGTCACAAGGGCAAGTCATTCAGCATAGTGGAGTGACTATTGGTGGTGGATCTTCTGGCAGTGGTCGTTTCCAACCGTATGCTTGTCATAACTGTGGACAAGTGGGACATCTGAGGAGAAATTGCCCTAACCGCCCTACACAATCATCCTTTGCACCAAGGCCACAAGGAAGTCATTTTGGCTCCACTGTTTGGGGAGGGAGTCAAAATCGTGGAGCGCCTCAGCAAAACACTCCAGCTTCCCAAGTCTCAGTAACTCAACCTCGAGGGTTCCAGCCTCAGTACAACTATCAACAGCGGCCACAGGGTTCCAATTTTTATGCTAATCAGAACTTCCAACCGACTCCACAAGGCTCAGTGAATCAAAGGCCATATTTTTCTGGGAGAAATAATAATAAGGCTAGTAGTAGCCAAGGAAACCGAGGAAAAAGTGATAAAGGAAAAGCACCAGCACAAGCTTATGCAATTACGGCTACAACTGGACAAGGAAAACAGGCTGATCACTCAGTTGTAGACGGTATGATTCACGTGTCTCATTCTTGGGCTCATGTATTATTTGACACTGGTGCCACTCATTCATTTATATCTATGTTATTTGCTTCCGTACTACAATTAGAAACTGAGACATGTAGTTCATCATTAACCCTTAGTACACCAATGGGCGGGATAGCTGAAGTATCCATAATTTGTAAATCAGTGTGTATTGTTATAGGAGAACATAAACTATCGGCTGACCTATATGTAATAACTATGACAGAGTTTGATGTAATCTTAGGAATGGATTGGCTAACTAAATACCAGGCAATAGTAGATTGTCATAGGAAACGTGTCTCTTTATTCACCAAGAATGGACAAGTCATCGAATTTCAGGCAAAAACAGGAACAGTGACGCCAGCCCCGGTGCTAAAGGCTTGTATTGGAGGACGAAGGAATTTCACCAATCTTGGGACGATCTTTGCTTCAGATGGAGAACTAAAGAAGAGTGACCTATCCTCTCACACTCCTGTGGTGGATGAATTTTCAGATGTTTTTCCAGATGAATTGCCCGGACTTCCGCCTGATAGAGAAATTGAGTTTGTCATCGACTTAACTCAAGGAGCAGCACCTGTTTCTATTGCCCCGTATCGAATGGCACCTGCTGAGAAAGTGGAATTGAGGAAGCAGTTGGACGAATTACTGGAAAAAGGATTTATTCGACCAAGTACATCACCTTGGGGAGCTCCAGTACTTTTTGTGAAGAAACATGACGGATCGTTGAGGCTCTGTGTCGATTATCGCCAGCTTAATCGATTGACTATCAAGAACAAGTACCCTCTACCCCGAATTGATGAGTTGTTCGATCAGTTAGGAGGATCTTGCTATTTCTCAAAGATTGACTTACGATCCGGATATCACCAACTGAAGATAAGAGAAGAGGACATTCCAAAGACAGCTTTTCGGACTCGCTACGGTCATTTTGAGTTTCTTGTCATGCCTTTCGGGTTGACTAATGCACCAGCGGCTTTCATGGACTTGATGAACCGTGTCTTTCGACCGTACTTAGATCAATTTATCATTGTTTTCATAGATGATATCTTGATCTATTCTAAAAACGAAGAAGAACATGCTGAGCATTTGAGGATCGCTCTACAAACGTTGAGAGAACATGGTCTTTATGCAAAAAGAGAAAAATGTGATTTCTGGATGACGAAGGTCAAGTTCCTTGGACACGTTGTCTCTGAAGAAGGCATCTCAGTGGACCCCTCCAAAATTGAAGCAGTGCTAAATTGGGAACGACCAAAGAACGTGTCAGAGATTCGAAGTTTCCTCGGACTAGCTGGATACTATCGACGCTTCGTAGAGAATTTTTCAAAGATTGCTTCTCCATTAACAAAACTCACAAGGAAGAATGTCAAGTTCGTGTGGGATGATAAATGTGAAGAAGCATTTGAGGAACTGAAACGAAGACTCACTAGTGCACCTGTGCTGATCATACCTAACAACGAGGAGCCTTACACAGTATACACTGATGCCTCAGGAAACGGTTTGGGTTGTGTGTTAATGCAGCATGGACGAGTAGTTGCCTACGCCTCACGCCAGTTGAAACCCCATGAGAGGAACTACCCCACACATGATCTTGAGTTAGCTGCTGTGGTTTTCGCACTCAAAATTTGGAGATGTTATCTATATGGCGCAAAGTTCGAGCTATATTCAGATCATCAAAGTCTGAAATATTTGTTTACTCAAAAGGATCTCAATCTAAGGCAACGAAGATGGACTGAGTACATGGTGGACTATGACTTTAGTATCCAATATCATCCTGGAAAAGCAAATGCCGTGGCAGATGCTCTAAGCCGTAAGAACAACGGACGTATAGCCAGTTTAGCATTGGAAGATTGGAGACGAGTCACTATCGCCGACTTCAACTTGCAATATTATGAAGATAACGAGAGAGCTTTCTTATTCAATGTGATAGCAACTCCTACGTTAATTCAGAAAGTAAAACAAGGACAATGGCACGATGAAGGATTACGTAGGGTTTGGAAACAAATACAAAATGGAGAACAACTGGATGGATGGCAGATTGAGCCAGAAGGATTTTTACTTTACAAAGGAAGATTAGTTGTTCCAGAGGATCCATATCTCAGGCATGCGGTGCTAGATGAGGCTCACCGTTCAAAGTTTGCTATTCATCCTGGAAGCACAAAAATGTATATGGATCTAAAACGACAATACTGGTGGCGAGGAATGAAACGAGATGTAGCAACCTTTGTCTCTAAGTGCATGACGTGCCAACAAGTTAAAGCGGAACATCAAAAGCCTGGAGGCGAGTTGAGGAGCTTACCTATTCCAGAATGGAAGTGGGATCATGTGACAATGGACTTTGTTACTGGATTTCCTAAGACTCAAATAGGGCATGACGCCGTTTGGGTAATTGTAGATCGTTTAACTAAGACAGCCCACTTCATCCCAATCAGAACTAATTATAGTGTCTCAAAATTATGTCAATTGTACGTGGAAAAGGTAGTGACATTGCATGGAGTGCCAATGTCAATAGTTTCCGATAGAGATACACGTTTCACGTCAAAATTTTGGAGAGGATTGCAGAGGGCCTTGGGAACTCAATTGAATTTTAGTACAGCTTTTCATCCTCAAACAGATGGACAATCTGAACGTGTCATTCAGATTCTCGAGGATATGCTTCGGGCTTGTGTGCTGGACTTTGGAACAAATTGGGCTGCACAGCTGCCATATGTTGAATTCGCATATAACAACAGTTACCAAGCAAGTATTAGAATGGCTCCATATGAGGCCTTATATGGTAGACCTTGTAGATCTCCATTGTGTTGGGCTGAAAAGGAAGAGCGTCTTGAACTTGGGCCTCAGTTTATCAGAGAAACAACGGACAAGATCCAGATTATTCGCGAACATCTTCAGACAGCTCAAAGTCGACAAAAGAGTTATGCAGATAAGAGGAGGCGACCTTTAGAGTTCATGATCGGAGACTTTGTGTTCTTAAAAGTGAAACCAAAACGAGGTGTATCTCGATTTGGTGTTAAAGGAAAGTTAGCACCAAGGTATACAGGACCGTTTGAGATTGTGGAACGCATTGGAACGTTGGCATACCGTTTAGACCTACCACCACAATTGTCTCATGTACATAATGTGTTTCATGTATCGATGTTGAGAAAGTATGAACCCGACCCTTCACATGTGATCATGTGGACAGATGTGCCAATTCAAGGAGATACGAATTATGAAGAAATTCCAGTTCAAATACTGGATCATGAAATAAAATTATTACGTCGTCGTGGAATTCCTCTGGTGAAAGTGATGTGGCAACACCATGATGTGGAGGAAGCCACATGGGAACTTGAATCTGAAATGAGAGAAAAGTACCCACATTTGTTTTAACATTGTAATCAGTGTACGAAATTGCGAGGACGAAATTTTTATAGGAGGGGAGAGCTGTAACACCCGTATTTTTAACGGGCATAATTTTGTAAAATTTAATGAATAAAATGTGACTATTTAAAATTACTAAGTTGTTTATGATCATTTAAAAAAAATACCATTTTAGTATTTTCTTACCAAGTCTTCCTAAGAAACATTCAAAACTTACCAACACTTACTTCTACCAATCTTGTCTCCCTAAATTATTGCTCAATTATATAGACTTCTTCTCATTTTGCTAAAGGTATCCGAAGGGGACATTGAATTATTTTTCGTCAATTCATAGAAGACATGGAGATATTTCTCAACCACCTAATTAATTATTTCCTTATCTTCTTCTGTAATTCACTCCAATTATCCCCTCAATTATGTTGGCATTATTTGCTAAAAGTCTTCATGGGAGACAAGATGATATTTTCCTTTAAGACTCTTTTGTTTCTTCTTACAACTTTTCCCCGTAAACATCTCATTCCTCTTAAGCATTTTGATATCTTTTTATTTAACTATCACCACCTTCTTCTCTAGTTCTCATTCTCTCCCTTCTCACTTCAAATTTCTAACTAAAGACATAGAGCACAAAGCTCTCTTTGTGGCCAAGACAATTATAATTCCCAACGATGATCGAGGCGGTTTTAAAGTTAATTCAAGCTTGATTGATAACCCAAACTTTGGTGCTTTTCAAAGAAGTTTTGAGGTAGGTTTTCTTTAATCTAAACTTAGTTTTTAGTATGCATTTTCTCCATGTTTAATGCATAAAAATACTTTAATGGCACTAGTAGACGGGTTTACACATAACTCACTTATGAATGTGATTATACGTTGTGCTTTAGTTTTAATTGTCCTTATGCATGCCTTAGGGTCAAGGATGTGTGGAGCTAACGTTAATTGATTCCAGGATTAAAAGATTGTTGATAAGCTTGAAAGGTAGGGATTCTATTACTCATTTTTGTGAGGTTTTTATAGAATTAAAATTGATTGTTTTGCCGCAATATATATATATCTATGTTGAACTGATATTATATGAGTATCACATATGAAACTATGACATGGACTCGTCTTGTATTGTACGGCGAGGAACATAATGAATTGACATATGTTATAAATTGAGAAGCATGGTTAGGAAAACTGACTCTATTAATAATGATTTAATATAGAGAAATGGTGAGACATGAAGAGGGCGGCGGTTACGTCCTTGGGCATGAATACCTAAAAAGGTAAAATAGGGGGAAGGTGATGACGCTTCCTTGGGTTGAAAGTCCCAGAACACACTGTACAGGAATTGATTTGGTGAGGACTCGGGGCTTAATGTCCCCTCACCGGAACACCCTTGGAATGTTTATGGGGTGATCAAGTGCGCCCATTTGGGTTTCGATGAGTTGAGTGATACTCAATTTAACATGGATACCTAGGAACAATGATGATTGGTAATATTTGTATAAATGTGTAATTATGACACTTGGTAATGATTAACTACGGTATCCATAAGATGTGATCATAATAAACCTCATAATCTGGAATATGATGTAACCTACTAACCATGCAGTTTTTAATGTGGTAATGGATAAACCATAAGGTGAGTCATGATTTCCCTACTGGGCATGTCGATGCTCATCCCTATCATATCTTCATATCTCAGGTGGAACTCAGTGCAACATATTTGAAGAGGAATAAGCGAAAACAATCTTGCTGTTTTCGTGTTAGAAGACCCTGTTTAATTACAACTTATCTACAACATGTAAGAGTTGTATTATTTTTTTTTATGGCTGTGTTAAGTTATTTGGGAATTGTACTATGGTGATGATGACTGTAATTATATATATTTGGTGCTACACTAAAAACTGTGGTTTGTATTTAAAACGTTTATTTTTATTTTTCTTGTTGTTTAAAGACCCATGGGCATTGTTTAATTGATTTAAATAATATAAAATTTAAAATTATTTTTATTTATTTAAAACTGTTAACCCCCACATAGGGGTGTTACAGTAACTAAAGTAATAAACATATATATGTATGTTCTAATTATATTTGATTTTTTTTTACATTTCTATGTTGTCCAACATATTGGGAAATAAATTAGGAGTTACAGAGTAATTTAATATTGATGTCAAGATTAGGACTCAGAAGGTGACATAGGTTTTCAATCCAATTCTTCAAATCTAAATTGTATGAAATCTGCCAATCACGATCTCATTTAGCATAAAAGTAAACAAGTCAATATAAAATTGATTTACATTCCCCACTTTCATTTTACATTCCAAGTAAGCACGGCACAAGAGTAGACATAGATATAAAACTTCCCATAGAAAATTAAAACAAATTACCAAAAATACCTTTATTTTTGGGTCCAGGTCACTCTGACCAAATTTAAAAACACAGTATGATATTCTTGAGAATTTTTAAAATAAGAGACGTAAATGTAATATTTTAAAAACACAGAAGATATTTTTGAGAATTTTTAAAATAAGAGACGTAAATGTAATATTTTGATAAAACTCAAAGGATGTTTTGGGTATTAAAAAAAAAAGGAGAAGAAGGAGAGGACGACGGCACGTGAAACAACATATAAACAGATGATATCCATAAACGGCATATAAATAAAAAACGAAGTGTCATATTAATGCATGAACGACAAGCAACATGTTTTGTTTGTCATTTGCCATTGCGACGACGACGAGGCACTCGCAAAGAATAAAACAAAAGAAAAACATAGAAATAATACGGATAGGGAAGGGAACACGCAAGAAAAAGCGCTGGGGTTGTAGCGATGGAGTCCACGCCTCTCTTACCCAACAATGGTGATTCTCTTTACTCCACCCATTTCTCCTCCTTTCCCAATCATCATCGCTTCGCGACTCTATTGAAGTAAGTACAATTCGTACTCAGCTATGCCCAAATCATTTTCGCTTTAGTTTATATGTTTTTTCTTCTTTTTTTCTTTTTCTCGCTTGGTTGTTGAGAAAAATTGCTTACACGAGAAGTAGAAGTTTGACATCTTCAACTAATTAAATCCTTCATCACACAGACCCACTTCTTATTTTCTCTAAAAATATAATCTTTCTTTTAGTTTCTTGTTCGCTAAGATGATGATATTGTCATGAAGAAAAGAAATTTGAAAAATTTCAGTCCTAAATCTCCTTTTTCCACTTCACATTTACACTGGTATATTGAATTTTTACATTTCGTGTTATTCAGTGTCATTATAGACGGAAAAAGAACCTCCAAGAGATGGCTATTAGTATTATTTAGTTTATTTTGGTTCCGGGTTTATAGTTTCTTTTGAAGTTGTTTTGGAGAAGACTAAATGAGTATTTAGTTTTTTCCTTTTATGGGTAAGAAAAATGAAGGATATAAATGGAGCTGGATAGGTGCTTTTTTTTTTTTTTTTTTTTTTTTTTTTTGCTCTGACAGCGTAATGACCCCACTTTGTAATTTTGTAGAACTAGATTGAGTTTCCCTAGTTTGACTGAAATTTTGGATTTGTAGAAATTGTATACCATTCACAGAGGCCTTGGAAATTAGGGAAGGTGGCAAATGACAACTTCCTTTTTGGTGAGGAAAAAAATGGTTGTAGACGTGGAAGACCCGGATAACGCTAGGGTTGCATCCTTGTGTGGCATATGGATGCCTCATAAGATGAATCGTCTATGTTTCCTGTCCACCACCGTGGGACTCACTTGATTCCAAAACCTTGTCAAGGAGAACGAACAGCTTTACCGTCCCACCAAGATAGTGGTGGGATATGATTACTTTAGTAAACACGATTAAATGAGGCTTGTTCTCATGTTACTGGTGATTCGTAATTTGATTAAAAGTTAACCTTGTCGAGGCTTGTGGTCTTTACATTTTTTCTCTTTTATTTCTTCAATAATTTATTTTTCTTTTATTTTTTGTGTTTTTCGGGTGGGGTTGGAGAAGACACCAAGATGCCAGCACCGTTTCCTATAAAACCAGAGGTCAAGCATTTCAAATATCAGCCAATCCCAATGTATGCATCAAACCAAGGCTTCCACATATATTTTGCCAATATAATTGGTTTGAATAAGGTCAAAAAATTTCCTCGGTATGTGATTGACTGTTAAATCAACGAGTGTATAGCAGTACTAAAACATTTTGTCTGGAGAATCAGATGCTTCTGTTTTTTTTTACTGCTGGTAGAATCTTTTGAATAATAATCTTGACAAAAGATACCTTGTATTGGAATTGTGTGCATACATGTTTTGATTGATGTAATCCATTGAGAATCCCCAGCAAATTTAGTTATTTGAAATATCTTTCTAGACTTTAACTCTGCACCCTATGTTTAGCGCTAACCGAAATACTCTACCAGGGAATGTTTTCTGGGAAGGGCAGCCTCAAAGACAGATTCGAACATTTTTTTTTCCCCTGAGGAAGACACAGATTCAAACTTAATATAGGCGAAAATGCTAATTTCTGTTGTAATATGATCATGTATATCTTCTCCTGATGTTGCTTCCCAAGGAAACGTTATTCAAACAATAAGGCAGACAAATATAAAAGAAAAATATGATCTCACTATTGGCATCTGGTTGTATGTTCAAGGAATAGGAATAGGTAGATTACAACTCTTAGTTTTTGTACAAAGTTTCAAGGTTTTGAGAGAATGCATGAAGTGGCATTCACAAGTTCGTTCAAGCTATGCCTTGCTAGGTATTACCACGAATATCAATTTGCCAATAATATGAAAAGATAACTGGTATTCTTTCTCCCACATTTATTTATTACTCTCTAAGCCATGAAGATGCGGTTGAAAAATTCAATGTTCACCTTTTGTTCCTGTTGTTTTGTACTTCCTAATTGTTTGGTTAACTTGAAGCTAAATTGTTGAAAATTTTCTCAATTGCTGAATTCTTTTTCTGTTTCGTGGTTCAATTAACTTCGTTGCCTAAAGAAGTTTGCTGAATCATTCATATTTTTATCAGCACCTTTTCAAATTGGAGGGATGATATTGTTACAGTGCCTTGGTACAGGCATCTCCAGGGAAGAGAAGTTCTAATAAAGAGGTGATCATGGTCGATCCTTTGGAGGCCAAGCGATTAGCTGCCAAACAAATGCAACAAATAAAAGCAAGAGAGAAGTTCGAGGTCAGAGAAATTGCTTCTTTGAAAGACAACTAAGATCAATGAAAAGGATCGTTGCCATCATTTTGTCATAGTGCAGTGCTAGCTCTTTTGTTAAATTTCTGAAGAAAAAACTCGAGATTTTCACTTAATTTTCTGCATTCCATCTTTTTCTTATTATTACATGTTTCAATTTTCCACGGGAACAGAGGTCAGCTCGGTTCCTTGATGTAACCCTAGTCCTTGTAACACAATTCTTTTCTTTTTTTTTTTCATTGTTCTTAACTTCCACATGCTTTTTTTTTTCGAGTTGTGGCACAATGCATAGGTTTGCTAAAAGTCTAAGCATAATTATCGAGATTACTAATATATTTTGTTGTTCTGATTTCAGAGACAACGTCAAATTGAAGCAATAAATGGAGCATTGGCTATGATTGGCCTAACAGCAGGCTTAGTCCTTGAAGGGCACTCTGGAAAACCTATTATGACTCAGGTTATGTTAGTCTCATTCATCTATTTCTATGAATGGCATATAAATGTGGACAGTTCATTAGTGGAAGAACTAATCTTGCCATTTAGCTTGGTGCTGGCTATTGAGTAAGCTGTGTTAGTTGTGTGGAGCATAATTGTACTACACTTTTCCTGCTGACTGTTGTTCCATCTAATTCTCATGTTCTATAAGGGCCTTTCAGACTAGTTTCCTAGGAGAGAAAATGGGAAGGAAAAAACATGTATTGTGGTGTTTGGTTTATAAGTTTGGATTATATTTCAAACCATTTTATTATAGTGTTTTCTCTCACCAAAATTTGAATTTCCGTTCAAATTTTCTATTCAAACCTGCAAGCCAATATCCTAGGTGAGGAATATGGAGCAGGTTGGAGAGGACATTTCTCTTATTGTATTTAGTATGCATTCCCTTATCTAATTCTTTCAAATTGGGGATCTTTGAAGTATTTGAAATCCCTTGCCCTGTTCATGTCCTCTTTTTTCTTCTACCAAACAACATTATAGGAGTACCAAAATCCTTCTACTATGCCCATCACCCCTTTCCCTCTCCACCAAACGAACTTTTACGGCAGCCGTTCCGGTAAAGAGAAAAACAGAGCGACCAAGAGAGGCATTTTGATAGTGGATTGTATTTTGTATTTTATTTTCTGATTATAGTGATATTCTGTACGTGAACGTTACTCTCACACTAAGAGTAAACACTACAAATCCTATGTGTGTTCTCTGTTTATTTTCGTTGTTCTTCTTGTTTTCTTATTGCTCCCAAAAAGTAGGAATTGAGGCTTTTAATGCCTAACAATCCTAACAAGTTGATTAACATACGTTATTATTATTATTATTTTTTTTCAGTTGGCTGACTACTGGAGTGCTATTGTTCATTTTTTCCTGCAGTAGACGTCCTTTCGGTTTTTGGGTAAAGTCGAAAGAATTCAAGTTTTGTTTCATGTATCATTCTTGGAAAATTGTATTTGTCATGTTTTGGAGGATATGTTCATATGGTTACATATAACATAGTGTTTACTTTCTATGACTACTCAATGTAAAATTATATTCTTTTGATAATCAATGAAAATTACTCGATGTTACAATCTTTAGTCCCATGAGGATAGTTTATCAGCCACTTTCTATAGCAGGGCCTTCACTATAAATAACCACATTCGAGAAAATACGAATATATCAACATCGGTAGCAGATTATGGCAGTTCTTTCAACCATTCATGAACTCTCATGTGACAGCCTGTGCAATATGTGGATTTTAACCAAGAATGAAAATTTCGATATCAACGAAAATATCGACACTTAAATTTTACGAAAATATTTAGGGAAATATCAACATCGGTGAAATATACGTAAGATATGAAAAGCTATCTTAAACCATTTTATTTTTTAATGAGATTTCAAAAAAACTCTAAAATTGTTATTGATATGTAGTTTAGATGAACTCTTGAACTAAATTACAAAGTACGTGATAAATATAAATGATAAAAAGCGATCATAATATGATAAATGATAAGCATAAATCTCAATTGAGTAAATTAGTTAACAGTCAACTAATACAAATACTTTATATCTATAATTTCATATAAGATAAAAAAATATCAATACCAAAAAGAGCTTTTAGGAGGTTTAAAGGTATTTGAAATACCTTCTTGGTGTAAATAATATTGATACCAAGATACGAAGTTTGAATAGTTTCTTATCTAATTTTGAACATGCCATGCATATGTCTCTTCATCTCTATTCACTGCCTCTCTATGTATAGCAAATTGCGAGTTAACCTAATTACTTGAGCTTTGGAATTTATCTAAAAACTGTAGAGGTGCATAGTTGAAGATCTCATATCTACCATGTTTACTATAAGGATAACCCTTGTTATAATTGCTAGTGACTCTAAGATTGGAGTTGATATTTTGAATTATATGTTGCAGTGCACAAAATAAATTAAAAATTGACTTATAGCATTGAAAAATAAATTTATAAAAGACTATATTAATAAAAAGGTAATAAAAATAACTTGAATGTTATATTTTAAAGTATTTTAAAAAATTACATATAAAGTTCAAATATTTTTTGGACTTTTTGCCGATTTTTTGCCAAAATTTCTATAAAATTTTTGGATATTTTATCATTTTACATTCTAATTTTTACGGAAATCGATATTTCAATCAAAATATCGATATCCGTAGAAATTTTTATAGAAATTTTTAGATATAATACAGAAAAGATACAACACCCTTATTTCTATATCGGTGCTTCAAAAATACGGGAATATCAACAGAAACATCAATAGAAATGTCAATTTTTCAGTCCTTAATCTCAACTAATAATATGAAAATCTCATATTTGACGTGAGAGTTTTTGAGCCGTTGAAAACTAGTGGTAATTATATATCACCATCACCATGCCTTTCACCTTATTCCTAACTATTTTTATCTGACCTTAATACAAAATTAAATGTCTACATCGCTTAATTGTTCAATTCCACTACATTTTCTAATCATGTTTCTTTGGTTGTGAGGGTCACAGGCGGCAATTAAGTGAACCATCTTACCGTGGCATGTAGCCCATGCCTCATTGGAATGTAGTGTTCGTGTCCAATGTAGTGAAAATCTAAAATCTCACCGAAGTGGAATTTTATTTATATATTTTGTCTAATTAATTTCTCTTTGAGGGGTGTATCTATTAGCTAGTTTGGCAAAAACGATTCTAACTGTTTTTATGGTTCAATTACTTGCTACAGTTTTTTTTTTTTTTAACAAATTTAAACCAAAAAATGGTTCAAACTATTAAAAAAAAGTTTTAACCATCTTTCAAAACTGACTCTACATACTAAGAGCATTCATGGAATTTGTGTATCTATTTAATCCAATCCGATCTGCCTTATTAAATTGAATAGCGATTTTCCCAACCGAAGGTTATTAGTTGAATTGCTCATTGAGCATATCCTAGCATGTGTAATCCAACGATCTGAATCATAAAAGTAGTGCGTGCATGTTATCTGTTTACATATTATATGTCAGCATGTTAAGTTAAAAGTTTTTCAAGCTTGTTATATGGAGATATTTATGTTTTAAAAGTGTGGATTGATTTATGCTACATCTAAAAAAACTATCTCATTAAATGTCACAAATAAAATGACAATTAAATTAAAGACTAAAATATTCTTAACGGCAATAAAAAAGTATCTTATTTTTATAGAATCTAATTTGTGCTTTGAGGGTATATTTGATATTATAAATTATATTATGATGATGTGGTGTGATATTTTTTACAATTATTTTTTAATGGTATAAATCAATTTAAGTTTTATTTTTGTGGCATATATGTAAAGAGTCCCTTCTATCTGTTGTTAACTTATGGGCTAGTACTGAGCCCAATTTGCTTATCAACCCAATTGAGGTGAAATCCTAAATAGGTACTCTCATAAGTGCAACTTTTTAGACTAAAATTTTTATTTATCTTATTAAATGTAAAAAATTCTTATGCTACAAACCTGGTAGGATATGTTTTGCGTCCCACCGGGATATTTCATGTCCTAAGAAGACATTGTTTTCTTATTTCTTTCTCCCTTTCTCTCTCCTCATCGTTACTTGCTCGTCTCCAATTTATTGTCATCGTCGTCAAACATCTCCGGCACCGGCAATGTCTCTAGCAACGACTACATACCATCAAAACCAAAAAAGAAAGGGAAAAAAAGAAAAAGAAAAAAAAAAAAAAACAACAACCGCAACGAACTCTGGCAATTTGGCAACACTAACAGGATCTTTTTGACGACAATGACGGACAGATGAGTGGAAGTCAGATCTACTGCGTCGACAACGTCGTTGCTTCGCCATGGATCTCAGCCTCATTGTCTTCGAACTTCATCGCCATCATCATCATTCTCATTTTTGGGACAAATCTTTGTCGCCAAATGTCACTGTGGGAATTTGCTCGTGCTGTGTGTCGCAATTGTTGGTGTCGTTCCAAGATCTATGAATGACGCATTCTTATCAGCTCTGTTGCCAGAAAAGCTGTCTCTGCAATGGATCTCGTCACCAGATTTTGCCTTGAAGATCTACTCATTTCATGCATTGTTGCGATCATTGGCGTCGTTTCGCGCAGCTTTGCTACCTGTTAAGGCCATCGCCGAAGGAGGAGAAGCTCACAGCAACGATTGTTTTACGACCTCCGTTTTCTTCTCCCATGCTACCTGCAAATGGTGAATGCCATGGAGAAGCTTTGAGAGTGATGGCAGCGGCGTCAGAGAGAGAGGGTTTCTCCTTTTTGAAGGAGATTAAAATTTTTGACATATATTTGTCTAAGTTTTACAATTTGTGACATAAAAAAGCAGATTGGTTAAAAAGATGGTGTATTATGTAATTTTCTCATCCTAAATTAGAGTTAAGACATCGTGGAGTCGTCCACCCCATAGCATCTTTTCGCTTTTGCCTTTTCTTCTTTAATTGGTAGGCCTATTTTGTAAATCAGCATAATCCAATTCGTGAAACTTGATATTTTTGGATTGAATTAGATTGAGAAACTCGTAGATTGGTAACATATTAGGCATTTTCAGTTCAAAATAACAAATTAGATTGAGAGTAAATTAGGTAATATAACACTTCTTTATTATCATTATTGTGTTCTACTATTGTTTTTCTTTTAATTCACACCATTTCTCTTAACTCAAAAGACCAAAACACATTTAATTAACACTTGTTTACCTAATATTTATGATCAATTATGTTTTTATATTCTTTAGAAGTGGCACGTTCTAAACTTTCTCATAGAAATGGTAAGATTGAAAAGAATATCACAGAAGTGGTATTTTTTAAACAGGCCCTTAGATTGAAGATTGATTCCTAATTGGTATAATATGATCCATGAACACCTACATTTCCTTCATGCAAAATCAAGTACCTTCGATCCTTAATTCCTCTTTTGCTGGCAAAAAGCAGCACTATCATGTAAGAGAATTTACAAACGAGTTTGGTTACTGTAACGTTCCGAAATTTATTTAATATTAATGTAATATAAATGATGAATTGGTGTGCCATAATTAATGTTTTAACATTAATTAGATTATTTGGTTGGATTTTGAATTTTTGGTTGTCTTGTTAATTTGATGAATCCAAATGATTTCTTATTGTTTTAAAATGATGTTTTGAGTTTTAAAACACAACAATTTGTAAAATGTTAAAAATACTCCGTTTTACAAAACCGTGGGCGGCACATGGTTTTCGCACAGTAAAACCGCCCACCGATTTTCTCTATTTATTCTCTCTCTTCCTCCTCTCTCCTCACTCTCCCTGATTTCTCTCTCTCTTCATTCACTGTCTCTCTTCCCTCCCGTGACTCTCTCTCGGCAGCTCTCTCTCTCTCAATTCTCTCTCAAAATTTTTGAATCAAAATTCAAATCCAAGCTTCGGGTTAGCAAGGAGGAAGCTCGGGGACGTGATTTAGCAACCGACAACGCGGATTGAAGCTTCGATTCAAGGTTAGTTTTGAAATTTCTAAACTTTTTTCAAAATTTTCAATTTTGTGCATTTTTGAAATTTAGGTTTGTTTAAGCTTAGAAAACCGTGGATTTAAGTTAAATGAACTTAGAACAACTAGAATCTAAGCTTAGATTGAAGAAAAATGAATTGGATTCAAGATTTTCATTTTTCCTCAATTTTTCCTATTTTTGGATTTTTGAGATTTTATGTTTGGATCTTGTTTAAATGGGTTTTAAAGTGTCTAAATATGTTTTTCTATCATCTATGAATGTTTTCCATGCCTGAGATTTGAGAAAAACAGGTTAGAATCAAAATTTGGGTTTTGGGAAAATCGAAAACCGTGGCTGGAATTTCTGGGTTTTTCCAGTTCGGCAGGCCGAAGTATGTGTTCGGCAGGCCGGAACAGGGATCAGCAGGCCGGTGTTCTTCAGTCCAGCAGGCCAAACCTGGAAATTTTTCGGCCGATCGAACTTTGCTTCCGGTAGGCCGAACTGTGTAGTTCGGCAGGCCGAAGCAGGGAGTCCGGCAGGCCGACCGAGGCATGGGAAGTTTTGTGATTTTTACCCGTTTTCACTGTTTTGAACCCTAATTTAAATTCCAACCTTATAGAATGATTTCAAAGGTACAAATGGCACATAAGACATCATGAAATAGTTTAGTAACATAGAATGTCTTGAACTAGATATTGATCAACTTAGTTTGTATCTAGGATCGTTCGTGGTTCCGTGGAGCTAACGTATAGCGGACCGGGATTACGGTGTGGGGCACCGGCACGAGTATTGAGGTAGGACTTCTATCCTATTTCTTTGGTAGCCTGGTTTTGAAATGATTTGGCTTTGAAAAGAATTTCTATTAAAATGTTTTCAACGGTTGTTTGAAAATGGATTTATCGGTTATATTTTAATATACCGTGATCTGAAATGAATTTCATAATGAATGTAATTGACAACACTCGGTAATTGGGTTTTGAATGATAATGATAATAAACACATAGGCATGATGCCATATCAGAGATCGGGTCATGTAGCGATCGACTTTGAGGGTAGGTCTCGAAACCCAGCTGGGCCACTACGGTGGTGATATCATGATTTGCCTAGGAAAAGAAAAATGGTATTTCTGATTGTGCAGTAGACTATTCTAAGTCAGGACGGTTCTACTCAAATTATCTATTTATTTATTTATTTAAGGTTTCTTTTGAGTACTCCTAACAATGAAATGTTTCTTTAAACTAAATTATTTTATAAAACATAGTCCTACTGAGCCTTTCGCTCACGTTTTATTGTTTTAAATTTCCCCCTCTAGGTGGTTTCCCATTTAGGTTTGGAGAGGATTCTTCGGACTGAACTCAGGAGCAATAGGAGGATTGATTTATATTTTGTATTATTTAATCAAGGCATGTAAGACTTAACTTTATTTGTATTTGGACTATGATTGTATTTATGATATTGTCAGTACCATGTGTGTGCACAAGTTGTGGGTTGTGAAACCCATACTCGCTAGGTTATTTATTTATATAAATTTTTCATGAATGATTTTGCTTTAAATTTTCATATTTTATATTTGATTTAACCCCTTAAACTCTGGATTTTAATTAAATTCTCTTTTAATTAATTTAAATAATCCACCACGTCACCTCCCGTACTCCGGGGCATGACAGAATGGTATCAGAGCTCAAGGTTATGAACCTTGGGAATTAAGCACACATAGGTTTGACAATGAAATACCTCTGACAATCCAAATTTTGTTTTCAGAAGTGAGAGAATGGCACCTAGACGTCGTTCGACTGCTGACGCCGAGTTTGAAAATGATGAGAGCATGATGAGGTCTATGTTCGCGGCTTTTCGACAGATGGTAGCCAGGGCTAGACCAGGAGATTCCGATGCTAGTAGTCGGCATGGGTATTTTAAGGAATTTCGACGGGCGTCTATTCTGACTTTTGATGGCAATGGGGATCCGCAGTTAGCAGAGTAGTGGTTGGATTCGATCTTGAAGCATTTGGATACTCTTGGTGTGCCTGAGGAGTATCGTGTGGAATTTGCGGCGTATAAGCTCGAGGGTGGCGCTAACACTTGGTGGAAACAGACTAAGCATCTGGAGCGCGGTGGCGATATCAGTTGGGACAGGTTCGAGGAGCTGTTCTATGATCGATATTTTCCGCAGGGGTATAGAGATAAGAAGGCAGCTGAGTTCTACAGGTTGCAGCAGGGTGATTTTTCAGTTCCGGAGTATGAGGCAAAGTTTAATGAGTTGGCTAGGTTTGCTCCATCAGCGGTGGCATCGGAGCGTGAGAAATGTATTAAGTTTCAGGAGGGGCTCAAGGCTCCTATTCGGCGGCATTTGGTTGCTCTACGGCTTAGGAGTTTCGGAGAGCTTGTGTCGTCGGTGATCTCCGTGGAGAATGATTATGTGCAGTATTGTGAGGACCGAGCCAAGGCTTCAGGAGGACCGCAGAGGAGTGGCAGGAAGAGCACCAGTAGTCGTCCAGCTCCGGGGAAAGGCAAGCAAGGCGGTGCGACCAGTGGTAGCAGCAGTTCGTCTGGCAGCGGGCGCAGCAATCCCTACAGCTTCCATTGTCATTTCTGTCAGCAGCCCGAACACATCAAGAGGAATTGCCCGATCAGGAGTGCTCGTCTTGGATCTCAGACCAGGGAGGATGCCAGTCGTTCGTCTTAGCCTCAGACCCTACCTCCGCCTCCGTAGTACCCGCAGTTGCAGTATCCGCAGTTCTCTCCTCAGCAATTCTCATATCCGACACGGGGGCAGCAGCCGTAGCATTTTCAGCACAGTGTTCCTCAGTATAGAGCACCGAGTACAGGTAGTGTGCAGTCGTCTCCATCTCAGCAGCATCGGCCGAGTAATCCAGGACCCAACAATGTCGGTAGAGGAAAAGGAAAGGCGCCAGTGCAGGTTCATGCAATGGCATCTGGAGGGTCAGATTCTCAGACTGGTAACGCGGTTGTCGATGGTATGATCTTGGTTTCTAGATCTTTAGCTCGTGTTTTATTTGATACCGGTGCCTCTCATTCTCTCATTTCGAGTTCTTTTGTACATGCCTTGGGATTAGAGGTAGAAGAGTTTAATGAACCCCTAGTTATAACTTCTCCCTTGGGGCGGGTGTGTGTAAATTGTATGTGTAAATTCTGTAAAATAAAGATTGGGGATGAGATTTTGAAAAGTGATTTGATTATACTCCCCATGAGCTCATATGATGTAATTCTAGGGATGGACTGGTTGTCCAGATATAGTGCAGTCGTAGACTACCAACTTAGAAAAGTGACCCTAGTGTCTGATAGGGGGACGGTGATCACTTACCAGGGTGGTGGTGATTGGTTAATGAGTGAGCGTCTCATGAAGTCGTGTCTAGGAGGGCGAAGGAATCTAGGTTGTTGTGCTTTTCTTGCCAACCTGGATTGCGAGCCCTACGCTTTGAGTGGCAGTGTAGCGATTTCGGTGGTTGATGAGTTCGAGGATGTCTTCCCCAATGAGTTACCATGATTACCACCGCATCGGGAGATTGAGTTTGGTATCGAGTTGTTTCCAGGGACAGCATCGATTTCTATGGCACCTTATCGGATGGCGCCGGCAGAAATGAAGGAATTGAGGAAGCAACTTCAGGAGCTTGCTGATAAAAGGTATATTCAGAATAGCACATCTCCGTGGGGAGCACCAGTTTTGTTTGCTAAGAAGCACGATGGGACTCTCAGGTTATGTGTGGATTATCGACAGCTGAATCGTGTCACGGTGAAGAACAAGTATCCCTTGCCTAGGATTGATGAGCTGTTTGATCAGTTGGGAGGTTCGCAGTACTTCTCGAAGATTGATTTGCAGTCAGGTTATCATCAGCTCAGGATCAAGGAAGAGGATATTCCTAAGACAGCTTTTAGGACTCGGTATGGGCACTTTGAGTTCCTGGTTATGTCATTTGGGTTGACAAATGCTCCGGTAGCTTTTATGGATTTGATGAACAGGGTATTTAGGCCGTATCTGGATCAGTTCGTGATCGTGTTCATCGATGACATTCTTGTGTATTCTAGGACTTGGGAGGAGCATGAGCAGCATCTCCAGATCGTGCTTCAGACTCTGCAGGAGCACCAGTTGTATGCTAGGAGGGAAAAGTGTGAGTTCTGGTTGACTGAGGTCAAGTTTCTGGGTCATGTCATCTCGGAGCATGGTATTTCTGTGGATCCGTCCAAGATTGAAGCTATATTGGAGTGGGAACGACCAAGGAATGTAGCGGAGATTCGCAACTTCTTAGGTCTTGCTGGATATTACAGGAAATTTGTAAAGGATTTTTTGAAGATTGCAGCTCCGTTGACTAGATTGATCAAGAAAAATGTCAGGTTTGAGTGGAATGAAGATTGTGAGCTCGCTTTTCAGGAATTGAAGAACCGGTTGACTTCCGCTCCAGTGTTGGTTATTCCTAGCAGTGACGAGCCGTATGAGGTTTATGCGGATGCTTCAGGGCGTGGACTTGGATGCATTTTGATGCAGCATGGACGTGTGGCTGCGTACGGATCGAGACAGCTACAACCACACGAGCAGAATTATCCTACTCATGATTTAGAGCTTGCGGCGGTGATTTACGCGTTGAAGATTTGAAGGTGTTACTTGTATGGAGAGTCGTTTCAGGTCTTCTCCGATCACAAGAGTTTGAGGTATTTGTTCACTCAGAGGGATCTTAATTTGAGGCAGCGTAGGTGGATCGAGTATATGGAGGATTATGATTTTGCATTGCAGTGTCATCCCGGGAAAGCTAATGTGGTCGCGGACGCGCTTAGCAGGAAGTCTTCAGGGATTCTAGCTTGTTTGATTTTTTGAGGACTAGAGCAGGGATGCGACAGTGAGTGAGTATCGGCTACGGTATCATGAAGATTGTGATCGAGTTTCGGTGTATCATGTGGAAGCGACTCCAGCTCTTGTTCAGATGGTGAAGCAAAGTCAGTGGCAGGATCGGCATTTGCAGGGGATTTGGTCGCGGATTCAGAACGGGGAGCAGTTCGAGGAATGGAGCGTGCATGCAGATGGATCGTTGTACTTCTGGGAGCGTCTTGTAGTTCCAGTTATCGCCGAGGTGACGAAAGCCGTTTTGGACGAAGCTCATAGGTCTCAGTTCGCTATTCATCCGGGGAGCACCAAGATGTATTGTGATTTGAAGAGGCAGTATTGGTGGAGAGGCATGAAGAAAGATGTTCGAGAGTACGTGGCCAAGTGTTCGACGTGTCTTCAGGTGAAAGCCGAGCATCAGAAGCCTGCAGGTCAGCTTCAGCTACTTCCTATTCCAGGGTGGAAATAGGAGCATGTGACGATGGATTTCCTCACAGGTTTGCCGAGGACGGAGCAGCGGCATGATGCAGTTTGGGTTGTGGTCGAAAGGTTGACGAAATCGATGCATTTCATTCCGTTTAGGTCGACGTGTTCTAGGAAGGTTCTCGGGGAGTTGTATATGCAGAACATTGTGAGGTTGCATGGAGTTCCTTTGTCCATCACCTCTGATCGACATACCAGTTTTAATTCTAAGTACTGGAGGAGTTTTCAGGAGGCTTTAGGTACGGATTTGAACTTCAGTACGGCATTTCATCCTCAGACTAATGGGCAGTCTGAGCGGGTTATTCAGGTTCTCGAGGATATGTTGCGTGCTTGTGCGTTGGACTTCGGCGGGAATTGGAAGCAATGTTTGCATTTGGCAGAGTTTGCGTACAACAATAGCTATCAGGCGAGTATCGGTATGGCACCATTTGAGGCGTTGTATGGGCGACCGTGTCGGTCACCTGTGTGTTGGGCCGAGCCGAAAGATAGGGTTATTCTTGGGCCGGATGAGATTCGTGATAGCAACGAGAAAGTCACGGTGATTCGAGATCGGTTGAGGGTAGCTCAGAGTCGGCAGAAGAGTTACGCAGATAGGAGACGTAGACCTTTAGAGTTCGCGGTTGGAGATTTCATTCTCTTGAGGGTATCGCCTCGTAAGGGAACTATGCGGTTCGGAGTGAGTGGGAAGCTCGCGCCGAGGTATATTGGGCCGTTCGAGATCACTTAGCGTGTTGGTGTGGTCGCTTATCGGCTCGATCTTCCGCCCGAACTTTCTCATGTTCACGATGTGTTTCATGTGTCGATGCTTAGGAAGTGTCCACCTGAGCAGGGTAAGATAGTTTCATTCCGCGATGTGCAGGTTTAGGAAGATACGACGTACGAGGAAGTGCCGATTCAGATTATCGACTGGAAAGTGATTAGCTTGCGTCGTCGTGAGATACCATTGGTAAAAGTCGTGTGGCAGCATCATGGGGTTGATGAAGCCACTTAGGAACTAGAGTCGAGTATGCAGGAATTGTATCCGCATTTGTTTTGTTTTTGAGATGAGTTGTAAATTTCGAAGGCGAAATTTCTTTTAGGGGTGGAGAGTTGTAACGCCCCAAAATTTATTTAATGTTAATGTAATATAAATGATGAATTGGTGTGCCATAATTAATGTTTTAAAATTAATTAGATTATTTGGTTGGATTTTGAATTTTTGGTTGTCTTGTTAATTCGATGAATCCAAATGATTTCTTATTGTTTTAAAATGATGTTTTGAGTTTTAAAACACAACAATTTGTAAAATGTTAAAAATACTTCGTTTTACAAAACCGTGGGCGGCACATGGTTTTCGCACAGTAAAACCGCCCACCGATTTTCTCTATTTATTCTCTCTCTTCCTCCTCTCTCCTCACTCTCCCTGATTTCTCTCTCTCTTCATTCACTCTCTCTCTTCCCTCCCGTGACTCTCTCTTGGCAGCTCTCTCTCTCTCAATTCTCTCTCAAAATTTTTGAATCAAAATTCGAATCCAAGCTTCGGGTTGGCAAGGAGGAAGCTCGGGGACGTGATTTAGCAACCGAGAACGCGGATTGAAGCTTCGATTCGAGGTTAGTTTTGAAATTTCTAAACTTTTTCCAAAATTTTCAATTTTGTGCATTTTTGAAATCTAGGTTTGTTTAAGCTTAGAAAACCATGGATTTGAGTTAAATGAACTTAGAACAACTAGAATCTAAGCTTAGATTGAAGAAAAACGAATTGGATTCAAGATTTTTCATTTTTCCTCAATTTTTCCTATTTTCGGATTTTTGGGATTTTATGTTTGGATCTTGTTTAAATGGGTTTTGAAGTGTCTAAATATGTTTTTCTATCATCTATGAATGTTTTCCATGCCTGAGATTTGAGAAAAACAGGTTAGAATCAAAATTTAGGTTTTGGGAAAATCGAAACCCGTGGCTAGAATTTCTGGGTTTTTCCAGTTCGGCAGGCCGAAGTACGTGTTCGGCAGGCCGGTGTTCTTCAGTCCGGCAGGCCGAACCTGGAAATTGTTCAGCCGATCGAACTTTGCTTCCGGCAGGCCGAACTGAGCAGTTCGGCAGGCCGAAGCAGGGAGTCCGGCAGGCCGACCGAGGCATGGGAAATTTTGTGATTTTTACCCGTTTTCACTGTTTTGAACCCTGATTTAAATCCCAACCTTATAGAATGATTTCAAAGGTACAAATGGCACACTAGGATATCATGAAATGGTTTAGTAACGTAGAATGTCTCGAACTAGATATTGATCGACTTAGTTTGTATCTAGGATCGTTCGTGGTTCTGTGGAGCTAACGTATAGCGGACCGAGATTACGGTGTGGGGCACCGGCACGAGTATTGAGGTAGGACTTCTATCCTATTTCTTTGGTAGCCTGGTTTTGAAATGATTTGGCTTTGAAAAGAATTTCTATTAAAATGTTTTCAACGGTTGTTTGAAAATGGATTTATCGGTTATATTTTAATATACCGTGATCTGAAATGAATTTCATAATGAATGTAATTGACAACACTCGGTAATTGGGTTTTGAATGATAATGATAATAAACACATAGGCATGATGCCATATCAGAGATCGGGTCGTGTAGCGATCGACCTTGGGGGCAGGTCCCGAAACCCAGCTGGGCCACTACGGTGGTGATATCATGGTTTGCCTAGGAAAAGAAAAATGGTATTTCTGATTATGCGAGTAGACTGTTCTGGGTCAGGACGGTTCTACTCAAATTATCTATTTATTTATTTATTTAAGGTTTCTTTTGAGTACTCCTAACAATGAAATGTTTCTTTAAACTAAATTATTTTATAAAACATAGTCCTACTGAGCCTTTCGCTCACGTTTTATTGTTTTAAATTTTCCCCTCTAGGTGGTTTCCCATTTAGGTTTGGAGAGGAATTTTCATACCGAACTCAGGAGCAATAGGAGGATTGATTTATATTTTGTATTATTGAATCAAGGCATGTAAGACTTAACTTTATTTGTATTTAGACTGTGATTGTATTTATGATATTGTCAGTACCATGTGTGTGCACAAGTTGTGGGTTGTGGAACCCATACTCGCTAGGTTATTTATTTATATAAATTTTTCATGAATGATTTTTCTTTAAATTTTCATATTTTATATTTGATTTAACCCCTTAAACTCTGGATTTTAATTAAATTTTCTTTTAATTAATTTAAATAATCCACCACGTCACCTCCCGTACTCCGGGGCATGACAGTTACTTGAGGCAAACATACCATTGAGCGGTTTTTTTTTTTTTTTTTGTCCTTTTTTTTGGTCCTTTTTTTCTTTTTGTCCTTTCCGCTTGAAAATTCCATTGAGTTAAACCATAACAATCCTGACATGCCAAATGCACAGCTAAAGCTTCTCTTTCCCCGCATCTGCTTGACATATTATACTTGGCAAGATTAAAAATAACTGACCTACTTAATGACACAAAGTAGCTTGCTACAAGTGGGGAAATAATTCAAGGATAAAGCCGGCTTTCATGTCATTAAATTACAATTATAAAATTGGAGTCATACATGATATTCTAGGTATAATACCGAATCAATAAAAAGTGATCTAGGTATAACATAAAATAAAGAAAAAAAAAAAGAGAAGAATAATTCATTGTTGACTCCGTAGATGACCCAATTGGAAGCAGCTTGTAAGAAAAGAAGGCATTGCTCAATCAATCTCAACAAAGATGTGGATAGACATAGGTAAAGCACATTTGCCTAGCAGCCTTGTTATACTACTAAAATGACCAGAAATTTTGGTGGGAAAGAAAATGGAACCAACCTTTTGCATATTCTACTTTCCTCACTAACGAATCTTCAAACCTATTTTCTTGTCAGAATGGGCAATCCAAATTGCTTATCTTTTTTTTTTTTGGGTACATAAAGAAATGAAATTGTTGGTGGGTTCTTGATTTTTCCACTTTGCTTTTGTTTCTGTGCAGAATTTGGTGCGTTCATATGAGTTGTTTTATGTCAATTGATGTTCGTACGCACCAGTCAACCAATCACGGAGCTTCGTTCTGATATGCTACGATTGACCAAAAATAGACCATGACCATGCTTATGTCTTAGAACATGTTCAAAAATATATTTTTATGAACGTTATAAAATGTAGACACGTCGACATTCAATAAATTTTTTTATTTTTTTAATCCTTGATATCTTAAATTTATTTTTCATGATCTGTCAAAACCACTTTTTCTCATTTTACGTATCCTTTTTCTAAAAAATTACACGTATATTAGAGTTTGGTTTTATCATTGTAACTTCTTCAGAATGAGTATAACTAAGTCAGCTAATTGGCTAAGCCAACGAAAGAATTGGATTGAACACGTGACACTGTCACACTCAATCAACGATTAAGTTGAGTAGTTGAGCACTCTATCGCAGTTGTAAATTTTCCCAGAAGTTCTTTGGTTAGACGTAAAAATTGTAAGCTGTAATCAATCAGACTTTGAAACGGCGTGTAAAACACAATTCAATAGCAGTCATCTGTCCTCTAAATCAAGTCTATCTACTTGGAAGTTTAGGCGAAGTCACATTAAAGAGCATAGGTATGTAATTTTTTTTTTTTTTTTTTTTTTTTTTTTTTTTTTTTTTTTTTTGTAAATGGTAATTGCATTCCAAACTAAATAAGTACAAACACTAATTTAAATGTGAAAGACTATAACACATTTGGCGATTCAACCTCGACAACAGACCGGAAGCATTAGTAAGTTCGATTGAAAACGCTTAAAAGGGTACATTGTGCACCATGCTCCAACACAAAGAAACTGAAAAGGCACACCATTAATCAAGTATACAAAAGGCTCTTTCATACACGCAACTATAGGTGGTGGATAAGTCCGATCAAACAAGATAGAGATACCAACAACACTAAGGCCTACCCCACACAAAAGGATGGGAAAACCACCTCCATTATTATTTAAAAAAAAAAAAAACACACCTGACAGAAATTTCACCTTTAGTTGACACTTACAAAAACTAAAACACAAGGATATAAACCAAATGACAACAACAAATTCTTCTGTGATTATCGGACAACGACTCTAGATGAAAAGGAAAACCACAACAATGCCCGTAATCCAAAGAGGAACCAAGGAAAGGCCAATCTACCAACGAGTGAGAACAACCTCCCACCACTAGCCATCGCCAACCAGAGAAAGCACTACTCCAAAGATCCACCATCTGACAAAGACCAAAGTCCTCTGGAGGCGAAGCCTTTTAAGGCCCCATCCAGCTGCAACCTATGGGGGGAAGGCCATCTGATTCACCCATCCTGCCTAATTTGACCACTACGCCCCCAACCACACCTGACTCGGAGTCGTTAGCGTATGCATACAGCTTGAATCGGCCACTTATCACACTTCAGAAACTAACGCCCCCAAGCCCAAGCACCCCCCAACATCGCTCATGAAGCCGCTGGAGAAGAAGTTGTTGTGTCGCTTAACGACCCTTCCATGGGGTCGAGATTCCAAAGGCCAGCGCTGAAAAATATATATATGAAAAGTTTATTCAGTTAAGTATAGTAATATAAATGAAAAGTTAATTATAGTAATATTCAGTTTTAGAAATGTTTTAAAAAGATTTATTTTAATTAATAAATGTTTTAAAAGAAACTAAGTTAAGTAATTAGTATTATGTTAGAAAAAAAATTGTTCCTCAAATTTAAGTATTTACGATAAGACATGATTCCTACATTGCCGTTACTAGACCAAGGCCAGCAGCACACATCGGCCCTTCAAGGCATCTCATAAATGTAGCACACCAAAGTTTAAAGAAGAGAAACCCTAGCAAAGCAGGGGAAATAGAGGGAAAAGCCTCGTCTCAACAATGAACAAAGCACTCCTATGTAACCCCATCATGAGATAAAAACCTCACCATTCACATATGGGCACAATCTAGTAAGTACACTTTTTTTGGAGTAAAATGAAACTTCATTCAACTAAAAATAGTACAAATAAAGTTGCATAAAACCGTCCGCTATAAGCACAAAAGATACCGGACAACAACTGGATCCATTAGTAAAAAGCGAATAAAGAACAAAAGCGAAAGACGACATCAAGACCAAAAGACCTGCTCGATAACTAAACTAGATCTTATCAATGGTATGTTACAAGAAATCCACTATAGTAAATGAATGATCCCAATCAACCAAAATCAAATCTACCCTAACGAGGGCACATACAACCTAATATAGATTTAAATCTAGCCACTAATCACCACACACAGTGTTGCTAATTAGAGCATGTGAAGTGCAAATCAAGACCGGAGGTGGGGAAACTATCTCCTTTATTACAAACATAAAGTAAATATACCTCAAAAACAAACAACTAAAAGGCATGAATGCTTTTATTTTATTAAATAAACAAACCAATATATGAAGGAAACATGACCTCCTCATCTTTCCAAGAAGACCTGCTAATGACGAAGCTACCGTCGCTGAGATATGGAGACCAAATCTTGTTAGACATGTATGCCCTAAGGAATAAAAATGTAATAAGTTTTAGGAGACATTTTTATCAATAAAGAATTTATTCATTATTTATATACCAAATCTTGTCATCTTTACGTTCATATTTGTTGAATGTATGTTAAGCAAACAATAGTCTGAGACTGTCGGTCTAAACCTTAAGAATTGGGCATATGATGGACGGATTATGCGGAAGACACGATTCTTAAGGTGATGGTCTAAATCATACGATCCGCAATCGAGGGAATAAAGTTGAGTGCTTTATTCATGCAAAGATTGTCATGTTGTCTATATCCCTTTAGGGAGATGGTTTGTCTTGACCATCGGAGGTGGACTCCGTGAATAGAAACATTGGCACGTTGTCATAGGTGACGATGTATTGGATCGGGACATAA
The DNA here is from genome assembly GCA_025403435.1 of Artocarpus heterophyllus. Taxonomy (NCBI): domain Eukaryota; kingdom Viridiplantae; phylum Streptophyta; class Magnoliopsida; order Rosales; family Moraceae; genus Artocarpus; species Artocarpus heterophyllus. Next base: position 13,712,013 of record CM046331.1, read on the forward strand.
AGTGAATTGATTTGGATTAATAATTTTGTCTTGGCAAATCGATTCACTTTAGACAATCATTTGTATTGTATCTTAATCCTGAGATGAATAGTGGGCCCGTTGTCTTGACTTGTGTCTTTTAATGTACCAAAGGGTGACACCCACATCTTAATAGTGGTATGCATGCTGGTACGTTGGAGGCATGACTCTTGATGGCATAGACTTGTTATTCATAGATATGGAATCCATAGCTCATCTTTAGGAGTAATGATATCCTCTTATATGCGTTATCCTGTAATTGGAAAACTAGAGCGCTCAACCATTTAGATACATAGGTGTAACCGAATGGTATGCTATTTTTGGATGGTAAGTTTTCTAATGGTGAGATAATGGAACGTAAGATAAAAATAATCGAGAAGGTATGACAAAACTTGTCCTTAAGCCGATTATGGACTATCACATGGGGATACGATATACTATGATATGTCATGGAGGCTTAGCTATATGAGCTTCATAATACTATATAGTTCGAGAGCGCAGCTCCAAGCTTTTAGTAGAGTAACGTTGGAATTGATAATTATGAAATGTATATTTGGGATATTAGGTTTCGTAATTATCGGGAGCTTGAACTATGTAGGTCCATTTGGTCTCCTTTGCTAGCTCACAACATCCTGTAACGACACGGCATGTTTTTTCAATAATTGGTGACTTATGTCGGATTTATTAGATTGGTTAAAATTTAGAAGAATTAAATAATTCATGTCTGTTTATCGGTTGAATTAATTTTGTAATAAAATTAATTCAAGATAAACTTGTTGAATTATTGGGATCAGATTATTCTTGTTTGTTTATCGGTTGATTTAATTTTGGATAAATTAGATCAGGATAAACTTGTAGAATTATTGGGAATTGATTTATTTTCTTAGAGATTATCTAGATAAAGTTTTTTTGATCAGATAACTTCTCTATTGGGTTATTTGAATTAAAACTGAGACTTTATCCTATAGAATCTCGGGTGGAAAATAAAAGATTTGTGAAATTTTTTATTCGACAGTTTGGCCTGTCGATGGACGTGTTTGGCCTGCCGATGGGACGTGTTCGGCTTGCCGATCAGCGAAGGATAAGATCACACGTTTCCACGCGGATCTTATCAGATATTGATCCGAATTTGATTCTGATCCGAGTTTTGAGACTTAATCTGATAAGGACTAACACTAGGACCAACCTCTATAAATAGGGAGTGATTCTCACAAGTTATTTAGATCAATTGAGAGATTAAGAGTGATACTCTATTGGTGAGAATTTGAAAACTCCATGAGAAGCTTTTGTTCACAAATCACGAACACTTGCTTTTGGTTCTCTCGATTGGTTGGAAGGAGAGTCACTGGTGGAAGAGCTGTACTTGTGAACCCACACTCACTCCGGTTGTGGATAGAGAATAACAAAGAAAACCAGTTAGTTGAGGCTCTTCTGGAACGTTATTTCTCTTCACAGATTGCGGAGGTTCTTCGACACACAAAGGTTAGTAAGATCTGGTTAATTTATACATATAGCATGTCAAACTTGTGTTTTGAAAATTACTCTGATATAAAATTTTTAAAAATTCCGCTGCGCACTCTTTTTCCAACTATCGGTATCAGAGATATGGTTTTTACATAAATTTACAAGTTTGTGATCATGTTATATGTATAAATTTTGTGATCTTAATCTCTCCTATGCTTGAATTTAATTTTATAGAGAGTTGGCACTTTAGGTTTCTATACATTATATATGTTGTCATGGATTATGTGGTAAATGTTTATTAATTAATTATGGTTGATTAAATCATTTTTTAATTATTAATTAATTAATTAATTAATACCCGTTATGGTTTCTTAGAGGTTAGAATATGTATCTAGTTTTTTCATGTAATCAGATGGCGGACTATCATCTTCGTCTAGGAATTATTATTTATTTTTAAGTTTGTAAGAATTTTGTAATTAAATAATTATTCAGAGAAGACGAATCTAGAAGATTGATGATTCTCTTAAGTATTTCTCGAGTCTTTAATTTTATGTTTTTGAATTGTTGAAAATAAAATTGATGAATTGCATTAAAAAATTGTATTTTCTAAAATGGAGATTTCTGCTCGGTTGGCATGCCAAACATCACAGTTCGGTAGGCCGATGGTCACAAATCGACAGGCCGGATGTGTGGTTCGGCAGGCCATCAGTGGGGTAGAAATTGGTTGGCTCTGTCGACAGGCCAAACTTTCATGGGTCGGTAGGCCGATCCTCTTGATCGGTAGGCCGATGGAGCATGACCGGCAGGCCGATCACCCAGATCGGCCTGCCGACCGAGAGCTGGAAAAAAAATTTCAAAAAAGGTGCAGTTTTAATTTTGTTTTTGGGACAATTTTGAGAAATAATAAATTTGGATATAACCAGAAATATGAAGTGTTCAATTCATACGGGATTGAAGACTTGAAGATGGAATTACATGAAGAAGGATATAGCTTGAGGATTCAAGGATGAAGAATCGATAATATGTCACGATTATTCTCTTGTAATCTTAGTTTTCTATTCTCTAGGGTGGAGCCATAATATTACGGTTATATATTATTTTACTTGAGGCTTTGCTTGTTTGCATTATAATATGATTTGCCATGTATATTGATAACATGTCATATAGAATAGGAAGTACCGCTCATATTAAAATGGCTCATGTATGATCTTAAAATAAAAACCTTGATTTCAAAAGATTGAGTAGGAGAAGGTTTTCGAAGATAGAACCTAAGGCCTCCATCGTTGGTCCATAGGCAAAACATGGTGGTCCCGACCCCTAGGAAGGGATTTCTATCATGTATAAGATTGGATCTCTAAGCGGATAAGGAATTTTAGCATGATTTATGGTTGCACACCCCTAGGTGGTGATTATAAATCATGGATAAAATATTGAAATGATGGTTATACACTCACGTTAATTTTATTATTAACCTCCCCTAGGAGCTCTGTTAATAAAATTAATGGCCAAAGAAACGATTATTAATATATGTTGGATCATACGGGTCCTAGATGACATATATTATTCAGGAGGGGATCCGTATTCCTGATTAAATTTGGCATGACTCCCCTAGGAGCTTGTTGAATTCTGAGTTGGGAATTATCGTTGTAAGGTTGTGATATTTTCAAGGTTTTTGACACATAAACACATTTGTATGATTTTTACATGATTGTGTTATCTTACTAAATTATTATTATATGTTTGCTTATATTTGCTATATGATTCTTTATTGTAGATTAAAAATGTCTAAAATCGCTTTATCATCGATACTTGACAAAAACCTATTAACCGGTGAGAGCTATAATGATTGGAAACAGAACTTGGATATTGTCCTGTCCTTTGAGAAACTGAAATATGTACTGACAACCCCTTGTCTTCTTGAGCCTACAGGAGACTCAAGTAATGAGCAATTCCAAGCGTATGATCGATGGAAAGATGCTAATGATCAGGCCTGCTGCTATGTTATGGCTGGCATGAATAATGTGCAGTAGGCTCAACATCAGGATTATGAGACTACGAAGTAGATCTTGGATAATCTTGAGGATATGTTTGGAGGCTAAGCCATAACAAAGAAGCAAGGTGCGCTTTGGAAACTCTTAAACTGTAGACAGAGGCCGGGGACATCTGTAAAGGAGCACATGATGTTGGTCATAGGTTACCTCGCTGAGGCTCAAACCAATGGAGCCAACGGCTCATGATGAAACTCAAATGACTATGGTCTTTGAGACTCTGTCTAAGGAATTTATTCTGTTTAGAGCTACTTTTAATTTAAGCAATAGAAGGGATATGACCTTGATAGAATTGATGAAACAGTTACAGGAGTTTGAACTACTGATCAGGGAGTCTCCTGCTGGTGGTGAGGCCAACATGGTAGCTGCTTCTGGTTCCAATCCTAACTCTGGGAGTGGAAAGAAGCAACGAGCCAAAAATGGGAAGTCTTCTATTCCTGCTACTACCAAGAGCAAGAAGAAGAAGAAGAAGAACCCAACGAAGCTTAAGTGATTCTTCTATGGGAAGGTCGGGCATATCAAGAAGCATTGCAAGGACTTCCTTTCCAAAGGAGGTAGGTGTGATCTTCTGTATTTAGAAACTTGTTTGGTTGAGGAATCCAATGATATATGGGTCATAGATTTCGGTGCAACTAATCATGTTTGTGTTTCTCTGCAGGGGTTCAAAGAAACAAGAAGTCTGCTGCATGAAGACTTCACGCTTCGGATGGGCGATGGATCCTTGGTCTCAGCGGAAGCAGTGAGAGACGTCCATCTTTATTTTGATAATTATTGGAATTTATTTTTGCAAGATTGTTTTTATGTTCCTAAATTTAAAGGGAATTTAATTTCAGTAGCTTGTTTATTTAAAGACTCCTACTTGGTTTCTTTTAATGATAAAGTGGTAATTCGTAAAAATAAATCTTTTATTTGTTCTGGATGGAAGCAAAATAATCTATATTTTATCAAACCTAAGATAGACTTATTGCTTAATGCTGAGATGAATAATAATAACTCTAAAAAACTTAAAACTTCTCACTCTAATAAGACTTATCTTTGGCGTTAGCGACTTGGTCATATTTACCTGAATAGGATTCAAAGGTTGGTAAGAAATAGACCTTTAAGTCACTTAAAGGTGGAATCTATACCTCAATGTGAATCTTGTTTGGAGGGTAAAATGACCAAAAGACCATTCGGGTCTAAGGGCAATAGGGCCGAAGGGGTTCTAGAACTTGTGCATAGTGACATTTGCGGACCAATGAACATCCGGGCACGAGGAGGGTATAAGTACTTCGTCACTTTTATTGACGATTACTCTAGATATAGGTATGTGTACCTGATGCACCACAAAAGTGAAACTTTTGACAAGTTCAGGGAGTTTCGGGTTGAAGTGAAAAAGTAATTGGGTAGACCCATAAAGGCACTTCGATCGGATTGGGGAAAACCTTTCTGATGAGTTCTTGGAACACTTGTTAGAGAATGAGATTTTATCCCATTTGACTACGCCGGGCACTCCACAGCAGAATGGCGCAGCAGAGAGAAGAAATAGGACTTTGTTGGACATGATTAGGTCTATGATGAGTTATTCATCATTGCCTTTATCCTTTTGGGGATATGCACTACAAACCGCATGTTGTCTTTTGAACAATGTGCCTTCAAAATCAGTCCCTAAAACTCCTCACGAGTTGTGGACGAATAGGAAGACATCCTTAAACCATATTCGCATATGGGGATGTCTGGCTCATGTCTTGTTTAAGGATCCAAATAAGTTGGAAGCACGTTTGGAAGTTTTCGTGTTTGTAGGATATCCAAAAGGGACTAAAGAGGGTTATTTTTATAACCCAAAGGAAAATAAAATCATGGTTTCAACTAATGCAACTTTCCTTGAGGAGAGTTACATGAACGACTTTAAACCTCGAAGCAAAGTGGTGCTTGAGGAGTTAAGGAGTGATCCGATCACTCCGAATGTTCCAAATGAAACCGTTTCGATCAGTGTAGGAAAACCAAACAAACCTGAACAACAACCTCAGGGGCTTCGGTGTAGTGGGAGGATCAGGCGTCAACCTGACTGGTATATGTTCAATGGGGAGGTCTTCTTGGCTGAATCATATGAACATGACATGGATCCTTATACTTACGCACAAGCTATGGAGGATGTTGATTCAAAACTCTGGACAGAGGCCATGAACATAGAGATGAAGTCTATGGAGACTAATCAGGTCTGGGAGCTTGTGGATCTTCCCAAAGGGGTAAAACGCATAGGGTGTAAGTGGATCTACAAGAGGAAAAGAGGAGTGGATGGAAATGTCAAAACCTTTAAGGCTAGACTGGTAGCTAAGGGTTATACGCAAAAGGAAGGAATCGATTATGAGGAAACCTTTTCGCCTGTAGCCATGCTTAAGTCCATCAGGATTCTCTTGTCCATAGCTGTCGCTCTCGACTACGAGATTTGGCAGATGGATATCAAGATGGCTTTTTCGAATGGCTATCTTGATGAGTCCATTTATATGGAGCAACTAGACGGGTTCAAGGTTACGGGTCAAGAGGGTAAGGTTTGTAAGCTACTGAAGTCAATTTATGGACTTAAACAGGCTTCTCGTTCCTGGAACATAAGATTTGTTCAAGTGATCAAGACTTATGGGTTCTCACAAAATATGGATGAACCATGTGTTTACAAACTCATTAAGGATGTGAAGGTGGTTTTTCTACTGCTCTATGTAGATGACATTCTGCTAATTGGTAATGACGTTGGGACGTTGTCATCGGTCAAATTATGGTTGACCAAGCAATTTGACATAAAAGAATTGGGTGAGGCTAATTTTGTTCTCGGTATCCGAATCTTTTAGGATAGGAAGAACAAAATGATAGCTTTGTCCCAGACCGGCTACATAGATAAAATTCTCAAGAGGTTTGCAATGCAGGATTTCAAGAAACGTAGGCCACCATCTAGGTCTAGAATTACTCTTTCTAAGAAAGACTCTCCAAAGTCTTATGAAGAAAGAGAATACATGAAGAAGGTGCCTTATGCTTCGGTAGTGGGTAGTCTCATGTATGCTATGCTTTGCACACGACTGGATATTAGCTATGCCGTCGGGATTGTAAGTCGATTTCAGGCGGATCCAAGACTAAACCATTGGGTTGCGGTAAAGCATATTTTCAAGTACCTGAGAAGGACTCGAGGGTATATGCTTGTATATTCAGGTGAGGACCTAACTCCTCTAGGATATACTGATTCAAATTTTCAATCCTGTCTGGATTCTAGGAAATCAACTTTGGGTTTTGTGTTTACTCTGGGCAGCGGTGCCATTAGTTGGAGAAGTGCTAAGCAAGATTGCACTTCAGATTCAACGATGGAGGCCGAGTATGTGGTAGCTAGTGATGCTTCGAAAGAAGCAATGTGGCTCAGCAAGTTCCTTGGGGATCTTGAGGTTATTCTTGGTATGGATAAGGCGGTATCACTGTACTGTGATAACAGTACGGTGGTAGCTAATGCTAAGGAGCCAAGATTTTACAAGAAGAGTAAGCATATTGATCAAAAGTATCACGTGATAAAGGACTTCGTTGAGGGCGGGCATGTCATGGTGTGCAAGATCGCGTCAGAGGACAATTTAGCTGATCAATTTACGAAGACACTTACTGGGAGAGTCTTCGAGAGGCATGTGGAAGCTATGGGGATGCGAGATTTGTCATATTTACTCACTTAGTGCAAGTGGGAGATTGTTAGACATGTATGCCCTAAGGAGTAAAAATGTAATAAGTTTTTGGAGACATTTTTATCAATAAAGAATTTATTCATTATTTATATATCAAATCTTGTCCTCGTTACGTTCATATTTGTTGAATGTATGTTAAGCAAACAATAGTCTGAGATTGTCGGTCTAAACCTTAAGAATTGGGCATGTGATGGATGGATTATGCGGAAGACACGATTCTTAAGGTGATGGTCTAAATCATACGATCTGCAATCGAGGGAATAAAGTTAGGCACTTTATTCATGAGAAGATTGTTATATTGTCTATATCCCAATTGGGAGATGGTTTGTCTTGGCCATCAGAGGTGGACTCCGTGAATAGATACATTGGCACGTTGTCATAGGTGACGATGTGTTGGATCGGGACATAAAGTGAATTGATTTGGATTAATAATTTTGTCTTGGCAAATCTATTCACTTTAGACAATCATTTGTATTGTATCTTAATCCTAAGATGAATAGTGGGCCCGTTGTCTTGACTTGTGTCTTTTGATGTACCAAAGGGTGACACCCACATCTTAATAGTGGTATGCATGTCGGTACGTTGGAAGCATGACTCTTGATGGCGTAGACTTGTTATTCATAGATATGGAATCCATAGCTCATCTTTAGGAGTAATGATATCCTTTTATATGTGTTATCCTGTAATTGGAAAACTGGAACACTCAACCATTTGGATACATAGGCGTAACTGAATGGTATACTGTCTTTGGATGGTAAGTTTTTTAACGGTGAGATAATGGAACGTAAGATAAAAATAATCAGGAAGGTAAGACAGAACTTGTCCTTTAGCCGATTATGGATTATCATATGGGGATACGATACACTATGATATGTCATGGAGACTTAACTATATGAGCTTCGTAATACTATGTAGTTCGAGAGTGTAGCTTTAAGCTTTTAGTGGAGTAGCGTTGGAGTTGATAATTATGAAATGTATATCTAGGATTTTGGGTTTCGTAATTATCGAGAGCTTGAACTATGTAGGTCCATTTGGTCCCCTTTGTTAGCTCACAACATCCTATAACGACACGGCATGTTTTTCTAGTAATTGGTGACTTATGTCAGATTTATCAGATTGGTTAAAATTTGGAAGAATTAAATAATTCATGTCTGTTTATCGGTTGAATTAATTTTGTAATAAAATTAATTCAAGATAAACTTGTTGAATTATTGGGATGGATAATTCTTGTTTTTTTATCGGTTGATTTAATTTTGGATAAATTAGATCAGGATAAACTTATAGAATTATTGAGAATTGATTTATTTTCTTAGAGATTATCTAGATAAAGTTGTTTTGATTAGATAACTTCTCTACTGGGTTATTTGAATTAAAACTGAGACTTTATCCTATAGAATCTCTGGTGAAAAATAAAAGATTCGCGAACTTTTTTATTTGGCAGTTCGGTTTGCTGATGGATGTGTTTGGCCTACCGAGCAAGTGGTTTGACCTGCCGATCAACGAAGGATAAGATCACTCGTTCCACACAGATCTTATCAGATATTGATCCGAATTTGATTCTGATCCGAGTTTTGAGACTTAATCTAATAAGGACTAACCCTAGGACCAACCTCTATAAATAGGGAGTGATTCTCACAAGTTACTTAGATCAATTGAGGGATTAAGCGTGATACTCTATTGTTGAGAATCTGGAAAACTCCCAGAGAAGCTTTTGTTCACAAATCACAAACACTTGCTTTGGGTGCTCTCGATTGGTTGGAAGGAGAGTCACCAGTGGAAGAGCTGTACGTGTGAGCCCACACTCACTCTGGTCATGGATAGAGAATAGCAAAGAAGACCAGTTGGTTGAGGCTTTTCTAGAACGTTATTTCTCTTCACAGATTGCGAAGGTTCTTCGGCACACAAAGGTTAGTAAGATCTGGTTAATTTATACATATAGCATGTCAAACTTGTGTTTTAAAAATTACTCTGATATAAAATTTTTAAAAATTCCGCTGCGCACTCTTTTTCCATCAAATCTATGCAACGACAACATATGAAGAGCATGGCCACCAAAACTGAAATCCCCCACCAACGAGGGCACCATATCCCTTAGGACCTCATCCCACCACCATCAATCTTTCCTCCATTTCCCATCCTTCTCCCTGTCAACCATTACTGGCCCTCCTCGTCCAACCTTAAGAATAGTGCTACTCCCACTCCTTGGACCTAGATCTAAGACGTCGAAGAAGCCAAGGTTCACACAGCCTAGATTTTGGCACACCTATAGTGGGCAACGTGACTCACAAATCAATAAAACCATTAGCCCCCACAAACTCCCCTTCTGTTGCCTCAAAACACCCAATAAACATCCTTTTGCCTTGTTAAACATAGTGCCCTAAGGAGTAAAATATTGTGATAAGTTTTTGGAGACATTTTATCAATAAAGAGTTTTATTATTCATATACTAAATGTTGTCCTCTTTATGTTCATTTATGTTGAATGTATGATAAGCAAGCAAAAGTCTGAGATTGTCAGTCTAAACTTTTAAGAATCATGCATATGACAGACAGATTATGCGGAAGATATGAATCTTAAAAATGATGGTCTAAATGATAAGATCTGCAATCGATGGAATAAAATTGGGTGCTTTATTCATGCTAAGATTGTTATGTTATCAATATCTCTACTGAGAGATGGATTGTCTTGGTCATCGAAGTGGGACTCCGCAAGTAGAAACATTGGTGCATTGTCATAGGTGACAATGTATTAGATCGGGATAAAAAGTTGAATTGATTTAGTTAATAACTTCGTTTGTTCAAATCAATTCAATTTAGACAATCATATATGTTTTGCCTTAATCCTAAAATGACTAATGGGCTCATATTCTTGACTTGTGTCTTTTGATGTATCAAAAGGTGACATCCTGACTTAATGATGGTACGCATACCAGTATGTTATCTAATGGGCCCGTACATGTTGGATCAGAGCAAAAAGTTGAATTGATTTAGTTCATAACTTCATTTGTTCAAATCAATTCAATTTAGACAGTCATATGTGTTTTGCCTTAATCTTAAAATGACTAATAGGCCCGTATTCTTGACTTATGTCTTTTGATGTACCAAAAGGTGACATCGTGACTTAATGATAGTACACACATATATCGGTACATTGAAGACATGACTCTTGAATGATATAGACTCGTTATTCATAGATATGGAATCCATAGCTCTTTTTGTAGAGTTAATGATATTCTCTTATATGCATTTTCCTATAGTTGGAAGACTGAAGCGCTCAACCATTTGGATACATAGGCGTAACCGAATGGTATACTACCTATGGATAGTGACTATTCCAATGGTGTAATAATGGAATGTAAGATAAAAATAATTGGGAAGGTAAAATGGAATTTATCTTTAAGCCGATTATGAATATCCTATGAGGATGTGACACATTATGATATGTCATAGACGGTTAGCTTATTAGAGCTTTGTAATTTTATATAGTTTGAGCGTGTAGCTCTAAGCTTTTAGTGGAATAGCATTAGAGTTGATAATTATAAAATATGTATCTAAGATATATTATTTTATAATTATAAGAGCTTGAACTATATATGTTCATCGGGTCCCCTTTGCTAGCTCATAATAAATCATATAATGATGCGGCATGTTTTACCTACATATTGGTGGTTTGTGTTAAATTATTAGATTGGCTAAAATTTGATAAGAGTGGATTTAATAATTCAGGTTAGTTTATCGGTTGGATTAATTTTATGAATTAATTCAAGATAAACATGTTGAATTATTTGGATAATATTTTATTTTCTATGAGATTATCTATATATGACTGTTTTAATTAGATAAATTCTCTATTAGGATATTTAAATTAAAACTAAGGCTCTATCTATGATTCCTGGGTGAAAATAAGATATTTTAAGGATTCCAAATTATCATATGATCGGCAGGCTGATGGGAAACTTCGGCAAGCCGATGGAGTAAGTTCGGCAGGCTAAGCTCCTAGATCGGCTTGCCAAACATGTGATAATCAATATACGTGCTTTTGACGTGTTTTTCATTAGAAGTTGATCAAAACTCAAATTTTGAGGCCTAATCTGATAAGGTTTAACCTCAAATTTGACCACTATAAATAGTGGTGAGTTTTCTTTTTTATTTAGATCATTTAAGAAGCATAGAGTGAGTAATCTAGTGAGAGAAACTCTGAAACCCCCTAATGGCTATTGTTCAACATCAAAAACCTTAACTCTAGGTTTTCTCAAGTGGTTGGAAGGAGAGTCACCGGAGGAAAAGCTGTACGACGTGTGACCACATACACTCTGATCATGAATAGAGAATAGCAAAGAAAACCAGTTGGTTGAGACTCTTCTGAAACATTCTTATCTACACGGGTTGCTGTTGCTTTTCAATTTACAAAAGCGGTTAGTAAGATCTGTTATTAATTTATGTATTTGGCATGTCAAACTTGTGTTTTGAAAAATACTTTGATTCAAAATTTTTAAAAATTCTACTGCATATTGTTTTCCAACAATTGGTGTCAGAGCCTGGATTTTGTGTTGATTTTATGGGTTTGTGATCATGATATATACATGGATTTTTAGAGATTTGGCACTCTAGGATTTTTATATAAATCTTGTCAAAAGATTATGTGGTAAATGTTTATTAATTATGGTTGATTAAATTTATATTTTAATTATTTATTTATTAATTAATTTTTGTCGATTATGGTTCCTTTAAGGTTAGAATGTATATGTAGGTTTTTCATGTAATTAAATGGTGGTTTATAATCACCTTCTAGGATTTATTATTTTAATTTTAATTTATAAAATTTGTATTAAATAATTATTTGAAAAGAAGACGGATCTAGAACATGGAGATAATTGGAGTTCTATTGTTTTTCTCTATTTATAAATATTTATGTTTTTAAATTGTTGAAAATAAAATTAAAAACTGCTTTCTACATTATTTCTGGCATGCCAAACCTTTTAGGTCAGCAGGCTGATGGTTGCAGACCAACAGGCCGATTTCAAAGTTTGGCAGGCCGACAACGGGGTAGAACAGTTTTCAAAAAAAGGAGTGTTTTTCGATTCAGTTTTTTATTTTATTTTTGAGACAATTATGAGAAATATGAAAATTTATGATCACTAGAAAAATAAACCCTTTTTATCTATGCGAGATTGAAGAATAGAAGTCGAATGCCACATGAAGAAAGATACAATAAGAAGATACAAAGTGAAGAATTGATAATATGTTTCGATTGATTTTTTGTAATCTTTATTTTATTTTCTCTAGGATGGAATCATGATGTTACGACAATTTATTATTTTGCTTGTGGTTTTATATGTTGCTTTGCTTGTCTGCATTATAATATGATTTACTATGTATGTTGATAACATGCCATGAAAAATAGGGAATGCTACTCATCAAAAATTGTATATGTATATTAACATAAAACCTTGACTTTTAAAATATTGAGTGGGAGAAGGTTTTCAAAGAGAGGACCTACAGGCTTCATCGTTGATCCATAGGTAGCACATGGTGGTTCCGACCCCTAGATTGGGATTTCATTATGTACGGGGTTGGGTTTTTGAAAGGATAATTTATTTTAGCATGATTTATAGTTGTACGCACCTAGGTGGCGATTATAAATCATGGATAAAATAGTTGAAACAATGGTTATACATTCTAGATAAATTTTGTTATTAACCTCCCCTAGGAGCTCTGTTAATGAAATTAATGGCCAAAGAAAACGATTATTAGTATATGCTAGATCATACAGGTCTTAGATAGCATATATTAATAAGAGAGGATCAGTATTTCTAATTGAATTTGGCAAGTCTCCCCTAGGCAGCTTGTTGAATTCTAAGTTGGGAATTATCATTTTAAGATTTTGATATTTTCAAGGTTTTGACACATAAACACAATTGTATACTTACTTGTTTTTGTTATCTTATTAAATTGTTATGGAATGTTTTCTTATATTTGGTATATGAATCTTTATTGTAGATTAAAATGTCTAAAAATGCTTTATCATCGATACTCGATAAGAACATGTTAATTGGCGAGAATTACAATGATTGAAAAAGGAACCTGAATATTGTATTTTCCTTTGAGAAACTAAAATTTGTATTAACACCATGTCCTCCTGAACCTATCGGGGATTCCATAAATGAACAAATCCTAGCGTATGATCGCTAGAAAGATGCTAATGATCAAGCCCCCTGTTACATTATGGCTAGCATGAATAATGTGCTGCAGGCTCAATATAAGGATTATGAGACCGCTAAGTAGATCTTAGATAATCTGGAAGACATGTTTGGAGGCCAAGAGATAACAAAACAGCAAGGGGCTCTTCGGAAACTCTTAAACTGCAAACAAAGAGTAGGGACTCTTATGAAGGAGCATATGATATTGGTCATGGGTTGCCTCTCTGAGGCTTCAACCTATAGAGCTGACATTGATGCTGAGTCACAGATGACTGTTGTCTTTGAAACTCTATCTAAGGAGTTTTTCCCATTTCTAGCTTCATATAGTTTGAGCAATAAATAGGATGTGACCTTGACTGAGTTAATGAAGTAGCTACAGGAGTTCAAAATCTGATCAAGGAAACTCCTGTTGGTGGTAAGGCTAATTTGGCAGCTGCATTTGGATCTAATCCTAGCCTAGAGAATGGAAAGAAACAGAGGCCTAAGAACAGGAAGTCTTTTGTCCTAGTGAAAGGCAAGGATAAGAAAAAGAAAAAGAAGAACCCAAAGAAGCTCAAGTGCTTTTTCTATGAGAGAGTTAGGCACATAAAAAAGAATTGCAAGGACATCTTTTCTCAAAGAGGTAATTGTAAACTTCTGGTTATTGAAACTTGTTTAATTGAGGAATCAAGTGACACTTAGGTCATAGATTCTAGAGCAAATAATTATGTTTGTGTTTCTCTATAGGAGTTCAACGAAATGAGAAGTCTGTTGTATAAAGACTTCACGTTATAGATGGGCGATGGATCCTTGGTGTTGGTTGAATTAGTGGGAAACATCCATCTTTACTTTGATAATTATAGGATTTTAGTTTTGAAATATTGTTTTTATGCTCCTAAACTTAAATGGAATTTAATATATGTAGCTTGTTTATTTAAAGAATCTAATTCGGTATCTTTTAATGACAAAGTGGAGATTCGTAAAAACAAATCTCTTATCTGTGATGGATGGATGCAAAACAATCTATATTTTATCTAACCTAAGATGGACTTACTGCTAAACATTGAAGTTAATTATAACTCTAAATGACTTAAAACTTCTCACTCTAATAAGATTTATCTTTGGCATTTGTGATTAGGTCATATTAGCCTACTTAGGATACAAAGGTTGGTAAAGGACAGACCTTTAAGTCACTTAAAGGTAGAACCTATACCAGAATGTGATTCTTGTTTAGAGGGCAAAATGACCAAAAGACTATTTGGGTCTAAGGGCAATGGGCTAAAGGGGTTTTAGAACTTGTGCATGTGATGTTTATGCTCCCATGAACATCAGGTCACGTGGAGAGTATAAGTACTTCGTTACTTTTATTGATGATTACTCAAGATATAGGTATGTCTACCTAATGCATCATAAAAGCAAAACTTTTGACAAATTCAGAGAGTTTTAGGCTGAAGCGGAAAAGCAATTAGGTAAACCCATAAAGGCACATCAATCCGATCGAGGTGGAGAATGCCTCTCTGATGAGTTCTTGAGACACTGATTAGAAAATGGGATTTTATCCTATTTGACTGCACCAGACACATTGCAGTAGAATGGCGTAGTTGAGAGAAGGAATAGGACTTTGTTGAACATGGATAGCTCCATGATGCGTTATTCGACCTTACCTTTATCCTTTTGTGGATATGTGCTACAAACCATGTGTTGTCTTTTGAATAATGTGCCTTCAAAATTAGTTCCTAAAACTCCTCACGAGTTATAGACGGGTAGGAAAATATCCTTAAACCATATTTGTATATGGGGATGTCCAGCTCATGTTCTGTATAAGGAAGCGAACAAGTTGAAAGCACGTTCGAAAGTTTGTGTATTTGTAGGATATCTAAAAGGGACAAAAGAGGGTGGGTTATTTCTATAACTTGAAAGAAAATAAGTCATGTTTTCAACAAGTGCAATATTCCTTGAGGAAAGTTACATGAACAAATTTAAGCCTCATAGAAAAGTCATACTTAAGGAGTTAGCGAGTGATTTGATCACTCCAAGGGTTCCGGTTGAAACCAATCCAATCAATGTAGAAAAACTGACCGAACAACAACCTAGGAAGTTTCGGCGTAGTTGGAGGATCGGGTGTTAACCTGAGAGGTATATGTTCAATGATAAAGCCTACTTGGCTAAAGCGGTTGAACATGACAAAGATCCTTCCACTTGCACAGAGGCTATGGAGGATGTTGATTCAAAGCTCTGGACAGAAGCTATAAATACTAAGATGAAGTTTATGGAGACTAATCGAGTCTGGGAACTTATGGATCTTCCCGAAGGGGTAAAACCTATAGGGTGTAAGTGGATTTATAAGAGAAAGAGAGGAGCAAATGGAAAAGTTGAAACTTATAAGGCTTGACTAGTAGCAAAAGGATACGCGCAAAAGGAAGGAATCGATTACGAGGAAACCTTTTCGCCTATAGCTATGCTTAAGTCCATGTGCATTCTCTTGTCCATAGCTGTCGCTTTTGACTACAATATATGTTACAGCCAGACAGGTTCAGGGCTAAGGGACAAGAGGGTAAGGTATGTAAGCTACTAAAGTCAATTTATAGACTTAAGTAGGCTTTCCGTTCTTGGAATTTAAGATTTGATTAGGTGATCAATACTTATGGGTTCAAACAAAATATGGACGAACCATGTGTTCACAAACACATTAAGAACGGGAAGGTGGTTTTTCTACCACTCTATCTAGATGACATCTGCTAATTGGCAATGACGTTGGGGCATTGTCATCGGTCAAATTATGGTTAACCAAGCAGTTTGCTATGAAGGAATTAGGTAAAGCTAATTAAGTTCTAGGTATCTAGATCTTTCAGGATGGGAAGAACAATAACTTTATCCCAAGCTGCATACATAGATAAAATTCTCGAGAAGTATGCAATACAAAATTCCAAGAAAGTTGGGTAATCATCTAGGTCTAGAATTACTTTTTCTAGGAAAGACTCTCCAAAGTCTGATGAGGAAAGAGAATACATGAAGAAAGTATCTTATGCTTCGACAGTGGGTAATCTCATATATGCGACGCTTTGCACACAATTGGATATTTGTTATGTAGTTAGGATAATAAGTCGATTTCAATCGAATCTAGGACCGAATCACTATGTTATGATCAAGCATATTTTCAAGTACCTAAGAAGGACTAGAGATTATACGTTAGTGTATTCAGTGAGGATCTAGCACTTCTAGGATACACTAAATCGGAATTCCAATCTATCTGAATTCGAAAAGATCAACTTCTAGTTATGTGCTTACTATGGGTAGAGGCACCATTGTTTGGAAAAGTGTCAAGCAAGATTACACTTCAAATTCAACAATAGAGGTTAAGTATGTGGCAACTACAGATGCTTTGAAAGAAGCAATGTGGCTCATCAAGTTCCTTAGAGATCTTGAGGTAGTCCCTAATATGGATAAGGCGATATCGTTGTATTCTGATAACACTGTAGCGATAGCTAATGCTAAGGAACCAAGGTTTCACAAAAAGAGTAAGTATATTCATCAGAAATATCATGTGTTAAAGGACTTCGTTGAGGGTAGGCATGTTGCAATATGCAAAATTGCGCTTGAGAACAATTTAGTTGGTCCTTTCACAAAAACACTAACTGCGAGAGTTTTTGAGAAATATGTAGAGGATATGGGGATGTGAGATATGCCATATTTACTCACTTAGTGCAAGTGGGAGATTGTTCGACATAGTACCCTAAGGAGTCAAATGTTGTAATTGTTAGACATGTATACCCTAAGGAGTAAAAATGTAATAAGTTTTTTGGAGACATTTTTATCAATAAAGAATTTATTCATTATTTATATACCAAATCTTGTCCTCTTTACATTCATATTTGTTGAATGTATGTTAAGCAAACAATAGTCTAAGACTGTCGGTCTAAACCTTAAGAATTGGGCATATGATGGACGGATTATGCGGAAGACACGATTCTTAAGGTGATGGTCTAAATCATACGATCTGCAATCGAGGGAATAAAGTTGGGCAATTTATTCATGCAAAGATTGTTATGTTGTCTATATCCCTTTAGGGAGATGGTTTGTCTTGACCATCAAAGATGAACTCCGTGAATAGAAACATTGACACGTTGTCATAGGTGACGATGTGTTGGATCGGGACATAAAGTGAATTGATTTGGATTAATAATTCTGTCTCAGCAAATCGATTCACTTTAGACAATCATTTGTGTTGCATCTTAATCCTAAGATGAATAGTGGGCCCGTTGTCTTGACTTGTGTCCTTTGATGTACCAAAGGGTGACACCCACATCTTAATAGTGGTATGCATGCCGGTATGTTGGAGGCATGACTCTTAATGGTGTAGACTTGTTATTCATAGATATGGAATCCATAGCTCCTCTTTAGGAGTAATGATATCCTCTTATATGCGTTATCCTGTAATTGAAAAACTTGAGCGCTTAACCATTTGGATACATAGGTGTAACCAAATGGTATACTGTCTTTGGATGGTAAGTTTTCTAATGGTGAGATAATGGAACGTAAGATAAAAATAATTGAAAAGGTAACACAGAACTTGTCCTTAAGCCGATTATGGACTATCATATGGGGATACGATACACTATGATATGTCATAGAGACTTAGCTATACGAGCTTTGTAATTCTATGTAGTTCGAGAGTGCAGCTCCAAGCTTTTAGTGGAGTAGCGTTGGAGTTGATAATTATAAAATGTATATCTGGGATATTGGGTTTCATAATTATCGGGAGCTTGAACTATATAGGTCCATTTGGTCCCCTTTGCTAGCTCACAACATCCTGTAACGACACGACGTGCTTTTCCAATAATTGGTAACTTATGTCAGATTTATCAGATTGGTTAAAATTTGGAAGAATCAAATAATTCATGTTTGTTTATCGATTGAATTAATTTTATAATAAATTAATTCAAGATAAACTTGTTGAATTATTGGGATCAGATAATTCTTGTTTGTTTATCGGTTGATTTAATTTTGGATAAATTAGATTATGATAAACTTGTAAAATTATTGGGAATTGATTTATTTTCTTAGAGATTATCTAGATAAAGTTGTTTTGATAAGATAACTTCTCTATTGGGTTATTTGAATTAAAACTGAGACTTTATCCTATAGAATCTCAGATGGAAAATAAAAGATTTGCGAGATTTATTATTCCGCAGTTTGGCCTGTCGATGGACGTGTTCGGCCTACCGATGGGACCTGTTCGGCCTGCCGATCAGCAAAGGATAAGATTACGTGTTTCCACGCAGATCTTATCAGATATTGATCTGAATTTAATTGTAATCCAAATTTTGAGACCTAATCTAATGAGGACTGACCCTAGGACCAACCTCTATAAATAGGAAGAGATTTTCACAAGTTACTTAGATCAATTGAGAGATTAAGAGTGATACTCTGCTAAGTGAGAATCTAAAAAACTCCCTGAGAGCTTTTGTTCACAAATCACAAACACTTGCTTTGGGTTCTCTCAATTGGTTGGAAGGAGACTCACTGATGGAAGAGCTGTATGTGTGAGCCCACACTCACTCCGGTCGTGGATAGAGAATAACAAAGAAGACCAGTTGGTTGAGGGTCTTCTAGAACATTATTTCTCTTCACAGATTGCGGAGGTTCTTCGGCACACAAAGGTTAGTAAGATCTGGTTAATTTATACATATAGCATGTCAAACTTGTGTTTTAGAAATTACTCTAATATAAAATTTTTAAAATTTTGCTGCGTACTTTTTTTCCAATAATTGGTATCAGAGCCATGGTTTTTACATAAATTTACGAGTTTGTAATCATGTTATATGTATAAATTTTGTGATCTTAAATTCTCCCATGCTTGAATTTAATTTTATAGAGAATTGGCACTCTAGGTTTCTATATATCATATATGTTGTCGTGGATTATGTGGTGAATGTTTATTAATTAATTATGGTTGATTAAATCGTTATTTAATTAATTATTAATTAATTAATTTATACTGGTTATGATTCTTTAGAGGTTAGAATATGTATCTAAGTTTTTCATGTAATTAGATAGCAGACTATCATCTCCGTCTAGGAATTATTATTTAGTTTTAAATTTGTAAGAATTTTGTAATTAAATAATTTTCAGAGAAGAAGGATCTAGAAGATTGATGATGATGCTCCCAGGTATTTCCCGAGTCTCTAATTTTATGTTTTTGAATTGTTGAAAATAAAATTGATAAATTGCATTAAAAATTTTATTTTTTGGAATGAAGATTACTGCTAGATCGGCATGCCAAACCTTATAGTTCGGTAGGCCGAAGGTCACTGACCAGCAGGCCGGACACGTGGTTCGACAGGCTGTCTATGGGGCAAAAATCAGGCAGCTCTACCGGCAAGTCGAATTTCTAGTTCGGTAGGCCGAACTTTCATGGGTCGGCAGACCGATCCTCCTGATCGGTAGGCCGATCACCCAGATTGGCCTGTCGACTGAGAGCTAGAAAATTTTTAGAAAAGGTGTAGTTTTTTCAGTGCAGTTTTAATTTTAGTTTTGGGACAATTTTAAGAAACATTAAATTTGGATATGACCAGAAATATAAAGTATTTGATTCATACGGGATTGATGACTTGAAGATGGAATTACATGAAGAAGGATACAGCTTGAGGATTCAAGGATGAAGAATCGATAATATGTCTCGATTATTCTCTTGTAATCTTAGTTTTTTCTATTCTCTAGGGTGGAACCATAATATTACAGTTATATATTATTTTGCTTGTAGCTTTGCTTGTCTGCATTATAATATGATTTGCCATGTATATCGATGACATGTCATATAGAATAGGAAGTGCCACTCATATTAAAATTGTTTATGCATGATCTTAAAATAAAACCTTAATTTCAAAGATTGAGTGGGAGAAGGTTTTCGAAGAGAGAAGCTAAGGTCTCCATTGTTAGTCCATAGGCAAAACATGGTGGTCCCGACCCCTAGGAAGGGATTTCTATCATGTACAAGATTGGATCTTTGAGAGGATAAGATATTTTAGCAAGATTTATGGTTGCACACCCCTAGGTGGTGATTATAAATCATGGATAAAATATTGAAACGATGGTTATAAAATCACGTTAATTTTATTATTAACCTCCCCTAGGAGCTTTGTTAATAAAATTAATGGCCAAAGAAATGATTATTAATATATGTTGGATCATACGGGTCCTGGATGGCATATATTAATCAGGAGGGGATCCATGTTCCAGATTGAATTTGGCATGAATCCCCTAGGAGCTTGTTGAATTCTGAGTTCGGAATTATCGTTGTAAGGTTGTGATATTTTCAAGGTTTTGACACATAAACACATTTGTATGATTTTTATATGATTGTGTTATCTTACTAAATTATTATTATTATATGTTTGCTTATATTTGGTATATGATTCTTTATTGTAGATAAAAAATGCCTAAAAACGCTTTATCATCGATACTTGATAAAAACCTATTAACTGGTGAGAATTATAATGATTGGAAACGAAACCTAGATATTGTCCTGTCCTTTGAGAAACTGAAATATGTACGGACAACCCCTTGTCCTCCTGAGCCTACGGGAGACTCAAGTAATGAGCAATTCCAAACATATGATCACTGGAAAGATGTTACTGATCAGGCTGCTGCTATGTTATGGCTAGCATGAATAACATGCTACAGGCTCAACATCAGGATTATGAGATTACGAAGCAGATCTTGGATAATCTTAAGGATATGTTTGGAGGCCAAGCCATAACAAAGCAGTAAGGGTGCTTCGAAAACTCTTAAACTGTAGACAGAGGCTGGGGACATTTGTAAAGGAGCACATGATGTTGGTCATGGGTTACCTTGCTGAGGCTCAAACCAAAGGAGCCGACATCGATGCTAAAACTCAGATGACTATGGTCTTTGAGACTCTATCTAAGAAATTTATTCTGTTTAGTGCTACTTTTAATTTAAGCATAGAAGGGATATGACCTTAACGGAATTGATGAAACAGTTACAAGAGTTTGAACTGCTGATCAGGGAGTCTCCTGCGGGTGATGAGGCCAACATGGTGGCTGTTTCTGGTTCCCATCCTAACTCTGGGAATGGAAAGAAGCAACGAGCCAAGAACGAGAATTCTTCTATTCCTGCTACTACCAAGAGCAAGAAGAAGAAGAAGAAGAACCCAAAGAAGCTTAAGTGCTTCTTCTATAGAAGGTCGGGCATATCAAGAAGCACTGCAAGGACTTCCTTTCCAAAGGAGGTAGGTGTGATCTTCTGTATTTAGAAACTTGTTTGGTTGAGGAATCCAATGACATATGGGTCATAGATTCCGTTGCAACTAATCATGTTTGTGTTTCTCTGCAGGGGTTCAAAGAAACAAGAAGTCTGCTGCATGAAGACTTTACGCTTCGGATGGGCGATGGATCCTTGGTCTCAGCAGAAGTAGTGGGAGACGTCCATCTTTATTTTGATAATTATAGGAATTTATTTTTGCAAGATTGTTTTTATGTTCCTAAATTTAAAAGGAATTTAATTTTACAGCTTGTTTATTAAAGACTCCTACTTGGTTCTTTTAATGATAAAGTGGTGATTCGTAAAAACAAATCTTTTATCTGTTTTGGATAGATGCAAAATAATCTATTTTTTATCAAATCTAAGATGGACTTATTGCTTAATGCTGAGATGAATGATAATAACTCTAAAAGACTTAAAACTTCTCACTCTAATAAGACTTATCTTTAGCATTTTGCGCCTTGGTCATATTAACCTGAATAGGATTCAAAGGTTGGTAAGGGATGGACCTTTAAGTCACTTAAAGGTGGAATCTATACCTCAATGTGAATCTTGTTTGGAGGGTAAATGACCAAAAGACCATTCCGGTCTAAGGGCAATAGGGCCGAAGGGGTTATAGAACTTGTGCATACTGATGTTGCGAACCCATGAACATCTGGGCACGAGGAGGGTATGAGTACTTCATCACATTATTGACGATTACTTAAGATATGGGTATGTGTACCTGATGCACCACAAAAGCAAAACTTTGACAATTTTAAGGAGTTTCAGGTTGAAGTGGAAAAAGCAATTGGGTAGACCTATAAAGGCACTTCGATCAGATCAAGGTAGGAATACCTTTCTAATAAGTTCTTGGAACACTTATTAGAGAATAGGATTTTATCCCATTTGACTGCGTCGGGCCCTCCGCAGCAGAATGGCATAGCGGAGAGAAGAAATAGGACTTTGTTGGACATGATTAGGTCCATGATGAGTTATTCATCATTGCCTTTATCCTTTTGGGGATATGCACTACAAACCGCATGTTATCTTTTGAACAATGTGCCTTCAAAATCGGTCCCTAAAACTCCTCACGAGTTATGGATGAGTAGAAAGACATCCTTAAACCATATTCGCATATGGGGATGTCCGGCTCATGTCCTGTTTAAGGATCCGAATAAGTTCGAAGCACGTTCGGAAGTTTGCATGTTTGTAGGATATCCAAAAGGGACTAAAGGGGGCTATGTTTATAACCTAAAGGAAAATAAAGTCGTGGTTTCAACTAATGCAACTTTCCTTGAGGAGAGTTACATGAACGACTTTAAACCTCAAAGCAAAGTGGTGGCTTGAGGAGTTAAGGAGTGATCCGATCACTTCGGAGGTTTCGAATTAAACCGTTCCAATCAGTGTAGAAAAACCAAACAAACCTGAACAACAACCTCAGGGGCTTCGGCATAGTGGGAGGATCGGGCGTCAACTTGAGAGGTATGTGTTCAATGGGGAGGTCTTCTTGGCTAAATCGGATGAACATGGCAGGGATCCTTATACTTACACAAAAGTTATGGAGGATGTTGATTCAAAACTCGGGATAGAGGCCATGAACATAGAGATGAAGTTTATGGAGACTAATCAGGTCTAGGAGCTTGTGGATCTTCCCGAAGGGGTACAACCCATAGGGTGTAAGTGGATCTACAAGAGGAAAAGCGGAGTGGATGGAAAGGTCGAAACTTTTAAGGCTAGACTGGTAGCTAAGGGTTATATGCAAAAGGAAGGAACTGATTATGAGGAAACCTTTCCGCCTGTTGCCATGCTTAAGTCCATCCGGATTCTCTTGTCCATAGCTGCCGCTCTCGACTACGAGATTTGGCAGATGGATGTCAAGACGGCTTTTCTGAATGGCTATCTTGATGAGTCCATTTATATGGAACAACCAGATGGGTTCAAGGTCGCGGGTCAAGAGGGTAAGGTTTGTAAGCTGCTAAAGTCTATTTATGGACTTAAGCAGGCTTCTCATTCTTGGAACATAAGATTTGATCAAGTGATCAAGACTTATGGCTTCTCACAAAATGTGGGTGAACCATGTGTTTACAAACACATTAAGGATGAGAATGTGGTTTTTTCTACTGCTCTATGTAGATGACATTCTACTAATTAGCAATGACGTTGGGGCATTGTCATCAGTCAAATTATGGTTGACCAAGCAGTTTGACATGAAGGACTTGGGTGAGGCTAATTTTGTTCTCGGTATCCAAATCTTTCAGGATAGGAAGAACAAAATGATAGCTTTAACCCAGGCCAGCTACATAGATAAAATTCTCAGAAGGTTTGTAATGCAAGATTCCAAGAAAGGTGGACAACCATCTAGGTCGGAATTACTCTTTCTAAGAAAGACTCTCCAAAGTCTTATGAAGAAAGAGAATACATGAAGAAGGTGCCTTATGCTTCAGCAGTAGTAGTCTCATGTATGTCATGCTTTGTACACACCGGATATTAGCTATGCGGTCGGGATTGTAAGTCGATTTAGGCAGATCCGGACCGAACCATTGGGTTGCGGTAAAGCATATTTCAAGTACCTGAGAAGGACTCGAGGGTATATTGTAAATTCGGAGTGAGGACCTGACTCCTCTAGGATATACTGATTCGGATTTTCAATCCTGTCTGGACTCTAGGAAATCGACTTTGGGTTTTGTGTTTATTTTGGACGGCGGTGCCATTAGTTAAAGAAGTGCTAAGCAAGATTGCAATTCAGATTCAACGATGGAGGCCGAGTATGTGGCAGCTAGTGATGCTTTGAAAGAAGCAGTATGGCTCCGCAAGTTCCTTGGGGATCTTGAGGTATTATTGTATGGATAAGGCGGTATCACTGTACTGTGATAACAGTGTGGCAGTAGCTAATGCTACTGAACCAAGATTTCATAAGAAGAGTAAGCATATTGATCAGAAAGTATCATGTGATAGAGGACTTCGTTGAGGGGGCATGTCATGGGTGCAAGATCGCGTCAAAAGACAATTTAGCTGATCTATTTACGAAGACACTTACTGGGAGAGTCTTCGAGAGGCATGTGGAAGCTATGGGAATGCAAGATTTGTCATATTTACTCACTTAGTGCAAGTGGGAGATTGTTAAACATTATGCCTAAGGAGAAAATGTAATAAGTTTTT